>JAPMOQ010005572.1:2893458-3030769 GCA_026543055.1 Argiope trifasciata
TACAAACTTTTAAATGTAAGAGATCAACTACAAACTTTTAAATGTAAACCATCAACTACAAACTTTTAAACGTAAGAGATCAACTACAAACTTGTAAAAATAAAAGATCAACTACAACGTTGTGGTGAAATCTTAGCAGTATATCTTAAATTAAACCATGAATAGTGTTCGTTCTTCTTAGAAGAGACTTGTAGATAGCATCTTGTCAAAATTTGTGAATCAACCACCCTTTCAAACCATGTGAGCATTTTTAGCTTTTCACTGTCTGAGGTAAATGGAAAACAACTACAAGTTTCTTGGGTAATCTTTGATTTATTTCCTAAATTAAGCCATGAATAGTGACTTTTCTTAATGTAAAAGACTTGCAGATTGCATCTAGTCAAAAGTTGTAAATAGGTTGAGGTTGTAAAAGGAGGTTGTGCAAGCGAAAGTGTGTCATCTTCATATGAGTTAGAAGTCAGACTTCTACCCTCGGGTGCTTAGGGTTTTTTACCCTCAAAAGATACTGCACCCCCTTTCCGAGGTAACACGGGTACTACTACATCATCATCATCAGAAATGCTAATTCAGATCTAATTAATTCCTCGTTTTAACCACCATTTATATCCAAAAGAATGCTACTCTTGATATAATGGTACTCATTGAGCTAACATCAATCTTCAAATAATTATTCACCCTTAATTTTTTTTTTTATATTTTCAAATTATAATCTACTGTTTATCTTTTTTAAAATAAAGTTAAGAAAGATAATATATCCTAATAGAAAAATATAACGGTGACCATGGACGTTTTTCAACAGAAGGGGGAAAAGTAATAATAAAGAAATAAAGCTTTTTTTCTTTTTCACATTTGCAATTAAAATTGTTTCCCAAACAGCACACTAAAAATAAAACATAAATATACATAAGTAAATCTCACTTATTAATGGAATGTTTTTGAGATTTAGCATAACAAGCAATCGCCTATCAGGCTAAAAATTAAATTTCTTCGAGAATTAAATGATTAATATTTATTCAGCTCATTATTATTTCACCACTATTATTTTTCTCATTATTATTTTGCCACTTAAAATCATAATTAAATTTCGGAGACAAAGAAATCTGGCGTTAAATAAGATATTCAATATGATTATTAAAATTTTACACACCAGTAAATCTGCTTAATTAATTCACTTTCTTTATTTTATAAACTGAAAAAACTATTTACAATAAAATTATTTTTTTTTAATTTAACGAATTTCTTTCATTTTCATGAATTTAATTATGTTTTAAGATATTTTACTATTTCAAAAATAAAGAGAACATTTTAAGGTTTTTTTTTTCCTTTATATTAAAATATACAAAAGTGAAATAGTTTGATCACATTTTTTTTCTTAGAAATAATTAAAAGAAGGAAACATTACTGAACTGACCCTGAATCTTTCGACCAATTCCTGGGAATTTGAATACTTTCATTAATTTTCTTTGAATATAAATTATTTCATTAAATAAAACAATATAAAATGATTGTATTTTTAATATTTTACTTGGATTTGGAAATTAAGAAAGCATATCTAGCTTAGTATTATTTTTGATGAAATTAAATAATGCAATAATTAAAGCTAAATAATTCCAATTTTTAAGGATTGTTTCAATTCAAAATTTTTTTATTTTACTTAGTGGGCATTGACGTAAAAAAAGGAGTTTTTATAATTGCAAACAATGTTTCTAAAATCTTTTCAACAGCAAAAGAAATTGTATAACATTTTTAGCTAATATTTAATAAAATCTTAAATACTGATATTAAGATTGGATTAATATGTCTACAGAAATTTATTTATAACATTATTAAAACATAGAGAAAATTAATCGAGAGAACTGAAAGAAATATTGAATTGAGTATTCTTTAAATTGTTCTTCACATGTATGAAGATTCGTTTTTTCTGAGTTCTATTAACTAAACTATAATTCTCGACAAACTTTTCAATATGTTATATATGCTCTTATGCATTTGTATATTAAATTTTTTTTGAATAATATTATTTCGTAAAGTTTTAAAATAGTATAGAATTTAATTTATATTAAAAATACATATACAGCTGATGCTATATTGCTGTAGCAATTAATGAAATCCTGTTCTGCATTTTTATCTCATCATACTAAAAAAAGATAGCTATACCATGTATTTTGTTAATCCAGATCAAACCTTCTTCCATTAAGATATTGAAATGGAAATTTAATTATATTGTTTCGAAAACTGCACTTATTGAATTCATTAATTAAAATAAAAATTGGCAATCTAAGTTTCACTCTTAATTTCTAACTATTTAAATGCGTATTTAAATTAAATTCAGAAACCTTAACTATATAAAGCCAGACCATTAGGTAGTTGTAAAATTAAGCCATTATCATTTAACTAATTTCGATGATCAAAAGTATAGAAGTGAAATTTCGCTTCACAAACTTTATTTATATAAACTGGAATCAAACTTAAGACGCTGATTCTAATCTGTGTCAGTTTTATTTAACTTAAAACCCTAAATATACTTGATGGAAGCAAAATTCTGTTGGAAAAAATGTCATGCTATATTTTTCTATATAAATTTCGATTCGATTTTTTTTCAAAACTTTTATTGGGGAATGAAAACTATTTTTATTGAATATGTCTGTTTGAATTATGAGCAGGTTTAACACTGTGTTTTGAATTTGTATGGATGTATTCTATTCCAAGTTGTAGCGCTGAACATACTCGTACACATTCAAATTAAGCTCACTGAATAGGTACTACACATCCAGTGACACATAAAACTAATATAACTGAATATACTTAATGATGGTGAACTTTCAAAAAACATTTATTTTTCTTTTTACAATGTAAAAAGCAAAAATATATAAATTAAATCAACAAATATGCAAATTTTATTGCGCAATTTTTTATATTTTTTAGCTTAATCGTACATTTGATATAAAACCTACACTTAACGGGTTTGTAAATTATAACATTATTGTTTTATTCAGCATCATTCTTAAAGTCCTAAAAATGATCACTGATTTAAACTTTATAATACTGATATTTTATGTAAAGCATACAAGTTAGTGAAGAAGTAATTTATCTGGAAACACCACACAATAGGAAGCACAAGGCTTTACAATGATAGTTAAATGTTTAACATATATTCTATGAAGTATTCGTTCTTCAGTTCAACTAGTCTACATTACAAGTTAATAATTAATGCTACTATGCTAAGTATGATTGACATTAAAACAATATTTAAATATCATTGTTAAGTCTACTTCGTGTACTTTTTCCAGATAAATTATTTCTTTTCTAGAAAAAGCAAATCTATTTTTATTGAATTACATTCGATGAAATAAAATTGCTTTGCATTTTAAAAAAATGAAATCAGAAATAAAACCGTATCCTCTTCTTCAAGACCTCATAAAAATAACTTAGGTAAAAGAGAAAAAAGAGAAAAAGAATCGGAATTATTCGCCCTCAGACGATTAAAAAACATCCTTCTATCATTCCTCATCTCAACTCTGCGTTTTGCACCTAACTTAGTAAGTAGCGCCCCCTATTAATCAGCGTCAACTTCACCTGGCCCACTCACAATCCTCAAAAGATCATTAGTCCACAAACCTCTCGAGCGAGTCTTTCTTTTGGGGAAAATAAATGACTTCAACTTCGACTCAAGACTTCAACCTCCAATAACAGTCGGCAAACGCTATCTCTCTTCACTTCGCAACTGGAAACTCTTTTAATTTGTATTTGCCCCGAATTTCTTCTTCAGATTCGGATTCATAATAATGAGGAAGATTTTTGATCGTTTGTAATTAAAAAGAACTTTTGGGGAAGTAAAATATTTAAAAAAATGATGGAAGATCCGTATTTTAGGAAATGGATGAAAAGAAATAATAATAATAAAAAGAATTACATATCGTTCTCCCAAGGATATCCTGATAATGATGATGACATTTCTTGATAGGGGATTATTACATTCTCTTGGATAAAGATAATTTAAAATTTTTCCCCCTTTTTTTCATCTGGAAAATATAAAGATATTAACTGAGTAATAGATATTCTTTTGAAAATAAAGTTATTCTGTCTAAAACATCTCTTAAAACAAAAAGTTATTTTAACCTTTATAGAATAATATAAAATTTTACTAAATGTAATAAACCGTTATTTATAAGTAATTTTTTTTC
Organism: Argiope trifasciata; assembly: GCA_026543055.1. Taxonomy (NCBI): domain Eukaryota; kingdom Metazoa; phylum Arthropoda; class Arachnida; order Araneae; family Araneidae; genus Argiope; species Argiope trifasciata. Next base: position 2,897,643 of record JAPMOQ010005572.1, read on the forward strand.
TCTTTTATAATTGCATGATTTTTTTTACATTTTTATTTGTTAAAGAAATGTTGTACAGCTATTTTTGCTCAATTTCTTTTAGATTTTTTGACAAAATGAAATAAAATTATAGTAGGAATCTAAACATCATAAAAAATCATTTCATTAATTAAAAATGTAAATAAAAGTTCATAAAGGGGCATAAAGTTATTATGCTTTATCGCTTTTAAATATTACTTTGAGCATGTGTACCTTGATGATAATTTTACATACAAAATACATATCAAAAATATTCTTATTCTCATAAATAAAAAAATGCTTATATTTTTGTGAGTAGAATAATTTCAGCATTTAGATAAACGATTATTTTAATATATTAAATATTTATACATTAAGAAATGCTCATTAACAAATAATATGAAATAAATAATTCAATTCTTACTTAGGGGTGAAGAGAAATTATTATTATTTTAATTACTTTGTCTTAAATAGTTATCAAAAACTTAATAAGTATAAAAAAATTTATTCATTTTCTCAAAAATTGAACTCATATTCTTCACCTTCACGTGGAAAAAACAGAAATTCTTATATTTTACCGATTGAACTACTGTTGGTTTCAACTTTCATTACAATTTGCTAAAACTCTATTTAAAGTATTAATAATTAATTAAACTTGATTAATGGATTATATTTGAAAAAATTGTATTAACATCAAGTTTCATCCAAACACAATTTTGTCCGTCATATTTACAATGAAATCATAAAAATAAACATAATCGTTGCAAACACATCGCATAATCTGATTGAACATAATCATTGCATTGTATAAGAACTGAAATTTTCTGAATTTACACGCTACTAATTTAGATGTAAAATTTTTCGCACAAAAAATAAAGATAGATTCTATTTTATTATTTGCTATACGAAAATGTAAATGTCAATCGCATTCTTTTTTCACTAAATTTTCCTATGACTCTTTTTTACAAAATTTGAAAATAAATGTTTGTTAATTTGTAAATCTTTTTAATAATTATTATAGAATAATCTAGATTTTTTCAAAATATTTTTTTAATTTCTCACTAGGCTTTATCATTTCGAAGGAAAAAAAAATTAAGTTGATTAATTGACAATAAGTTCTGAAAATTCTTCCACAATATATTGGCATTGAAAGTTACTGGAAGAAAAATTACAAAATTACGTTTTTAGAATATTGATATTAATCATGTTAAATAAGAAAATTTAAAAAACAATATTTAATTGCATTAGAGTTATTTCTACTAGTAGGAAAAAAGTATTTAAAAATAATTTAATACTTTTTTTAACTTTTTTTCATGTATTTTTCTATACAGTTAGTATAAATTTGTGAATTTGTAATATTTTTGAGGATTTTATTTATCAGTTAAGATATCGCATTTTTTATGAATTGAGTTGATTAGACTTGTTTCTTAATTTTTGACCAAAAATTGAAACGATACTCTAAACAATAGAATTTTTATATGGCATGATTAAAAGTACCTGAAAGAAAAAATGAAAATTATTCAATTTTAGTTTCATGTTTATTTCAATCAGGAAGAATGCATTAATAAAAAATGTAACAATTTTCTAGCAAAGGTGTGAAATTTTTATCAGTAATTTTTAAAGTTCATTATTAACATATTAAGGTAACTTATAAAGCTATTTCTTTTAAAAGTTAGCGTAATACACTTGCTTTAACAAAAACGTTTGTTTGCTTTTTAAATCTATTTTTTCTTAAGTATATGAATAAATTATGAAAAATGATGTTCATTTTCTGGTATTAACAATTGCAAGCAAATGCATAATGAAAAAAATTGACTTGTTAATTATGAATATTTTTCAACAATTAAATATTGATACTGTTACAAATTATCAAATTGCTTCTTTTTGTTACAATAACGGTAGAAATTATATATCAAAATTCAAAAACTATTTTAAAATAAAAATATCCATATATTTTGTTTAATAATTCAAGGATAATTTTTTTAAAGATTTTTAATTCCGTTTTTTACCAAATTTTTTTTTTGTAAAGTCTATGTAATGTGGAATTTAGCGACAGAAAATAATTCAATAATTTTATTCTTTGTATCATTTTTTACAATTCCTTATTTAAAATAAGGTTATTAATTTTGAAACGCTTTTTATGCTATTTATTGTATCATGAGGAATTTAGAGATATTAAATGATTATGTATGGGAAAAAATGATAGCACGAGTCATTTGCCCTATTTAATTCACCATTGTAATATTTGATAAACCAAAAATTTCAAACGCATTCATTATTTTCATTCGATTCCTAAAATTAATATCATTAATATCGGAACTAAAGTTTAAGCAATTTTTTTGCTTTCCTTTTTTTTTCGATTTTTATTAAAATGGAAAATTAATTTTTTCCCAATTAATAAAATAATAAGCGTTTTTAGAAAAGCTCATTATAAATAATTTATTTTTCTATTTTGAATTTAAAAAATTATACTGACTGTTTTTTCTTCGTACGATAGGAAATTATTTGAAAAATAGAAAACTATAAATTAGCCTGGACAATAGTTTACTCATGTCTTTCTCTAAAAGAATAATTCATTTTCTTTCATTTAAATTCATTATTGCAAATTCATAATAACCCAACTCTATTTAGGACATTAATTATTTAAAGGAAATTTCAGTTATTAAAACTTAATGCAATTAGAAAGATTTTTCTGGAAACTTCGACAATTATTCTTGGATGAATCAATTATTTGAAATAGTTGCCTAGCAACCTTTAAATCTTAAGGATATTTACTACAAAAGGCATTTCCTCCGAGGTATATCTCTTTTAATTAGATAAGTTAAAATAATTATAAGCTGAATTTTGTTTAATTCCTGAAACTACCAGAATAAACCTATTATTCAGTAAATGCGTATTTGAAACTTGTAAATCTTTTAACCAGATGATTATTCTGAGAAGAAGACCACTGTATCGATCAATATTCTGATGTTTGCAAAGATGTTTGATGTTCTGATACCGTGGTTGTCATTGATTTATTACATGTCTGTTACTATTCATTTCTGTTGGTAATCAGATTTGGTATTTTGTTTATCATTGATCATGTGATATTCTGTTTATCGCATAAAATATTTCGGCTGCTACTTACTTTCAAATAAGAAACAAAATACCAAAAGATTGTTCAAGCAGGATATTTTGTTTAGTTAGTAAATTACAGTGGGTAAAAAAAAGTTTCCGTACGGTCACTAAATTTAAGAATAAATGAGCATAATTTGTAAAGTATTACAGTTTTTCTTTAAAAACTGTCTATATGTATTTAATATAAGTCTATAGATAGAGATTTTTATAAATTTTCATTTTTACAAAATGAGAAAAGCATATTATTTTCAATATCTATTGGAAATTGGAAATTGCAGTGCAAAAAAAGTTTCCGTACGCGTTATGCAAATTCTTTTTGACGTGTTTAAAACAGGCCCGCAGTAAATCTTTGACGTTAAAAAGTTAATTTCTGATAAGAAAACAGCATATCGACAGTTGTTGAGCAAGTTTATTGTTGATCGTCTCAAAATGGAAGTTCCAAGAGCTATTCGGGAATTAGTGATTAAATTGCGAAAAGATGGATTATCCATGAAAAAGATCAGTGAAATGACTAAAAAATTGAAGTATACTGTGCAATATATCATTAAAAGATATAGTAAACTTCATTCACTGGAGGAATGAGATCGATCCGGGAGGCCGCCAAAATGAATTCGTGTGCATAAAAGAAACATCATATGCCAAGTTCAAGAAAATCCACGAATTAGTGAACCTCCGTTGGCAGCTGATTTAATGGTTAGTTACAACATTAAAGTCTCAACTCAAACCATGAGAAAAGTCATTAAAAAAGTGGTTACCATGGATGTGGGGCCCGGAAGAAGCCCTATCTAAGTTTGAGCAACAGGAAAAAGCGCCTTGAGTTTGCAAAGAAGCATGTAAACAAGCCATTATCTTTTTGGGAATCCATTCTTTTTAGCGATGAATCAAATTTTAACATTCATGGGTCAGATGGCCGAGTTGTGTTATGAAGAAAACCAAATGAAAAAATGCTAAGAATTTATGCGAAACTGTGAAGCACGGTGGTGGCGGTGTTATGGTGTGGGGATGTATGAGTGCTTCTGGAGTAGGAAATTAGCAATTCATCGCGGGAAATATGGATCGATATGGATATATGGATATTTTTAAACAAAATGTGTTATCCAGCGCAGAGAAACTATCTCTTGGAACTGGATTTACTTTTCATCAGGACAACGATCCTAAACACACCTCTAAGATTTGTCAAGAGTGGTGCCTTTACCATGTTTAACAAAAACTTCATAGCCCACCCCAGTCTCCCGATTTAAACCCCATCGAACATTTATGGGAAGAAATTGGCCGACAGCTTAAAAAATATGACATAAAAAACGAGGTTGAACTCAAAAGTGCAATTAGTAGCATTTGGTGCAATATTTCTACAGATACAACAAAAAAAAACTTGTTGGGGTAATGCCACAACATCTAAGAGAGGTAATAAAGGCCAAAGGTGGGCCCACTGATCATTAAATGTATTTTTGTTGAATGTATTTTGCATTTTTGTAAACTTTTTTCGTGTGCGTGGGCGCCGTACGGAGACTTTTTTGTTCCATGTTTACGGCATTTTTTGAGTTTTTACGATTTATTATTTAATTTTGTCAGTATTATCGTCCTTTTAATGTGAATAAATATTAAATAATATTAGTTTTAACTCATTTTTAAGTTTTCATTTTTATCATTATGAATTTTGTGTGACAAATTAAACTTTGATTTGCATTCGTATCTGCGTACGGAGACTTTTTTTACCCACTGTACATGATAAAAATCTTCATTGTATCTTATTTACCTAGCATCAATTTAATTTTATCCTTGATAAAATGGAGATTTACATAACTTTATGGGCTGAAAAAGTGATAGGAATTCATGAACATTGTTATTTTAAATAAATTTTCATTTAAACAATATACCACTATCATAAATATGTCTTCTTTATGTAAATATCAATAACAAAATTGAAAAGTATAGAATCTTGTCTTAATTATAGTTATCTGTATTAATTTTATGAAGGTGGATTTAATATTAATGTGATCTTTAAATATCCTACTTTGAAATACTGAATAATAAGCCATAGTTATCTCCCTATATGTGACCCATTAACATCAACATACTATATCCAATGTACATAGTTTTGTTTTATTTTAATTTGATAGTGAGATGTTACGAAGCCAGAAGCATGAGAGTTTCCTACATTTTAATGCATTATAAATCTTTCATATTCTAATGCTTCTTTTAAGGGATCCAAAGAATTGGCAGTTCAAAATTGATAAGTTCTAGACCCTAAACATTATGTTAAAGTGTTGTTTAGTAAAGTTCTCATATTTTTTCTTGTTTATATGATGTATGGGTTTGCACTGTTTTATACGGTGGAATTGTACTTCAATACTTTCTCATATACTCTCGAATAGAGTTATTATTTCAATGCTACCACATAAAATTGTGCTTAATCAGTACTGTTGTTATTGCTTTCCTTGGTACGGGTGAACAAGTTTTGTCAAATATTGGTCTTTAGCTTGGATCTCCCCTTTTTATTTATTATATAGTAGAATCTTTGGCAATTTTTAAAATGATGAATCCCTGGGAGGTTGAAATTACACAAGTACTCGGAAATGCATTTTAAACTGTTTTTTCCAAATGTTTGAAATAAAGACTTGGCAAAATCAGTTACAAATAGTTATATAATTACATACTTAATTTCATTTATTTAAATAATAGTATTTACATGTATGCGATATTACAGAGTGAAATACGTCAATATTTGGAGAGATTCAGTTCGAAATTTAATTAAAAACAATTTGCACTTTTTAAGCAAAACTTTGCACAAAATTTTATATACCTTACTCTTTACACTTTATATACACGGTGCTCTCATAGATTCCGACAATTAGACAGAGAACTACTTCAAGATGGATTTTGTTCAAAATTTAATGCAAATATGATGTATAATCAACATATCAAATTATACCCGTCTAATTCAAAGCAGTTTTGAACTATCGTATTCTCATGCAGACAAAAATAGTTTTCTTTTAATTTACTGAAATGAAGAAATTAATCAAATTCTAAAGATCGAATTTTTTTATAAATACAATATTTTTTACATATTATTTTTATGCTACACAACAGAAAGAAAAACACGGATAAGAATAATATATCTTTTGAGTAATATTTTGCTTCAATCAGAATTTTTAAGCAGTAAATGAAGTGTTTTGTCTGAAAAAAATTAATTTTCAACTTTTTCACCTAGTAATATCTGCATAACTAGAATATCGGTAAATTTTCAGTGCTAGTTTGGCAATTTCACATTTGATATATTTTTTAAATGCTTATCATTATCATTTTTTAAAAACTGAATGATTATTTGTTCTGAAATCTCGCAAAATTCTTATTTAAAAGCGAGTAAATAAAACCATGTGAAATAAAATGACACTAAACAATAATTTGCATAAATTATCACAGCAATTATTGCAAATAGATATTAAAATCATCTGCCACAATTACTAAAATATCTATTTCACTTCTTGCATTTAAATACAATCGTACCAATGAATTTCAATGCCATTTTTTAAACTCATTTCTTCCTCTTTCCCATAAACAATACATGCCAAAGTAAGTAAGAAGGAAACAAATGACTAAGCACTCGACGATTTTTAAAGATTCACACAATTCCATTGAGTGGAAAATGAGATAAAGTTTCACGGCTCTGGGTCACGAAAAGTTGAAAACTAAATGATTCCTCATCTCCGATTGGGAACAAAAGGATCAGGTGCTGATCCATGAGTTAGAATACGTTTAGCAGGAAATTATACGCTGCCTTTTCCCAAGGAAATTAAAAACTGCTACACACACACTCCCTTTCCATGTTTCGGGCAAACGATCTCGTTGTTTCAATTAAATTTATTCGAATCGAAGTGGCAACACGGTTGTTAGGTACGGCAAGACGCCGGCGGTAGTCTTTAGAACCAGAACCGTGAGGTTATCTATATATATATTCCAACGTTTTAAGGGGAGCAAAATTCGTGTTTCGTAAGTTCAGCAGAAAATGAAACGGAGCGAAAGAAGAGAAATAAAATCGGGATAGAAAGAAAAGTAGCAGAGAACAGCAATTCTGGCGTTCGAATCATTGATTCCTGTCGAATAAAATGTGAATTTCCTCTCGGGAAATTGCAATTAACTCCAAAACGAAATGAAGTAACAAAAGACAAAGAAATAGAAATAAAAATTTGCTTTGAATGGGAAGCGTTAAACTTCTCCCAAAAGCCGTCAGGGGGAGCTTTTCGCTGTGTGTGTTTCTCCTTAATTCGATTACTGTGGATGTCAGTAATGGGCTAAATTCTTACATTTGGGCTGCTTTAATTTGCTTTAATTACCCGTAGAAGCGTAAAATTTCCTTCACAGTTAGTTGAATTATTCAATTAGTCCCAAAAAGTGATACATAAATGCCACCTGGATAGACAAAGAACAGGCTAAATTCATTATAAATTTCGTCCTTTAACTTTTTGACAAATATGCCTCGTCTCGAATGGAATGGGATTGCGATGTTTACCGAGTGTGTTTTCCAAATAAACAAAGGAAATGAATCATCTAAAATTCGGTGTTTTTCCCCTCCTATTGGATTAAAAATAAATCTTTTTCAACAGAAAGTTAATCTAAAGGGTTTTCTTGAATTTTTAATCCTAGTAATTGTATTTGGTTTTTTATTTGTGATCTTGTACAAGAAAAAGCCCACCCATTTTTTCTTACCTCAAATAACAGTTAAAATATTATTTTCAGTTTTATTGTTTATACTTACATTTTGTTTGATAATTATATCTTTTTTAAAGAAATAAAGTTTTAAAAAATTAAAATTAATGTTTTTATTGCTAGTTAAAAGAAGATTTCCTGTTAAAATTATTAATATTTCAATAAATTTTACCATAAAATCCTGATAGAAAACAGAAATTTAATTTAAGAGTTTCCTGAATTTTCAATCATAGTAATTGTATTTGGCGTTTGTCTAGAAATCTCTTATTTCAAGGAATTCAACTGATTTTCCTTATTTTAAGTACCAATTAAAATATCAATTTCAGTCTCAATGTTTACATTTAAATTTCCTTTGATAGTCTTTTTTTTATGAATCAAATTATGGCTTGATTAATGTTTTAAAAACTACTTTTAGGCTAAAGAGAAGGTTTCGTGCTTAAATTATTAACATTTAGATAAATGTTTCCATTTAGCCGAAAATACATTTTGATTCAGATTTAAAATTATAATTTAATAATATTAAAGATGATAATGATTTAATTGTAATTAAAATAAGTCTTTCAGTTTTAACAGGATTTTTTTAACTTCCCAACTGTTTTTTATTTATTTATTTCAAGCAATCATTTCAAATATTTATTTATTTAATAAAAATTTGATCTCTCATCTTATTTTTAAAAAAAGAAATGTTTCGATATTATAAAACATCTAAAATTGAAAATATGGCACTTAAATTCCACATCTGCATCGTTTAATTTTAACTTTCTGAACTTTTTTTTCGGATTATTTTTCTAATTTTCTTAGAAAAACAGAATGCGTATATTTAATTTTGTAAGCCGAAAGAAATACATTAATTATATAGGAAATGTTTAAATATCCAACCCTTAGGATAATTCATTTCCCAGTCATATATGTACTACATGAGAAATTAAACTAATATACATTTTAATTATTTGTTTGTTTTCTAATTTTAACACGACAAAATTATAAAAAATGAATGACAATTTACAGAAAAAAATCAAACTTTTCGAATAATACCTTGAGACATTTTTGGTAATAAAATGGTTGATTAAATTAAAATTGATTATTTATTACAATAATCCTCTGACTAACATATTGCTCCCATTTTCTAGAAAAAGGTCCCATGTGAATTTGGCTTTTAGTGAAGGAAAAAAAAAAATGCTCTTCAGTGTAAAATTTAAAATTATATTTGAAAAACGTTCTGTAGCAAAACTCTCAAAAGACTGTCGATAGCTTTCGTTTTGTAACAAATAGGTACTACACAAAACAAAAATTGTGCTTTGCTAAAAATAAAATCACAGCTATATCGGCAAATAGTATCTGAATTTTTCAAATTAAATTCATAAATATTTTATTAACAAAAAAACAAAAATAAATGTTTTTAGTTAATTAAATTTATTTATAAACTATCTCCATGAAACCTAAATTAAATACATGAAATTGTAGAAGGATAGTCGGAGAGATATTGATTATTATATATTGTTTAGAAATAAGGAAAGTTAGTTTTTTTCCTTTCAAATAAGACTTCTAACTCTTTTATCTTTATTATCTACTCTGAAATTATTATTTTTTCACTTTTCTAGCCTTACAAGTCAATCAAAATCCTAAAAATTACTGGTCTACAAAGTATTTTATTTGAAAAAACTAATGTTAAAGAAACTATGGATCTTTTCTTTCAAAGGGTACTAGGTAAAACTGGGCCAAATATTTATCATCACCCGTGAAATATTATCTGAAAGATTCTAGTAGTACATGAAAAGTATATTTTATACTCAATCCCTTTTTTCAACTTTAGATTCAGCCAAATAAATTCTTCCATTGTGAATAAAATACCATTCGCAAGGTTATTGAGAATTGATTGATCATACAAAAGGCTATAAAAATAGCATATCTCAGAAAAATTGGCATGCAATAGCTAATGAAAGAACACACCATGTCATTATTTTTTATAAGAAACTAAGCAACGTCGCATCTTTTACAAATAGCATCCGCCCGTACTTTGCTCTCTAGCAATAAATACATTAACAAAAGATATAATTCATGTTCCTTTTTTTCTTTTTACAACCAAACTATTTCCAAATAAATCAATTTTATTCTCCGATAATGTGACAAGTAATGAATAGAGAACTTTTTAAAGAATGTAATATCCGTGTTCTTAACAATATCGCCTCTGGAACGTGAAGGCCCATAATGGCCGTCACGCTACATATTCTACGTTATTTATAATGCATTGGAATGCTTATATTTTGTGCGTGAATTGGCATGGTGTTTACAAACTCCAATATCGGCTCAAAGATATAAAAAAAAAACGAGAATAGATACTAATATTGCATGGACATGGGATGACCGCCCACAAATAGGTTCGTTCAAAGCTTTGTAAGAGACTATCTACTTCCCATTCATAGCCAGTTGAAGGGTTGCCACGGTTGGCTTGTTTTCCCTTTATTTTGTGCCATGATGATGATTCCTTTGAGCGTTAGAACTACACTCGTAGTTCATTTTCATTCGCCTATACAAAGCAAGAATACATTGATGATTTTAGAATTTTGCATTAATGGAAGTATAGAAATTCTTCATTAGTTTAATTTTTTGTGCTTTGTAATTTATTGCTGTTGAATATTTTTAAAAAACAAAATTCTTGTATATATTTTATAAATTTCTGGTAAATGAAAAAGAAGTTCTTATGCCACTGTGACACATATGACACTGTTATATTCTTTCGTGATTAAGCAAAGAATTTATTTTCTAGTAGCTTTAAAAGTTCTTTCTCGGATCTTTGGTTCAGGCCTTCAAATTATCGGATTTCTTAAACTAATTAAAAATAAATGATCTTTTTTCTTTTAATAGTTTCATTGTTTCTAAATGATTACAACACGATATTGAATGTTACATGCTTACATGCTTTTATATCTACGGGCTTTCATTTATCTGAGTATGCTGAAATGGTGTATGCATTTAAGTTTTCACGTTTCAAAAATCGGCTTTAATGCTTTTCTCTGAAAACTCCAGTGATTATTTATAAAAGAAAAGTAGTATTAGATTCTTCTAGATTAATAGATATTCCGGTTCATAGAAGTTCAAATTATCTAGTTTCCACTGCAAACAGAAAGCAAAAAAAAAAAAAAAAAAAAGACACAGAAAAAGAAAAAAAAAAAGAAAGAGATTGAGATTGAAAAGAGATCGAGATAACGTCTTTGGTCACATAACTTGAGGAAGAGCATGTATCTATGAAGGACTTATTTGGTCACATAATTTTTCAAATGCTACAACATTGTACAAGTAAGATTACAAAACAAATCTTTGAATAGCTCAGAAAGATCAAACACCCTGTATGTCCGGTGCGAAATTTGAATTTAAGTTATTAGACAAACATTAGTTTCAAGACGTTTTAAGTGTAGATTTCTTACATATATAAATAAATAAAGGAGCTAACAATTGGCATCATCCAAACTAAGAATAATTGATTTATAGAATATATTTCACTATCAGTTTCGAATAAAAAAGTTAACTATTTTTCATGAAGTAAATTACTTTAAATACCTTTCTCCTTCCAATGACAAATAATTTGTTATTTGTAGTAAAAGAAATAATACTACATATGTCTAATTAATTAATAAAAATATTAATAAAATATTTTCAAGCGTTTGAGCAATAAAAGAGTTTGAGATATAAATATTGAGTTACAAACCAATATACGTAGATGAAAATGAATATTATATGCAGAAAAGATATAAAATATCTTTCCAGTTTATTTTTTGAATCTTTTTATAGATAAATTTTGTATAAATTTCAACCATACATAAAAAAATTAAAGAGCACAATTTAAAAATTATGTGTATAATCCCGAAGATTAATATCTGTAATCAAGCTATGGAGAATAATTTTTGAAAGGAATACAATAAAAGTGCCCTAGGTTATCATTAAACGTAGCAGAAAAATCATTCATGATTTTAAAATCTTTTGAAAGATTATGATTAGCTTTGTTTTTGAAATAATTGATTTTCATTAAAATATTTCGACGCACAAAATATTTATTAATATATTTAGCATAAAAGAGATTTAAAAATCATAATTCACTGTGAATTATTTGAAAAAAAATTATAGTTTTGAGAATAAATAAATGTTTATAAATAAAATAAGATTTGTTTCATTGATTTTTATTGCATAACTTGCTCTTGTGTAAGGCAACGTCTTTAATTAAAGATGAAAGCAGATTTATTTATCTCTTAATTTAATTATAAATAGAATATTTCGCATTAATTAATAATTGGAAGCAACTATTTCTTAATTGCTTCAGAATGGGTAAGATTTCATTAGTAATTTAAAATCCTTATCATGATTAGTTCACTAATTACTTGTTAATAGATTTTGCAAAGTTTTCATCTCTAAGCAACGCAAATTACAAAGGAAGTTTAATTATTTTTATTTTCCTGAGATAATCTCATTATCTCTGAAAAAGTGAGGTAATTTTTTTGATTTCAAAAGAAAAATGAATGTTTTATTTGATCATCTTTTTAAGTTACAAAAGTGAAAAATAAATATCATTCAATTTTGTACATTAATACAATTTTATCAATCACACGAACAAATTTTGAATTCTTAAATATTTGTGGTCGTAACAACCGCGAATAAAACATCTGAGATCCTGATATTTACTGTTCTTTTCAATATCTTGCTACGACAACTTTTCGATGATAATATTTCTCTAAGGGGTGAAACGAAAAAGGACGTAGCATTAACCTCATTACCAAAAGTAAACATATCCTTTCATCTTACCTCACACCTCTATTTTATCGAATTAAGATCATCTTAACGCATGCGCAAAAGTGAGGGAATTTTTAGAATCCTTTGACAAAAAATGTTTGTTTGTTAATGCGGGGATTTTTTTTCTTTTCAATGTTTAAATGAATTAAAGAAATTTTGAATTATTTAAGGCTTTTAGGCTTTCAAAAACTATGCTTTTTATGCATGAAATTTAATTTTTTGTATTCTGTTTTTTACAGTCACAGGAATGTTTTATAAACAATTAAATTTTTTAATTAGATATACTGTATAGAGATGTACCCTTCATAGAGTAAAATACATTCAAATATTCCTCAAAACACTAGTGTTCAAAATATTCTCCAAGCATTTTTTCAAAGCGAGTAATATTTAACAAACATAAATTCTTAGTATCTCGGTCTATTTAAATCAAAATACGAAACAACAAATCAAATATGGTGAAGCCACACAATTATTGCAAACTTTTGAGGCTTCAGAAACCGAGCTTTATTTTTCACGCAGAATGCATTTCACAGATGGGATAAAAGGCTAAAAACGAGATTTTTAAGCTTCTTGCCCAACCGGTGGTCATGGTAACACACTATTCATGAAATCACAAGCTAGTCCAGGGATCAGGGTGATGCTTTTTCTTTTATGGTTTCCCCTTATATATTAGTTTACAGTGAATGAATAGGCTAAAACTAAATTACTATAGAAAAATTATTTTTATTTATTATTTATATGTTATTATTTTATTTTAAATTATAGTGTTAAATATCTATTAAAGCTAATGTTTAAGAAAAGAATATCTTAAAAAATGATATCTTATTGGCAATAAGACAATATTATTCAATAGAATATTTTATTGAACATATAAAATATCCTATACTTTAAATAGAATATTATCTTATTGAAAGAAGAAAATTAATAGAATACTGTCTTTTCCAATAGAATATTGTCTTAATGGAAAAGTGTCAAAAAAGGCGTTTAAAAATCTATTTACATATAAGTCAAAATGTATGTTATTACATATTGGAGATACTCTATCTACTATACAAAAACATGAGTTTCTGAGTTAATTAAAAAAAATTCTTACCATTTTTCTATCTGAATATTTTACTTTTGAAATTCCTAAAATTGTTTTTCTTGCAAATTTTATAAGTTCTGAAAATTCAGCTCATTAATAATCCAATTTAATTTAAGACATGTAACTCAATAATTGAATAAAATAAAATGAAGTGAAAAAAATTACATTTTAAACACCAGATTAATAAAATTTGTAACGTAAAACTCCTTTAAAACTCCATTTTTTTAAATTTGTATTTAAATTTAATATTTTTAATGATATATAATATACTATTCAACATTTGTAAAAATAAATAAGTAAATCAACCTCTGAAACACCTTTTGCAAGTAAATAGTTTTAAAAAATTTAGCATTGTAAAATAATGAAACCTAAAGACTTCTTCATACCACCTCTTAAATAATATTTTCAAAAATCTAAATTAGAATATTTTGTTTTTAACATCCAACGAGTGCTTTGCATACAGCGGTCGAACATTTCTTAAGAGATGGGGAAAATATATATAAAAAAACTATACAATTTCGTTGATGATCTAAGAGAGCAAAATTCAACTAACCCTTATATAACATAAGAGATATCAGTGAGATAGGAATGCAATTTTTATCAATAAAGAATTATTACTTGAAGCACTCTTATATTTCAAAAAACATGTATAAAAGTTTAACATTCATGAGAAACAACCTAATATAATTTTTATAAACTAAATGCATCTTTTATTGATCGTCATTGCTTAACATTCTTAATACATATTCTTAATAATCTTATTTTTCTCATCTTTTGTAAATAAATTAAAAACTAAATACTTTTGTTCATTCCAAAAATTTATTATTTTCTCAGTTCATTTAACTTATATTAACTCTAATTTAAATTATTTTAAAATTGTTATCCTCAACATTTCTTAATATTTTTTTTCTTTAAGGAATCTTGAGTAATTTGACAAATTACTTAAGTGCAATTTTCAAAACTCCAAAGTTTATATATTTCGGATTCCATCTTCACTTCACAATCGATGATCAACAGAAACCTTCAGTTTATTCGCCAACCGGTTCTATCGCCAAGATCTTGGCGCTTACTTCAATCCATTTTAATCTAGTAACCCTGGGTCCAAATGCGCCATAACTGGGAGCATAGGATATCCCAGTGCAAGCCGTTACACTCTATAAATTTGCCACCGGAATAGCGCCGCCGAGCCTTAATGGCACGCGCTTATCATCCCTCAGGCTCTACAGGTTTCTTTATGTCTTATATCCGCGTGCCTACGATGAATTGATAATGATTCAATACCGAGGATTCTTTCGATTGAGCTGCGGGACTGCTTTTACTAGGTGCGGAGATCTAAGAGGAAAAGAAACCCTAACTATTTTCTTTTCCTTTACCCTGGAACTATCAGATGCTGCATCGCTTCCTAAATAGAATGTGCAGAAAAGAGATAAACGGGATATTCGATATATGTTTATATGGAAGTTTTCAGTCTTTGACAGTCTGTTTAATTTTGATTTTTCAGAAGGCGGGGATTTTAATGTTTGACTTTTCAAACGAGTTTATTTTTCAGGAATCAGATTAATTTTCTCGCCTTAAGATATAAAATGTTACTCGTCACTTCTAATATTTATATTTCTGTTTTAAATGAATTTTTCATTTGTATTAAAAAGAACTTAATGAGGAATAATTAATGATGTATAATTAATTTTACAAATGTTCTGCTGTAAAATTAATGAAACTTTTTATACCTTCAGAAAAATATTTAATTTTAATATGCTGCAATGAATATGCTATTGATACGAAGTTTAGAGATATATTACAATGATTTAAAATTAATTTAATCTTAGGATTTTCTAAGACTTTAATAAAAATTGCTTGTTTGATATTCATTTCATTGTGTTTTAAAAATATTTCAGGCATAATTACAAATGTGTCATGAAACTGTAAAAATATTTTGGATGTAATGGAATTCAGGAAGAATATTGCTGCTGATATCAATCTAATAATTTAATTCACAGCCGAGCTGAGTGCAGTTAAAAGTATTGGCATGCGTTTACTCCACATTGATGAACAGACATCTTTCCTCATTCGAATTAAATGGCTATAAAAAAGACGTTTTTACGGTTATGTTGTGTAATATCATTAAAAATATGAGTTTCAAGCCCCTGTTGTAATTTAGATCATTATACATTATTCGAAATATTAAACTAGAGTTTGAATAATGCAAAGCCTCATTTTTCTCAATAAAAATACAATACTTATGAAAAAAAATTCTGGTTTCAGTTTGAGAGCCTTTATGGCCCAAAGACCAGCGGGATTCATATAGCCCCTTTTTTACACGTATATCTATAGCGCAGGGTGGGTGTGTATTTAATCCAAGGAAAAAATCTTCTTTACTTTTTCTCGTTTATTTTCACACACACACACAAATATATATATACAAAACATGGGCGACGATCACAGATATACAAGGAAACACATAATATATATATCGAAATGTAGAAAATGACGCTAACAACGAGCGAACAAATAATACTTTTTGCCGCTAACGGAGAGCGAGTGGGTGCTTTCCTGCACCAGTTACAACAACACCGGATATAGTTGTTTACAAAAATTCTCAACAGCTCTCCCCTCACATTCCAAGCATACTTAAGGGTTGGGGCAAACTGCGCCATCTATATTCAGTATTCATTTGTACATATGAATAAGTATACAAAGAATAAAAAAGACACAAATAAAATGATTAATTAAATCAAACATAATTAATTCAAATAAACAACCCTTCTTAAGATTCATCGTTGCATAATTCATTATCCTTTTAAAGGTCTTTTTTTTAAAAAAAAAAGATATTGAAAAAATACTGCATTTTTTCTATACACTTAGTTTCAATGAGAAAATAATATTGATTATTTTCTCCCAATTCGGCCATAATTGCAGGGTCATATAATTGCCAAATCAGACCAGAATTTTTTTATTTATTATTTACATGAATCATTTAAATGTTAATAAATACATGAAAAGCTTGTTCATTTCATTCTCTAACATTATTCAATAACCACTTACAGTGACAATTCATTCGCTAAGACTATAGGTCGTCTTTAATTTAAATTAAATACTTTAAACCGAAGACTTTCTTAGCAACAGAATTATTTTCCTAGTTCAGTTAAGTTCCATATTTCCATAAACTTAAATGTACCGGAAACTCTTATTTCAAGCTACATGCTTTCCTTTAGGGAAATGCTATATAATTTTATTATTCGTCATGTAAGGAGTTTCGAAGATTTGCAAAAATTTTCAATATTGGAAAACAATTATGCGATTAAGCATTTGATAAAGAATTTTGATAATGAAATTTATTGTTGAAAATCATGCAGGAAAATATTTTCAACGGTCAAAGTTTTTAAAAATATATTTCGTATTTAAATTGATATTATCTAAAAGGCAGAGTCTTGATGACCTGTTGGTAAGGTCTCAGCTTCGGAACAGAAGAGTTTCAAATTCGAAACCTACATCTACCAAATAACTGCCATGTAAGCGTCTTTGGTGCGCGTTAAATCCATTGAGGTCAAATATCTTCCAACAAGTGTGGAAGTTTGCAGAAGGGATGTGAGCTAAGATGCCGTCCTCGTCATTTAAGAGCGACTCAAAATTACGATATCACTCCCAAAATAACCCTAATATTACTTTAAAATGAGAGGTTGATTAATCTAAAATAATTATTAAAAAGATGGTAAATTTTAAAATAGCATTCAAGTAAAATTTTCGCAATGAATTTTCTTAATCTATGATGTAAAAACTTCAAAGCTGCATTTAATATTTTTAACAATTTATTTTTTTTAAAAAAATGGCTAATTTCCTGAAGCCTGTCTCCTAAAGTATATATGACATATAAAATTGTCAAAATCGACATATTTTTTTAGGCTAAATTCTAGTTTTTCGATATCTCCCAAAAGTGAAGTGCTGCGGGGGCTATGAAAAGATTAATGGCGTTTGTAGGGACAAAATCTTTCATGCAAAATAAAGACGAAACTAAAGCAGTGGTTAAGTATGGGGGGGCTTAGAAAATAATGTTTTCTTTCTCTTATGCGTAGTGAAAAAAGTATCGCAATGGTAAAAAAAAAAATGAATTCCAGATTTCAATGATCACCACGTTTTAGACCTCCCTTAATTAAAAAATGCATTTTTTGAAAATGTCTATTTGTCTGTTTGTGGCAAAGATAACAAAAAATGCTCTGATTTAGACGAGGGAAATTTGGCGCATGGTCTGCACACTGAATTTGTAGATTTTTATCAAATTTTGAATAAAATTCTTTCAGAGGAAATCTGTCTATCTTGCTGTTCGAATATAATATAATACAGGGAAACAAAATAAAAAGAGAAGGATAGATAAAATTCGATGAAAAAAATTAACATTCATACTCTAGGCACCTGCAAAACGTTAAGCCAAATCCAACAAAAGATTGATCTTCTGTTTGTCTGTATTTTTAGAGATGTGTATCGCAATAACGACACAAGGATTTAATAAATTTGGTATGTGCTTTTGTGATTATGAGTGTAGCTCTTTGTCAATTTTTGTGTTAATCAGTTAGAAAATAATCTGTCTAAAACAGAAATACTATTTTCGACTGCTATTTACAGCATGCCAGGGATTAATCACGAAATAACTCGCCACTAATTACACAGTAGAGTCAGTAAAATTGCTATATTGAGGCCAAAGTTTAATATTTCTAACTATTGTACACCAAAGCTTTGCAAGAAGTTCTGTGGAATAATATCTGTATTAGAGAGAATACGAGAAATTTTTCTCGAGACTACTGTAGATGGGCTATGTACAAATAATGTGTACAGACAAATAGATTTTTGAAGAACTGAAAAGAAATGGCGGATAATTGATTTTAAAGCATATTCAGTTGTTATAAATTTTCATTTGAAATAAAAAAATAACAAAATCAAATCAATTGTTGAGAACAGTGGATTGAGACGGATTTGAATTTCTTGTTTATTTGAATATACAGACACAAATTTTAATTATGATAAAATCATGAGAAAGATTACATCTTCACAAGGATTCCTTTCCTTAGATGGAGAGGAATAATTTTTCCTATGCACTTTTTCCGGCCTTTAACGACTTTGCATCCTTCTTGGATATCACTAGAAAAAATAAAGATCTTTGTAATATTTTATTACATAGTATAATGAAGCTAATTACTGTCATAGTAACGGCAGAAAACAGAATAAATTGACGGAAAAGTTCCTGAATTTTTAATATGATCTTATTCATTTAACGGGAAAATTTTTAATGAATTTACCGTGTATATAAATAATTAACAGCATGATTTAAGTTGTTTTGATGCTGGTATTAAATTAACTGGGTAAAGCAATAATTAACTTTGTTATAATTTTTTCAGCACTAAAGCATATGCCTTTAAATGACAAAGGATACTTTAAAATATTATCTTTGAAAATTGAATATAATATTTTATTTGTTATACGGTAATTAAATTGAAAGTATGTTTATTTCGTAGTATAATGAAGTATAACTCGAAAAATGAAAATTTTTTAGTTGACGTGACATGAAAGGAGATTCATCTGCTGCATTTCTCGTTATTTTGCAATATTGAAAATTGCCGGAAACAATGTCTTTTTCTGACAAAAATTCTTAAATTAATTATAAATGAAGAATATATACACTCATATGTTTTAAAAGTCAGAATATTTATTTATTTTGTTTTATTTTTATGTAATCGGCTTTTCTCCAATAAATTTGCTTATTTTGCTATTCTATACGCAAAAAAAAAAAATCATCCATATTTTGTTCTACGATATTCTTTAGAAAAGATTTATTACCACTGTATACACCTTCTAGTATCTGTGCTGTTGGAAATGTTAAACAGCACGTTTCCCCCTTCTCCAAGAGTTTTAATTACATATTCTTGAAAAAGAAAATTGTAAATAATAGTTAAAAAAAATTAATGAATATTAATAAAAAAAAGTAAGATGAAGAATGAAAAGTAATAAAGGTATGAAAAAAATTTTTGATTTCTTTGTGCAATAAAATTTTCTAAGATTTTTTATATATGCCTTTTAAACTGTTCTTTAAGTTTATTTAAAATAATTATTTTCTTGGATATATTTTCATTTATATTTATATATAAGGGATTGATGGAAACAACATAGTCATTTAATTCTCAGTAACAAAAAAGATTAGGAATTGATAATAGAAATGTGACTTACCAATATCTACCATTAATAAAGATAAAAGTGTGTGTGCATGTGGTGTCTGTGTAATAAAGCTCTGCAAAACAGACATTGCGATATTTAGGACAATTACAGCGTTTGATTTATAGCTACTAAACTTACCACACTTATACTTTGCAGTACATAAATGTGCACTTCTTAGAAGTAGTTAACTAATTAAAACTTAATCAAAGCTCTTAGAATAATTTTTCACCATAATTTCCAAAAATTACAAGTATAATAATGATTTTTATCTCGCCTCTAAATTTAAAATATTCTATGTTCAATGACGCCAATGGGTCGAATAATTTTTCTTCAATTTTTTAATTAATTTGCAAACTAATTATGCATAAGTTATCCCTAAATATCATCATTAAAGTAAATAATGTTCATCGTCCTCACTAAAATTTGTAATACCCATTTTTTCTATTGTTGATGATTAGGATATGAAAGTTCGATTTTTTACCCCTTGTTGGGTATTTTTCTGTATAAGATATGGTTTAAAATATTGTCGGAAATAACTTGATTATATTTAAGGATTTAGTTCAAAATCTACAGAGTCGAAATTTTTAATTGGCGTCATTTAAAAATATTTTTGAGCACTACAGCTGCTGTATTATCTATTGTCTATTTATAAAAATATAGACAAAAATTCCGTATATTCATTGTTTAGGGAAAAAAAAGGTGTAAAGTTGCTAATATAGTATGTTTATATCATACATACATAATGTTTAGTATGTATTGTTTGTATTATTTGTAGTAAAAATAATACAAACATGCAAACATTGATTAAGTCATTAAAATAAAACTTCAGACAATAATAGTTCATCGAGATTTTTAACAACCAATGAATTCATGGAACCAAAAGATCGCCGAAAGAGTCTTTCTTATCAAATATATATTTTTTCAATCTATAAAACAAAATGCTATTTTCAAGCGTTGGTTGCTGCTTTAAAAGTCTATTATATCTAAGTCATCTACGGCGAAATATATCACTAAGAATAAAACGCCCAGAGTTCTTTTTATCGGGTCTACGTATCTCATAAAAGAAGTTTGTTTTGTTAGTTATCCTCAAGTAGGATTGAATTGTAAAGCTTCAGTTGTAACACTTTCCGTTGGTTCTTCTGTCTTTATTTCTTTTCCACTCTAGTTTAAACAACGAACGCAGTGGAATTCCAACAGAGAAACGCAGATAAGAACTACCACCAAAAAGTGTGGAGTTTAAGTGTTCCTCTCCTGCTTTTGTTTCGTCTACAGAATCGAGTAGGGAAAAAATTGAAGGGGAGAGAGAAGTTCTCTGTTGACATATCCTTTCGACCAATAGAAATCGAAACCGAGAACCATAGGGGACCTTTTAAAAGTACTGATATAAGAAAGGGAAGCGGAAGTTTAAGAAAACGTGATAGAAAAAAAAAATGGAAGTATATCAGGACAATGAAGTCAGGAGAACGTTAAATTTAGTCCCGAGTCTTAACTTAGTTTTGTCAACGTATAACTTGATTTGCTATTTTTTACTCTTTCTCTTCGCTTTTTTTTTATATAGATCTTTTTTATTCTTTCGGTTTTCGTACTTTTTTTTTCTTTCGTGCCTTTTTTCTATTAAAGGAAATCTGATGGAAAATAAAGTTTTTCGATTTTATGTTCGCCAATCAGTCGGCACTGTGTGGTTTTCGTGAAAGCTGCCCTTTTTATATTCTTTATTTACTGAATTTGTGTGTGTGCAAGGCGGTCCATCGGGTAAAAGTTTTTCTTTGGAAGGCGTAAAGGATTCTAGACTCACCATTTTTTTTTGTTGTTGTTTGCTATCGATATTTTTAAGAGACGAATCCTTTTTTTCAGCATTATATCTAGAGGGCAAAATATTGTTATTTAATAATATGCATTGTTTTCCAAATTCGCATTTGAGGTCTTATTTGACATTATTTGAAGTACGATTTTTGGATAATATTCACAGACTTTATAATGGACATTCTTCAACAATTTGATGCCCAACAGGAAATAAGAGGTTTTTTTTCTCTAAAAGAAGCTATTTGGTTAAATAAAAAGAATTTAACATTAAGTTTACCATGAGTTAATATATACCTATTTCTATCAAAAGGGTTAGAATTATCCCTTTTGGCTTTTTTAGAACTTTTTTTTTAAATGTATAGCTAATTTCAAAAGAGGAAATCGTTATTGAGTAACGAATAGAGTTAACACTCGTATTCAAACGACACTTTTCATGATCAAGATAAGGAGATTTGGCTTATTTATGATTATTTAATTTATTTTAAGAATGTTTCAATAAAATGGGCATAATGAAATGATAAAAAGTTTGCAGTGTTTACAGTAAACATTTATTTTCAGAACCAAGCAATGGAGAAAATTTTAAACTATGTCCACGATGCAACTACTTAATATTATACAATTTTTGTGCATAGAAACAAAACAAAATTATTTGTTGTTGCAACTTAGAGCACTTTACAAGACAGCGATTTAAACCGGGTGTTGTAGCTCCTGAGGGGGAAGGCTGTGAAAACCCTAGGGCAGAAGTCTGACTTCTAGCTTAAATGAAGATAACAGACGCATTCACTCGCACAACCCGTTTTAACAGAGGATGGTGGTTCTCTTTTACACGCCTCGCAGATAAAGCTTAGGGTAAACAGCAATTATGTTGGAACGAGGACTCGAACCCAGGAAGCCCAGATCATAGGGAAAACGCGCTACCTCTAGGCTAGATTGCTGTCATAAAATTAGTAAATTACATTCAACAATGAAAAAAGAAAATGTAAAAAATTTAAAATAATAATATTATGTCTATCAAAATAAAAATATTTTGCTGGGAGAAATCGTTAATACTAAGTTATACTGAAAACTTTGTAGTTTTGAAAGTTATACTGAATGTTTGGATGTCATTCATTTTGGAGAACAATTGATCATCAAAGGTGGATAATCTTTTATTTAGTGTTAAATAACTTACAAAAGTTTATACTGACTGAATTCCGTGAAGAAATTTGAATGTTTATTTATTTTATTCAAATAGAAGAGGAAGAAGGTAAATAATGAAGTTATAAAAATGAAACAAATGAAATCGGTTTGATACCATCGAAAGAATGGTCTTTTTAAAATATTAGTTTATAATAAAACTTTATGCAAAGATCAGAAGAAATGGAAACAGTTATTCCTTTCCAATGATGCGTTGACACAAAATGTCTTTCGCAAATCTTCCAAAACTGATTATAATGCTTTCGGAAGACGATCGGAAAGTCCAGGATTTCCTTAAAACCATTGGAATGGTGTTCGAAACATGAAAAATTGCGCACGATGTTTTCTATTTGAATGAACTTAATTTAAGAACAGATGCCGCGGACATTTCGGCTGATCGATCTTTAAAAGATGTCCGCTAATGCCGTGGGATGTCATTAAAAATCAAGAAAAGAACAAAAAAAAATGAAAAAAATGATTGGAATCCTTCTTCCATCTGAAAAGAATCTTTTCAGCCTGATACTCGGGTCTGAAGAGGATCTTTTGAAAGCGTCTTCGCATTTGTGCGAGTCTTAGAAACAGAAACATGATTTTTAAAACTTGAATTTTGATTCGTTTCTAGGAGAATATATATGTCCTTGCTTTTAAAATCACTGAAGCATTTCAATAAACAATGGGGCTCCATTTAGGCTTGACTTTTGAGGAAAATTCGTCAGCCGGAATTAATTAATGTTTAAATTTATTTTTGAATTTGATGAATGGAAGCTCATCGATGATGTGGTTTACCCTCAGTCCCCCCAAATACCTTGTTTAATAAGAAAAATTATTGATTAGGGAAAGACGAATATATATATATATATATATATATATATATATATATATTATATAATATAATATGTATAAAGAGAGAGAGATGTAGAGAGGGAAGCATGTTTATTTTTCTTTGTCTAATACCCCATCTCTGTCATCAAATGATGTATTTTAGAAAAAGTTACAAAGTTACATCATCAATAAACCCCCATTTATATATAAATAGACAGATCAAACTCTTGTATACGATACCTGTTTTTCAGTGAATTCGGCAAATTCGTGCAAAACTTCGATAATTCTAGGAATTTAGAGCTCCAACAGATATAAGTATATAACTCAAATATAAGGTACTTGTTTCCCAGCTAAGTCGACCAGCTCGGGCCAAACTTTCAAAACTCGTTCAGGAATTTAGGATTCCAACAAAAAACCACATGTATGATATATTTGAATAGTTACCACTAGTGGTAAGGCATTACCATGAAAAGAGTATGGCGATGGTACCATGAATTTTAAATTAATTGTATAAGGTATGTTACGATTTTACAAACAGACTAAGTTTGAAACGAAAAGAGATACAGTTGATTATATGTGTGATAAATTAATTCGTAGTCTTTGTTGAATCCCTAAGGAAATCCTTTAAAAAGATTTCATACATTTTTATTTGACGAATGAATATGATTCACCATCTCTGTCATTAAATCAAGAATTTTAGGAATAGGAACAAAACTACTTCACTAATGAGTCTCCATTCATACGTATAGAGATAAAAATTAAGGATAAGATATTCACTTTCATTCGAAATCAGCTTGCTCTTGCCATACTTTTAAAACTCATCTGGAAATTTATGGTTTCAAAAAAACTATACTTATGATATTTTTGAATAATTACGTCTTTAGTAAGGCATTGATAGAGCAGCAATGGTATTTTAATTTTAGATGCAGTACTTTAATTTTACCGTATAATGTCAGTTACAATTTTGGCAGGCAGACTAAGTTTAATGCGAAAAAATATACAGTTGCTTTGATCATTATATTTGCAATAAACTAATATGGAGTCTATATGTAATCATTAATGAAATCGTTTGGAAATATCTTCAGCATTTTTTGAAACATAAATTAAAAACTCTGTAGATGGCATACCAAGAAATAAATTGAAATATATTCAGAGAAAAAATTCTACATCATCATCTGTTTTTCTGTCTTTTATTAGGACTTTTTTTTTAAAGATAAATGATTAATTTGTATAAAAAGATGCTATATTCAAAAATATTCTCAAAACAGACATTTTATTGAAAATAACATTGATTATGAAAATAACAATAAGGATATGATCACACTTGAGTGGTTATTTCAAGAAATTAACAATCTTGTGTAAAACCCCATAGTATCACCATTCATCATTAAAATTTGAAAGCAACTAACTCCTCTTTTAATAAGAGCTGAAAAGATTCCTTTGACCACGATCTTACGTCTTCTAAGTTATCTGTTGAACAAAAAGGAGTTACATTTGAAATAATACACAATGAATTAATCCCATATTTACATTGCTTTTAAAACTGTAATGTTTTGGTTTATGCTTGCTAGTAAAAAGCAATAAATTAATTCAGATATAAACAAAAATTACGTTCATCTAGCTTACAGCAAGTCCTACATTTCATATTTTTTAAATGAACGTTCTGCACTTTTATATAAAATTAAAAATAAGAAAACAAATTGTGACTAATGCAATCAACGTTAAATGTGAGTATGCAGAAGATATCGATTATATGATTTTGGCAATCCCTTGAGTGAAAATTTTTTTTTTCAAACTGCTATTTTTTTAAGCCATTAAAAAATTAATAAATAGTGTAAATATCTAATTATCAACACTTCTTACTAATTCAAATAATGTTGCTTTTAAATCAATCAGCTATTTGATAAATCCTTCATCTAATATTTGTTGTTTTATCCCATTATTGCTATAATTCATTTGTGTATTACAGTCATTAAATTTCAAAAGTTCAATTATCAAAACAAAATTTTTTGTTATAACATGTCATATTGCATTACTTTCGAGAAATACCAAAACTTATATAATATTAGGGCTTTTAATGATTTTTCCCATTTCTTATCTAGTATTAAAAATAAATTAAATACATTTATTAACTACTAATCTTTTTAATTTTTAAAGCCATATTTATGTTTTTGAAAGTATTATTTAAATCCATCATTTAAGCGTATATATTCCTCTAAAAGATTCACTATCAAATGAATGAATAATTCAGAATAATAGTTACAAACTATAAAATTGTAAAAATTGTAACTATTCATATCTTCTGAATGTATAATATTCGTTTCCGGAATACCAAATGCATATGAGACATATTTCCGGTTGTGAAGCCATTATTTATAAGTGAGACTGAAGACTGATAGTTAAAATTATGCGACCATAAAAATTATAAAAAATAATTTTGTGCTTATGCGAGCTTCATATACATGATTCAGTTTATCGAAAAAATCTTCAGAATGGTTAAGAATGCTTTAAAAATAATGCCTCTTCTAAAAAGAATATGTAATCAAAACACTTTAAGTACATAAATGCAAATGACCTTCTTAAAAAAGGAGACACTTAATTTTGATAAAGTTTTTACTACAATTTATAAAGTTTGAATAAATGTAACTTTCTATTTCTTCCAAATATACAATATTCACTTTCCGTAAATATGATTCACTTCCGGAATATTAGTTATAATAAATGTATACGAGTCCTATTTCTGAATATGAAACCATTATTTACAGGTACAACTGATAGTTAAAATTATGCAATTTTAAAAAAGGATAAAAAAGTCTTTTGTGTTTATGTTAGCTTCAATTACAAAACACAGTTTACAGAAAAAATCTTCAGACATTACTTTGAGTACAGTTTTTTAAAAAAATGCCTCTTCGAAAAAGACTATGCAATCAAAACTCTTTAAGTACACAAATGCAAATCACCTTTTAAAAAAGGGAGATACTTTTATTTTGAAAAGTTTTTACTTCCATCTATTTTGTTCTGGTTTAAACCCTTTTTTTTTTCTTCAATTCTTTTTTATTTATTTCCTAATAAGAACTAAAAGAAGAGTTTGAAAATATTTTAACGATAAGAAAAAGACCATGGTTTTAAGGTACTCAATCGCTGTGATTAGGTACTTCGGTTTCAAAACTAAAAATTCTTCTACTAATTACAAGTTTAAAAATATTGTTCTATTTTTCTCTCTTCTCAGAAGTAAGGAAACTTAAAAATGAAGTTTATGTGAAAGGAGCGTTGTTAAAAGTTCTGAGAGTAATTTTTCCTTCGAATCTTTTCTTAGAACTACATCAATGGGAAAAGCTTCGATTAAATTTTAATGAAACCTTCTCCTTTACACACTATTCCCTTCATCTTTTAGTTTTCCATCGTGGTTTATTGAATACATTTTCTTTTATAAGCTATCAAAATTGGTTTTCCTACAAACTTTAATGCATTGGGGGAAAAATGTCCCGTACTTTTTATTTTGTTGCTATTCTGTGGCTTAATTTTTTTTTATTCGTCGAACATACATTTTTATTTGAATGTATGTATGGAAATAGCAAGAATTCACTTATTTCAGTAAAGTAATTAATGAATTTTGTATGTGTGTATCTTCTATCTTTTTCCCTGCGATAGAAAAAAATGAAAATGATGTATGAAATTAATGTAACACTGTTAAATTCAGATGAGATTTCGCAGTGGCATAATTAATAAAAAAAATTATTCTAGTCGAGATAAAATAAAAAAAGACCATTATTTCAAAAATGCATATTTCTATTTTAGTGATTCCGTTGGTGTTTTGAAAAAAAAAATCTTTCTGAATTGAATTTTCTGGGAGTTTTTAAGTTAAAAATGTGTTTCGTTGAAACGGTTAGAATAATTCCAGGATCACACTAGCAACTTCATTTTTCTGTAATTATTTCAATAAAAGTGTTTCGTGTAACAATATAAGTTTATAATCTTTGCCATAACTGTTTTAAAATTCAAACTATGACAAATGAAAAACTACTTATGAATTTAATTATGAAAAATTTTTTTAAAATCAGTACATAACAAGCAAGAGAATGATAATTATTTCTACAACGAGAGCAATAGTTATACTTTTTTTACCATTTTCCCTTTTTTTAATCTTTAGCCACAAAAATGAGGTGCACTTTTTAAAATACCAATAGGAAAAAAAATATTACCTCATAATAAAATATCCGAATAAAAATTCTCCATTTTATTTCTTGTGATAATCTGCATGTAATTTCTAATATTAAGACAATAATTTTTTATTAATTTATTATGATGTCGCTTGTCATTTATTTCTCTAGAAATGTTATATGTAATATTTATTGGAACTAAACTATTGCATATAAAATTTCAGAGAATGTCATTTTCTTTTATGTTTTTTGATTTAAAAAAATGCGTTATTAATGCATTTTCTTCAATCATGGAATTATTGTTTTTTATTAAAAATATAGTCATTAATAGTCAAGCAGGAGTATTTAATCTTCGTAATCTGAACATTTTATGCCACTTCTCTCGAACTACGTAACCACCTTCAATAAAAAATAACTGCTGAAAAACCGTCTTAACGCTTAATAAGAAATTTTCCAATACTTTCATAGAATATTTTTTGGTCGATAGACTGTTTCTTTTTATAAATATTTTCTATACTTAGATAATATTTAGCTGTTTTTTCTGATATTTTGCACATTCTTATGGACTCTCCTTAAATGTTTTTAGATCCAGTTCTATGAATTTTTTTAACTATTCCACATTTATGCCCGCACTCTTTCTCTGTTTCAACTGATTTTATGGTTAATTCTGTTCTTTTTTTCATTGATTTTTTTATTTCCATTTTTCTATAACTGTTATAATTCCAATTTTATGCCTGAGCTCATTCTATAATCAGGATTTGCCACTTAGTGTTTCATGCTTTTCTTCCAAAGCTCCAAATTGGTATATGTGTTCCTTTAATAACAAACTATTTCTAATTCCTTTCTGAAAAAGGATAGATTCATTTTTTTTATTCTCTCATTTTTCTATCTTTAGTTATTGTATATATTTACTATTTTAGATGTAGGACTGCATAGCGTATTTAGTAGACTCATATTATTCAAATATAGTGTTTATGAGATTATATACTTTCCTATTTGCATTTATAAAAAAGTTTCTGTTCTAATGATAGTTTAAATTAAAGTGACTTTATATAACAGAAATATAAAAATTAGGTAAACTATTTTCAAATACTTGAATTGAATCTTGTAAAATGCTTGAAATCATGAAATTTACTAAGAATAAAAGCTATTAAACAAGAAAAGAACTATTAAGCAAAAGATTGTCTAATAATTCTAAATACAACTTGTAAAAGTATTGAAGTTTTAAAATTTAATAGAGAACAAGGTACTAATAAACATACAAATGAACTACTAAACGAATGAATAATACTAAATAATGCGAAATTTCCAAATAATAATCAATGAATCTTGAAAAATGATTGAAGTTTTATAATTTAGTAGAAAATCGCATGCTATTAAAAGATAGATTTTTTAAGATTTCATCAAATTTTCCTTTATAATTTTAATCATATGATATGTCAATAAATGCTACATGACTAATGCTATTTAACTCAATGTATAACATTTATGTAATGTTTATAAATAAAAAACAAATAATTACGTTTATTTCAAAGAATTATTCAACTATTTCAGCAACGCTATGCAGTTAAGTATTTGCTTATAACTAATAGCTCGTAGGACCTCCAGAACAAACTCTTTAATTAGTAAAACTTGTCATATTTACACTTCCCAAAACAAATTTTCCAACAACTCGACAGCACTCATTATACCCATCAAAACTAATAATACGATTCCAAACAAGGTTCACTGCTTTTAAAATAACTCCAATGAAACAGAAAGATGCAAATCATCATCGATAATTCCCAAAATTATCTTAATCTTCATCGTACCGCTTAAACGACGCGATACATCTTCAGTGAACCGATAAATCTTTCCCCCTCCACTTAAACAAAAACGCAACTTCTAACAAATAAGCAAAGGGTTCTGCCACCTATCATCTAGGATTTTGCATGAATTATGAAACGAACCCTGTCTCATTAAAAAACCAAACTATCTTCCATTGACAGTTGTTTGAGATAAACAAAGCTCTTACAAGCTTGCCAAACATTTTAACTCCCCCATGCAAAAGTGTTACTCTTCCAACAAGTAGCCAAACCTTACAACTGCTTGGACAACATCGGCATAAATTTCAATAATTAATGAAGCCTGTTTCTCCAAGACTTAAAGTAAGGAGAAACATGAAAACCTTACTTAATTCTAATTACGGCGGGTGCAATATCTGTTTGGCAATAAAAAAAATCCTTTCATTAAAATGCATGACATTGCTTACCGAGATATTATGCATAGCGCTGGCATCTCCTTATATTATAATTAAGCTTCGGGACTAAGTCCCTCTGGAATATTACATCATTGAAAACGCCTGTATAACTTAATTATTCAAATCTGCTAAAACTATTTCAAACTTCACGATGAATTTTCAACGGTGGGCAATCAGGCCACCTTACATGATGTTGAAGAATGATAATTATTTTAATTACCTTTCCGTAAAATATCTCGCCCTGGAAATTTCGGAGTTTAGATTCAAGAGTATTTCGTTTGAAATGGTTGTACCATAAGGCTGTTTAGAAGCACTAAGTCATGAAATACGAATGCAAGCAAGTGCATTTACGGGAGTAATGCATGTTGATTTCGCCTAATTTTTTTCCAAATGCCCATTAAAACATTTCTACCCAATTTGTCTTCAGGGATGGTGATTTAAATATTCAGCAAATGTTCGCAATATTTTGGGTTTCATTTTCCACTCAAATTCTTGAAAGCAATTCATAATTAATGTTTGAATATATCATGGGAAACTAAGAACTAATATTAAGAAGTGTGGAAATATGCTTTCAGTATTTATTAGGAATTGTGTCTGGACGTTCCTTGAGACTTGTTGATACCACCTTGATACTTGATACCTTGTTGATACTTGATTCTTCACGTATTCAGGAGCATACTAAAGTTTAGATTTTTTTTATTAATTTATTAGTTCAGTAAGTTATGATACTTTATAATATTTTATTAAAAATAGAAAAATTAAAACAATCTTTACGAGATTATGAGTGACTATGATGATGTTCATTATTCTGAAACCTAATCAACGTCTTCAAGATATCAAACTATTGTTGTATCCCATTTTGTGCTGATAGGATACAGAAATAAAAACTTTAATAAACTGAAAGTTAAATACGAAATCTTGAATCTCTGTACAACTAAATGTTAAAATCCCTAAATAATGAAAGATATTTTAACAAATAATTTTAAATATTTTTAAATTCAAATATTGGGGTTAGTTTCAATATGAATGATAAACATTTTTGATGATTATATAAAAAAGTACAATCAAATAAATACATATAAAGAAAAACTTTCCGAAAATCTTTTTCTCGAATTTTTTTTTCTTTAGAATTGCTTTCATTAATCTGTTTAATATGTTATGTAAATTAATAACCAATGTTGGATTTTTTACTAGAAATAAGGTTTTAAATATATAAATGGGTAAAAAAACACCATTTATCTTTATTAAAAATATTCTTAAGGCGTATCAACTATATTTCTTAAAGAAGTTTATTAAAAAGTTCACTGGTAAGTTTTAAAATTTGAGCAGAAATCTATGTATAACTTCTGCAGTTTATCAAATTATTTCAGAGACTTAAATGTCAATACACATTCATTACTATTATTTATATAACAACATGCTAATTTCTTAAATTTGTACTACAGCATCATATGGTGTTCTTAAGCAATTTTCTATTCGTTTTCCACTGGCTGACATTTTAATATTTTAAAGTTTTTTTAAAAAGATGAAACAATCAACGAAATGCTATAATGTAATTTTTGTTATGCTGGCTTATTCATTTTGAACCTTATTAGCTTTGATAATATTGATATACTCCTAGTCAGGAAGTCTTCTACTTGAAGCTATTGAGTAAGAATATTAGTCCATTTTAATAAAATGTCTTCAGACACATATATGTTTTCTCATATAAAAAGTCAATGTCTCGTAAGTATGAGAGAACTTTTTTATTCACTACTTATTGCACAGAGGTTGGCATCGTGGATAGGGAGATAATATAGACTTATAAAAACACAGGTTAGATAATATACTTTCGCTTGCTTAGTGGATATAATAACGGTATGTTACTGAGTTACCTCTATATGCATGTCAGATGGTATCAAATTGTGCGTGATAAATATGTGAGCTGCAGCCTAATGAAACCCGTTTTCTATGTTAATTTTAGTACCTGTCTCTACTGTCGTGGTGGCCAAATCATTCAGTTTTTCCCACCAGAGTTTTTTGTAGTTCCACGCAGTTTTTCAAACTATAGTACTATATATTCGTTCAACATTACCAAAAATAGATCTTACTAATGAACCACACGCGAATACTTGTCAAATGTTTTGTCTCTTAGTTCCTTCATTAAAAGGAACGTGTTTTGGAACTGTGACTTATCTTCCCACTTCAACCCATAAATGAGCTTTACTCCTATCCCATATCAGCATAAGCTAGAAGAAATCTGTAAAATGAGACAGCAATTTTCACTTGCCAAATCATTGCTGTTGATGTTTATTAGCTCTTATAATAATATTTTTTCGCTTTTTTTAGCATAAACAAATTGGAATTTGGTAGTTGGAGGTTATTGAAATCCATTTGATATAAAATTTGTTTAATAGAATCCACAAATATGCTGTTGAGTTGCAGTTCTTCAGTTATAGCATACTTTGTGCGTCTATCAAACTTCCGTGTACTATTGTGCTATTTCCCCGACTCTTTTTGGATTAACTGCAATCTAGAAGACATAAGCCATTATGAATAGATAAAGGAAAGATAGTCACCAGGAAGAGTAAAAAGGGTCTTTCTGTCAGCTTCAATCATGCCTTGATTAAACTCACTGAATTGCCTCATCAATAAGTAAACATGAACAAGATATACTTGCACTTAAGACAAAGAAAGACTTTCTTTTAATCCATTTATGCCTAAAATTAAAAATTGGAATTTTTGCATCACATTTCTATGATTTCTATAATGAAATTTCTAAATACCTTTTATGTGATTAGTGTTCCAAAAAGGGAACAGTATGCATTAATGGGTTAAATTGCAGCTCACCTATGGCAGAAACCAATAGAAGCTTCAGGGAATGGTGTTATTCCCAATATTTCTCCAACCAGGCTATACCGTAATATCATGATATACCAAATCGCAATATACCGAAATTTCAGTATATTTCTTATAATAGCTCAATCTAAACTTTTTGAAATAAAAGAATTCAAAAATATGTTTTATTAAACAGCTAGTTTCGATAATTTATGATTTATACTTCACCATTTTTACCATCCCGAATATGAAGTACGGAAAGACATAGTATCAAAATCGTCAAAAAAATCAAAACCGAGTTTTTGACGAACCTGCAAATTTCGGGTCTTTCTAGATCCAAAAAATTACTAAAATTATAATGAACATTATTGTATGCCTGTGAACATGATAATTGAGGAAAAAACGAGTTCACTGGATAGATGAAATTTGGTATATGGTTTTTACACCAATTTTATAATTTCAATGAACCATTGAATGAAATCCGTTCTGAAGAGTCTACCCATCCAACTAAGTTACCATGACATTTACAAATCAAAAAGAGACAGTTGGAAATAATTTCGCTCACAGATTTTGCACATCTATCAAATTTTGAATCATATACTTTAGAGCTTTGATTGGCTGCCAGTCTATACAGTAACAAGATAACTCAAAGGGTGAATACGAGGTGAAATATATAGGGATAACTCAAAAACATAATAACTTTATGGGAATTTCAGTATGTGATTCTGTGAGTTTAACTGTAGATCTGTGCAAATCTTTGTTTTCAATCGATCGATAAAAAGATATTATAGGGTCTTTAGTGTTTGTGCTTAAACTGCATCTCAGAGATTAATCTTCGAACAAAGTTCCCAGAGATAGCATGTTAATAAGATATTTTGTAACTACTGCTCGCCAATAGCATGTTGTTAATAAAATAAAAAAATGTATTTATTGGAAAAAGATTTTTTTATTTTTATGAACAAACTACGTATATGGATCTCAAGAGCTAATGAATTTTAGTTAAAAAAACAAATCCTACATTCATTAGATTTGAAAATAATATTCTAAATAAAAAGCAGCTCTTAAATATTGAATGTTTTGATAAGAGTATTGATTTGAAGCCAGAAAAAATAAATATTTTGATTTATTTGATGTGATAAATACTTTATGTATTGTTCCATTTTCAGGATCCTCTTTCAATTTACTTAAACTCTCATTAAATTTTTAAAAATAACATTAATACAATCTTGCTTGTTTTTAATAATCTTATTTTCAGTAAAAATAATTCAAATTCTCTAGAATAAAAAATTCGTTAACATTAAGCCAAAAAATGGAGTATTGTAATTATTGTAACTGTCAAACGACTTTCAATAAAAAGTCTGTTTATTTTGCAGACCAATCAATATGTACCATTATGATCTTCTTAATTATGCCATAATATTGAAAGGACCAAAGTTATTAAATTCATACACTTTATTGTTATGTCTTGAAAGAAATGAAATGAGAATCTAATTTTATGGAGCAAATACCTAACAAGTCATTCTTTTGTATGCTTCCTCCTGAATTATTAGTTTCCATGGCAACTTTTATTGAATGAAACTAAACTGCTTTGAAGGCATCTACATTTTATTTACACTTAATAAAGACATCAATTCGTTACTTCAATTGATTCAATTCGGATTAATGTAATTTTGGAATAAGTAGAATGTAAGGAAATGCTTTGGATGAATATGGTTATTTTATTCTTTTTTTGCAGAAAACAGTGGTTTGTTCTTCAATAAGACGAATAAAATTATTTTCTTTCAGGAGAAAATAATATTTATATTTATATTTTTCCGGTTAAATCATGACAGATTCTGAATTTCGCTGCACCATTAATAATGTAAATGCTTTTTTATCCATAAATGACCATGACTATTAAGCTATAAAGTCTCGTCTTAAGCGGAAAAGATTCCGAGGTTCGAATTTTGATTATATATAGTATCTATTATATAAATGAGAAATTGTACACACAACATGGGTTAAAACTCGGCGAATACATTGTAACATAGATAAACCGTGTGTAAACCAAAGTCCAAGATAACACTCGTTGATCTCAACTCGAGACTTTATTCTATTAACTGAAACTTACACTTTTTTTATCCACAAAA
Organism: Argiope trifasciata; assembly: GCA_026543055.1. Classification (NCBI taxonomy): domain Eukaryota; kingdom Metazoa; phylum Arthropoda; class Arachnida; order Araneae; family Araneidae; genus Argiope; species Argiope trifasciata. The sequence continues at coordinate 2,932,677 of JAPMOQ010005572.1, forward strand.
AGAAATGACCTAAATCTTCCAGATTTGGAAATATACAGAAATTATAAGATCATTGTAGAACAAACGATAACTTTTAGTATTTAAATAAATTTGTACTCAAAATTTGTCAAAAAATTACGGTAGTGATAACGAGATCATGTACCGAATTAAAAAATATCTTTGATTATCTAGTTTTGTACTTGGTACGGTTCTATATTTAAATTTAAAATCATGCATTGAATTCCATACATCTAGCCTTTGAGATCTGTAGTTATCATTCCCATTGACATTTGAACATACAGACACAATTCGTGGGAAGTGCTTTCTTTTAATTTTCAATAAAACCTTACAAATTTCCCATAAAGCCATATACCAAATTATATACATCTAGCTGAAAGTATATCTGAATAATCCTGTACACAGACGGACAGACAAACAAACCACTTGTAAATGTATTTATCTTAAAATTTGACAAAATTTATGAAAACTTTTGTGATGATTACATGCAACTGACTCAAAACGATTTTGAGTTTAATTTTGGTATACAGATATAGTAACGGACTTATAAAATTTTAAATTATTTTATTTTTCTGAATCAAAAAGATCTAAATTGAATATTTGTCAGAATCCCCAGATACTTTTTCTTACCATTTCAATACCATCTCTTCCCCTTCCAGGTATAAGAAAAATAAATAAATAAAATAAAATAAAATTCTACAAAGCAATATTCAAAGTAGCAGTATCAAAAAGGCATTGAGGTTGTTAAAAATTAAAAAGCCCCCTAAATTGCATTATCAGGGCAGCTCTCTTTCTGTTTTTGATTCGTACAGAATTCATCTCTTATACATATATTTTTCAATAATTATAATTCAGGTAATAATACATTTAGTATTTTTTATTATAAACTTATTTGCTGTGTATTTATAAACATTTATTTCTCTTTTCTTTTTTCAGGTGCAGTTTTCATCGTGGCGGGTATGTACTAATAAATTTTCATTTTCACAAGTTTATAGTTTTTTGTTTCATAATATACTTAATGTACTTGGAATTTCAATATTAATAACACTTTAAATATTAAAATAATTTGATTTTGTCTAACGCAAAGTTATTCTTCGCTGAAACGATACATGTAACTATTTGTATCAAGCATTCCAATTCCCACCCCATAAATATATCTATTATTTATACTTGCTGATTTTCTTTTACGCATAAATAATTTTAATGGTTATACCATTTAAATATCGCTACCTATATAATTTATATAAACATTTAACTGTCTCTATAGGCACTATAAGTAAAATATTTTAGGATGGTAATAACAAAAAAAGATGTATATTCACTATTCAGTCCGTCTCCTCTTATTTATGGGAGGTTTTTTATGATCGTTTGCAAGATTTTATTGCAAAATTTTAAAATTATGATCTGTTTTATGAACATAAATTGTCTCATTTAAAGATGCTGAAATGCAATTTTCATTTATCATGGCTGAAACTAACTGTTCCAGCAACTTACTTTATATGTAGCAGAATGTATTTCTTTTTTTTTTTTTTTTGTCTGCTATAAATATGAATATTGCCTGCATTTAATTTGCCATTGACGGAATTTCAGAGGGATAATACTTCCTGAATTTTTTATTGTATAAGAAATATTTTCTCCATATTCTATGAACGCTTCTTTAGTTTTATTATAGATATGTGGTCATTTTTATACTGAATTTTGTATAAACAATTTAGTAAATTATAACCGAAATTGAAATATTTTACTTTTAAAACTTGAATTTCTTAGTCTATACTTATAATAAAGCTCAATGTGTATGTGTGTGTGTGTGCGTGTGTGTGTTGGCGCTCTACAGGCCAGACCGTTGGACCTACAGCTACCAAATTTGGTACATGTATACCTTGGAGATCGGGAATGTGCACCTCGGAGCCCTTTTTTCGAATTTTTAATTAGAATTTGAATTAATTAAAATTTAAGCGAAATTTCGACGTTTTTCCGCTATAACTTCCGAAAATATTATTGCACAAACACGATTTTAACATCAATTTAAAGATAAAAAAATTAGCTTTCTAATGGTATCAGTGTTTTAATGTATAACTCAAGCTTCTATTTTTAAAGAAATATTTTAGCCATGTTTTTTTGAGCACGTGACTGTATAAAATAAAAGAAAACAATGACGGAAGTTCAAATAAATAAAAAACTATCATCGTAAACAAGTCTAAAGAAATTATACTTTTAGCACGTGACTGGATAAAATAAAATATATATAAGTGTGATATCTTCTAAAAAAATAAATGCAAGGCAATGGATTCTATAATCGTTTGCAATATATACATCATTAATTCCATAAATTATCTTTATTTACAGTAAACTGGTTGAATTTAGGATATGCATTGAAATCCCGACTTAATGGCATATTTCTATAATCTTTTGTAATATCTGTATCATTAATTCAATAATTTTTTTCCCTTTTTCTCTTTCTTTAAAAAACATATTTAACATTTTGGCAAAATCACCGAAAAAAACATTTTTAATATTTTGGAAGCATAATCGATGAATTGTTAGTGCATTAAACTCTAAAAGTTTTTTCGAATAAAGTTACCGACTCTTTAACTACTAATAACAGAATCTTTTAACTTTAACTATTTCTTAAATTTTGGCTAATGAATATGTGATTTAATTGAAAATTTTAGAACACATTACTCATGGTGAACCAGCTGGTCGCCAAAGGTGGCTAGTTAAAAATAAACAAGACATTTTAATCTTAAATTTTCTGCGACTGAAAAAAATATACATTCGAATATTTCAATAAAAGTTTCTACTGCAGTTTAAATATATTTATTTTGTTATCATGTCAGACAACATAAATATAACACAGGCTTAAATATAGGTAAATAAAACGAAATATTTGCTTTTAAGTTATAATCTAAACTTATTTAAATATTCATAGAATTTTGTCTGACATACAAAATATTTTGAAGGTGGTTTAAACAAATTTAATAGTGTAAACATGAAAATCATTTAAGAGTAACACCAATGCTTTTTTCTCTTACTTAAAATTTAATGTGAATTTGCTTAAAACTTAATGCGAATAAGTGACACATTCGCTTATATCCATAAATTTCATAGACACAAGCTTAAACTTACCATTAAAAGTCAGACTGAATTTCATAAATATTTAAATCAGTTTGAATCCTAATTTAGAGTGAATATTTCGTTTCATTTAACACTGTTTAAAACTTAGAAGTGGTTAAAACTTGATTTTCTTTTTTTTTTATTATAAATATAAAACTATTCCTAATCTTTTTTAAACTTAATCTCGCTATATAAGAATTCAGATGTCAAATAGTTTGGATGAGTTATAAGGAAAAAAGTAAATTTATTGTTTCTTTTATTTATTTGCACTTTATTTTGCAAGACATCTTTTCATAGTAGTTACTGTTTGTCGTAGTCTTGGAAAGTTATAAGATTAGAATACCTGGGAAATGAAATATTTGATTTTGCATTCCATTTAATTCCTGATAATATAATTTTTCTTGATAGCTTAGTAACTCATAAATGTTTTTAAGATTTCAAAAAACATTAAAGAATAAACAGGGAGTATGAATTTATTCTGATTTATGTTTTACAAAGGAAATATGGAAGTTTCATTGAAAAAATAATTCTACCATTCCTAAGCATATTCAAAAGCCTGAAATGTAGAATATTGAGATGCAAGAGTTTTTTTAAAATCTAAAATGAAAATTTAAAAAAATACCTATCCTCTCAAACATTACATATACAGCCTCTGCTCTTAAATTCAGATTAATTCTGTGCATTATGATACCAAATAAATTTTTTATTCCCTTGTTTACACAATGGACAATGCCAGGGGTCGACAGCCTATTGAAAAAAAAAAAATTCCAGCTTTTATGTCCACCAAAAATTTTCAACTTTATATTATAATATTTGCTTATATACCTTAAATTTTTGATTTAAAATAAACATCTTTAAATACGGAATAACATTTATTCAAAAAAACAAATATATATACGCCTTTTGAAGTTTTTATTAAATCTGGCTTATAGCCTGTTGTTATAAAGTTTCGAATACTGCCCTAGATTTTTATTAGTTACTTGATTTCTAAATTTTTTATTATATTCATGCAAGAGAACGCTTGATCACACGAATATATCAACCCGAAAATTGTAAGCACTCCATATGTCAACTTTACCTCACTGGAGCATTCTGGAAGACGATTCCATGCCTCGAATATGAGGGCCTCAACTCGTGGAATTTCTTTTAGAGCTGTCCACTGGTACTGTAAGATGTGCTTGCATTTCTGGACTTTCAACTCTTCCAACTTGCTCTTTTGTGGAACTTGACACTACACAAGTCTTTGGTTTTCAAATCTAGCAATTGCTAAAAATGCAAATAATCTAGCAAACATTAGTTCACATTTATCTCTCTACGATCAGGTTAAGCATGGCAATTTTTAATTGATTATGTTAATAAGCACTTAAAAATATAATTTTTTAGGGTTTTGATAATTATTTTTCGCGTGGAACTGAAGAGCCGACACCTTACATCAAAAGAGCCGCAGATTGTGGACACCTGGACAATGCAATATGTACGTTAGCAGTAAAAATTTTAAAAATTAACTTTTATAATCTTAATAGCTGTTGCACGACGAACATTTTTAAATAATACTTACAATTAAATGTATTAATTTTTTTATTTTCTTAAAATATTCATCTTAAATGTATTTATTTGAAATCAACTATTTGAAATATTTTATCTTCCGTTTAATGATATTATCCTTCTACGTATCATTATTTCTTCTAATTTTTATCATAAATTATGATTCAAAATAAAAGCATAGAAATGCTATTTATTAATTGCTAACAAATATTGTACGTTAAACTATTTCCTGGTTAAATATAGTTAGACAAAAACTTTCCTGATTTGGTACTTGCTCAATGAGCATAATTCCTTACCAAATCTTACTAGCAATGCATTAAGTGAAGTAATTTTTCTTCCATATGAATCCATGTAAAAGAGAATAATGCATTTTGTTAGGAAAAAATACTTTAACGAATTTATAATAATATGATTTATAATTCATGCTTTTTTACAAGAAAATTCACCAAATCATTTATTTTTTTGCTTTTTGTCATAAGTTGGCAAAAATGGGAAGCAACATTATCGTTAAATTAATTTTTTGTATACATAACTACTGCCTTATCGGGACAATGCTTCTCAGTATAGGATATAAAAAAAAATTCCATACTTTCAGTCACCTCCCCGCCCCTTCTCGGAATGACTGTTGGTCAGTTTCTTTCTCTGATGACCGAATCTCCACCGACGTTTTGTCTTGTGCTACATAAGGTCTTCTGGAAAGTACAAAGTAAATAATACTAGAATACCACGGATACTTTTCATATGAAGTCTTATTTTCATTTATATAAAAGTTTGTTATACCGTATTCTAAATCATATCCAGCGAGATAGAAATAACACAATAAACCACCAAGCAGAATTGCCATGAGATTTTTCCAGATGATAGCAAGAGAATTAAATTTTGTACTGAAGTTATCAGAGTGAAGCATATAATTCACACGAAAAAGTATTTTGGATAAAAACTTTATCAATTATAAACGCTGAACAATCTGCTTGAAATGTTTGGTGCAATTAATTTTATTTTTAAAATGTCATATTAAAGAAAAAGTCTTGGAGAGCAGGCATGTAATTGCAAAAGAATTCACTTATTATAGAAGATTAAAGCGATATGCTTTAAAAAAACCGACGCATTTAAAGGAAGATAAAATATATTAAATTCTTCCTTAAAAATGTTTCGAATCACTTTAAAACATTCTCTTTTTTGCAAAAAAATCTGCTCGAACTCTTTTCCATGAAAGCAAAATAAATTAACAATGAGTCTGGGATAAAGCTTAAACTTTCTCATTTATTTTCCACAGCTATTATTACTTTTTTTTCAATTAACCTCTTGCTGGTAATTCAGTAAACGCTTTTCTAATCTTTGAAAGAAAAGAAAATTGCCTCGTCAAATGGTAAATGCAGTGTGTCCAAAACAATAATAATTAGCAGTTCTCCTGTAAAACACATACTTACAACTAAGTGGAAGAAGGCTGGGAAAAAAACAAGGGAAAAAGATGCTAACTGGTTCTATGGACTGAAATTAAAACGAATCGAAGTTCCACGTTAACATAGTTTCAATTCTTTTATTATTACTTTTTTTTCCCACCCCGGTTGGCGCGGCGACAAGTTCCCACTATGAAAACTACGAATCGACCCACTTAAACTAAGTGGGTAAAAGTATTCTTTATTCGGGAGAAGTCCAATGCTTTTTACTTGTTAGACCATTAACATCTAGAATCCTTAAGCAAGAAGAAAAAGAATAGTTTTGGCCTCAGTCTCCAAAATGCAGTCTTTGGCAAACTTCCAAAATGAATGTCTTAGGCTTTAGTGTGGGATTCGCTTTCTGTAAGCCTCGTGTTCGCGAAGTTTTGCTAAATACCAAATAAACGAGTGGTTGGAGTCTAAAGAGAAACAGAAATAAGGTTGCTTTTTTCCCTAATCTTTCTTTATTGTGGTTTGGTGTTGAAATATTCAGCTTAGGAATTTTTTTCAAGGAATAATTCTAGACTGCTTTATGCCTTGACTCTTTTTTATTTCTTTCTTATGGCTTTTAAACTGCAACATTTGCATATATTTTTATTTATGATTCATCAAAATTTCACAGTACCAAATATAATCTTTATTGTATATAAATTTATGTTGTAGCCTTTAGATTTAATTGGCTTAGCTATTGTTTCACATAATATTTTATCTGAAAGATTTTTAAATTTCACTTGCTATTACCCGCGACTTCGTTCGAGGGAAATTTTGATGCAAATGTATGAAAACTGACGATCTAATCAGCAGTCGGCAATGGCTATCTAAAATTGTCAGAGCAAACCGACAACGCCATCCTCACCGCCAGGTTGCCTCGGATGCCCTACTGTCTGTGGTTACATACACTCTCATCCCAAACTATTAGTATGCACTGGTACAAAAGCATTCCCCGACCGCCTTTTTTGGTTTGTTAATGATTAGGTCATTGCGAGTGCCATATCTTCTGATAAAGCGTCCTTGTATCCCTTCAACTGTGGGGTTGCAAGGAGTTTGGTAGTGCGCGAGGGCTCATTAAAATTGCAAACATATCTTCTTGCTACTTTCATAGCCAGAGCTTTATTACTCCTCTTCGGAAGATTATATTCGCATTTAGTGGGCGTTTCTACAAACTATCCAATAATGACAAAAAAAAATTAAACTATACTAACCTAAAAACGATACATTTAAAAGAGTAAGCATATATAAAAAAATTTATAACTAACAAACATACAATTAAATAACAAAAACTTACAACTAACCTAAAACAATTTATTTACATTGTATACCCGAAGTAAAATATAACAGAAAATCAAGCCCTTGCTTCTTCAAAATCATGTCAAGTCTATTTTATTTATCGATCGAAATTGAAATAACTACAACAGTATAATACGCCTAATTTTTAAACTTTTAATTTAAATGAAAACACTGTTGTCAACAATCACTCGTGAACTTTCAACGCCAGTTGGCGTAACGCAAATACTTAATTCTCCTATGCCAATTGATGTAACGCAATGCAGATTAAAAATGTTTAATTTCCTTAGTTTTGTTTTATGTTTGTTTAAAAGTACTGCAGAATTAATCCGAAAGATCGGTTAATTAACAGCATTTGATTTAAAATACTTCAAACTTTAAGAAAATAAACAGAATCGTTTGAAAAAATTGGTCGAAATTCTGCTAAGCCTAACCTCATTACTGTTGGGAAAAAAACGGGAGCCTTCCTTATTTTTGGCCGGATTTGGCCTCAGTATTTTGGCGCGAAAGTTAGTTTTGAATTAATAAAAAATTAACCACTCGATTAACCCGAATAAAAAGTAGCCTATGCTCTATTCCTGGCCATAATTCTGGCTTTCTGTTAAATTTCATCCAATTCCATTCAGCCGTGATTTAGTAACAAATATCCAAAATTTCACATTCATAATATTAGTAGAGATTGTTGCTAGTGTTTTGTATCATAAATTAAACAATAATTGAACAGGTTATTTGAAGCAACAATGATTCATTTGATTAAAAAATATTATAGTATATGTTATTTGATATCATAGTTAGGACCTTGGTGACCAAGTGGTAAGGTCTTGCTTTAGGAACTGGAAGGTTTCAGGTTCGAGATTTGATTCTACCGAAGATCCTTCGTGTGAGGGGGGTCTCTTGCATGTTAAATCTGTCAGGCCAAACGTCCTCCCACTGTGGTGTAGTGTGGAGAGGGGGGTGCCAATTCAGGTGTCGTCTTCGTAATCTGACCGTGGTTCAAAATTACGAGGTCCGTCCCAAAATAGCCCTCGTGTTGCTTTAAACGGGACATCAATATAACTAAACTAAACTTGATATCATAGTTTAATAAGAAGTAGTTTGTTGAAAATTCGTTGTGAATAGTGTGGTTATAAAATAATAAAAAATGGAGATGTAAAAAAATAAATTAAAAAATAAATATTTTCTTTTTAACAAATGAAAAATTATTCCTATTCTTGTGTGAATTTTAAATACAACATGTTGATTTCATGGATTCTAGGAAGGTTGGATAAATGCTAGTGACAAGTCCAGTAACACAGATTTTAACTTTCCTGAAGTTTTGCGTAAGGAATTCGTGTATTTTATCATCTTATAATAAAAATATTAGAAAAACGATTCAAAATATAAATTATGAAATAAAGCTGAAAAATGGTTTGGTCAAAAGACTGTAGAACATTATCATTTTTTCATTCTGTGTTTCTAGGGAAATGAAGCTGATTCACCGATTTAAGAATGAATGGCCACAATGACACAGAAAGAAATATGATACAGCAATAACTGATATATAGTGAGGTTTCTATTAAAGAATGATATTTCGAATGAAAATATTCTTTAGCACCTTAACTTTCCATACCAGTTTCGGTTAATCAATTATTGCAACACCTATAAAAAAAAATTCTGCATATTTTTCCCTTTTTAACCCTTTTGTAGTTAGAGTTTTTTTTTTTTCTATTCAAAGAGTTCATTGAATAATGGAAATAATAACGATTGTAATAAAAACAAAATCTAGAAAAAAAGGAATCGAGAAGACATTTTTTTTTGCGTATCTGTTTTATAAAATATCAGAGTTGTTATTTTTATGATGTACAGCGAAAACGATAGATTCTATTCGCTAAGTTGAAACGACTGAAATCTTCCAGCCATAGATCTAATTTGGAGCACTGATAATTATGCGATGCCTTCGCTCTTTGTTCATTTTTTTTCATTGTTTTTTGCCTTTTTGTATACAAAGGATATAAAATAAAAGAATTGTTAACCCTTTCAGTGGCACTGTATCAAAAATGATTTTTTTTTCGAAACAAATATTTAAATCTGATTATCTTCTATTAGTGACATGTAATTTACGGTTTAAAAAAATGTGGTCATATAGAGCTAGGGGGTAGGTGACATACTGAGTATGTCATCGCCCATCTAGAACATGTTTTGGAGCGAATGCACATATATTACGATTCAAAACACACACACACAAAATTCGAGGTTGAGATTTTAACGAATGTCCTCTTTTCAAATGGATGTAAATCTTATTTAGATGAAAATATTATTTTAGATTGGGGTCCTGGTTCTTAAGAATTATCTTTTAATTGATCTGTCTTGTGAAATATTTTTGTAACAATGTTGCTTGCATTTAATTAACAAGTAGTGGTTGTGTGGAACTCATACCTTATTGAATTTAATTTTTATATGCTTATCATTAAGAAGCATAGAGCTGTTATTTATGCATAAAGGTCTTCTTAATCGTTGGGAAAAACATTTGTATACCGACGTCCTAGCTTAGGCTGGTGTGATGTCGTGTGGAGAGGGGGGTGCCAGTTCAGGTGCCGTCTTCACATCTGACCTTGGTTCAAAATGTACGAATGTATGTGTGTCCTCTTCCTATGGATGAGTGAATGAAACGCATGAATGAAGTCTGTCCCTTACAAAGGGTTGTGACGCATGAGTAGCTAATACGTAATCTTGACTTAAATAGCACTGCTGAAAAACAAGATACACTTTGTCAGCTTAAAACCGCCGACTTCGTCATCGTACTTGTCTTAGACAAGTATCATAAGAGATAAAAACAAGAAATATTTTATATAAATAGTGTGTTTTTTAGTTTAGTTTAGTTATGTTAACACCCATTTTCAAAGCAGAACTAGGATTTTTTTGGTACTGGCCTCGTAATTTTGAGATGCTGTCAGATGGCGAGGACGGCACCTGAGCTTGCACTACACCAGCGCGAAGGCATTTGGCTAGATTGATTTAACATGCAACAGATCCCCTTACACGACGTTTCTTCGGGGGAATCTCGAACCTGTAACCCTCCGGTTCCGAAGATGACACCGTGCCATCAGGAAACCGAGATGTATAAACAGAGTGTGCAAAAGAATGTAATATGTTTTTTAAATCAAAAGGAGGTGACAAAATCAAAAAGGCGAAGGACTCTGCAAAAAAGAATTTTTAACAAATGCAATTATTATTTCATAAAGTCAGCTTTATCTGACTCATCTGCGAGTTTCAAAAATCCCTATCTTAAACTATAAATATCTCTCTGAAGGTACTTGTTCTTTTTCACTCTCATTAAGATTCTCAAATAGCTTCTTAGACGACAGAAAAAACAATTCCTGCTAAGTCTCAAGCACAGGATAGTATTTTACGCAATTAATTCAATAGCATGACAATCCCCTAGAAATTTAAGTAAGCCTACCAATTACGTCTGGACACTTTTTACTAACTTTGTGCTTCTTACCACGTTACTTTAAGACCGCTAACGAGGTTTTCCAGAAAATACCTCTCTTTTTTTTTCTCAAGTCTTCGCGTTTCTCTTGATTTAAGAAGCCTTTTTTTTTCCTCCAAGTGTGTTTTTTTGCTCCCTTCTACTAGCAATAGTTAAAGAAATAAAAACATCTGAATGCTAATTGGTGCATGCTAATGTAGTAGTTAATTAGCTTATCAATCTTTCATCATGTACGTTAGTAGTATAAGTCTCCCCTTTTTTAATGCTTAGGAATGTTCGGATTTAATAAAAGTCAATTAAGTGCATTCTTTGTTTTTTTTTATTCAGGAGAATAATCAATTGAAATTCTCCTTTTGCTCGTAACGTTTAGATAAGTGTGTCTAAGCGGCGCTATCCGTTGCATTAATTTATTTACATTTAAGTTCATTAGAATCAGAAGTTGTGCAATCTTTATTGATTTATCTATAACTTAATAATAAACAACTATATAATCACTTGCTTCTTTTTCTTTATATCAATTTTTATTTTGCAGAAAATGCCATTCCTCGCATAATTAGTAATTATTTATTAATGGTAGCATTAGTAACTGCGACATATGAATAAGCTTATCTGATTATTGGATAAGTCGTGCATGAAACTTTGGACATTTTTGCTCCAAAAAGTTGTTAAAATAGTATAAAAATGATAAAAGTGGTTATATAATGCATATTTGAATAATGAATGATTACTTTATTTTTATTCAGCTGATTTATTTTCCATTTTAAAGCTTCAAGTTTGTTATTATGGAGCAGCCTCGACATCGTTGACCTTTGTCTGGTGACCAGGATGACACTGAAGCTGGCATTCCAAACATAAATTTTCTTACAACATAAAATTGAGATCATTTTCTCCATCGAACGTTATTAATTCTATCTTTATCAGCAGTGTTTTTTATTCAAATTAATAGTCCTTGGAATAATAAATCATCTTTCTCTAAACATTTTCCTTTTAAAAACTTTTTCACTTAATTTATATAAAGTAAATATGGGAGACTTTTTTTCCTATAAAAAATCTATACATAGCTTAATAGAAATACATGCTTCCTATATATATATATATATATATATATATATATTTGATAAATTCATTAATAATGTTTATATTGCAGTTAACATTGAATGGGTTCGGGTAATTAGCCAAATTAATCATTCTGTTTTTAAAAAAGTAATTTGTTATATGCAAAGTTGGAATTCGTTTATATTTATATTATATAATATAATATGGCCCTCTTTTGTGTGGTAACCTTTTAACTTATTTCATAAATTTTTCCTGTTATTGGTTAATAGCTTTTTATAAATCACTAAATATATATACATATATAATATGTGTGTGTAATGATTTCTAATTAATCTATTTTCTATAAATAATTCCTTAATCGCAGGTGTTCTATATTCACTAACTTTTGATTTTCCCACCAAAATGTATTGGTAAATTCCTTTCTGATATTATAGATGTCCAGAAAATTCCTACTGCTCTCTTTCTAGATTCATTATCTATATTCATATCGATATTCATTATCGATTTTTTTTTTCACATTCGCTAAGTATTTTACAGAAAATTTTTGATGGTATAGTCCTCTTATGATAAGGTAATATATTCTTAAAATTTTGAAGGAAAAAATAATATAATATGGGGTTGAATTTCATTTTCTAGTGAATAATTTTATCTTTAGTTCACTGCAATTCTTCCGTACATAGGTACTTCCTTGCTTCATATTCCAAGAAACTTTCAAGGTTTCAAACAAACAAGGCATATTTCTTTTATTGTAATTTAAGCTCTAAGCTGTTACTAAAGATGCACATGCATGTTACTTGTTTAATTATTGTTCATTGTAGAATGGGTAAATTTTGAATCCGTTTTACTTTCATTTTTAAAGCTTGAATTCTTAAAAGCATTTGAAAACTTCTGTCTATGTTTCTGTATTTAACAGAACTACTGCATATATACGACATTATGTAGTTAAAATTCTTGAAACGGATTCTTTATGAACGCGAATGCGAAAAAAGGGAAACCTTAAGATCTATAAAAAGAAAATTATTCTCTTGGAAATCTCCATATCTAAACAGAAACTCTTGGCACGCAAAGCTGTTGTTTCAGATTCATATAAACTCAAGATAACATAAGAATATTAGATAATACTGTACTCAATAAAAGAATATTATTCTTGAGTTAGTTTAAAACAAGCATTGTGAGCATCTGCTTAAATTTTTATAAAAAATATTCCTTTTTATAGAAGAAAACATGCGTATTCTTTCTGTAAGTTTTCTGTGTTTTTTTTTTTTTTCTTGAACAAATTTGTAAACAAGCTACAGAGAAATGGCAGCAAATTTTAAACAAGCACCGCCTTGTCTCTATGGCATCGTAAAATTGCGTCATACATACATAAGCGCAGCTGAATAGCTTGCATAAAATAGTTTTCTTCTGCTTCTAGCCGTAATACATGCAGCGACCGTTACGTTGTGTCAGCCTGGTTTATGACTGGACTCGCATGAAGAGGAGAAAGTATACTTATTAGCATACGAAGTGATGTTTCCGTTCTTTATTTTCCTTTGCTTTTTTCTGATGTGCAAGGATTATATTTCGTCAAAGGATTATATTTCTTTCGTTCCTGCTTCAAAATTATATGGATTTTTTTAGATGGACGATGTATTTTCAATTTTCATTCATCACAAAATTAAATTCGGGAAATGCTCAATTTATAAGATTAAAATATGATATGCGTTTAATAGATAGAAAGGCTGATGATACCTTAACCTGTTGTTCCATGTTTGACCGTAGTGAACTTGAAATAAGGACTCCGCTTCAGATGTGGAGATTTTTAAATTCCAAAGAACCAGATTCCATCCAATCACCATTTTGCATATGGAACAAGTGACAATTAAATCGGAAGTTAAGAATCAAGCATCCACTTCTGGTATGACAAGATTTAGATACATATTGGCATCTTATTACGAAATAATACTAGGATTATCTTCGGGCTACTTTTTACTTTTACTTATTGCCTTTGAAACGTTATTAAATAGTGAATACACTCGAATCAGCCCTTTCCAAAATTTCCAAGAATCAACCGCTACAAAATTCAAAAGTGCAGCAGTTACATGATCCTTAATGGAATTGGTTCTAGATCATCTTATTAGTCTATCATAAGCTGATCCCATTGTACAGAAGCTTAGAGTTGAAGATGCTAATTTACAAAACCTATTCAAATTCAGATTTACAAAACCTATCCAAAAGATGATCTCATGGTTCTTCAAAACAAAGTGTCAATAATATTAAATTACATTAAACTAATCAAAATTGATAATTAAATTAATATTTGACAAGAATTATTACCCTATTTCATTGTTGCTACAAAACTTTTCTTTGCATGTAACAACTGAATTAACAATGATTATAAATTTTACCAGGCACATATCTATTTCAAATTTAAAAAAACAAAACTATAATAGTATATAGCCATTTTACTCCTAATGCCCTCTAAAACATGTCATTGAAAAATATGGTCACGAAGCAAATGATCTTTTTCATATTTCGTCGATGTCAGTGTGTTTTCACTATCGCAAAAGAACGCACCCTTCTATGTAGCACTGTTGTCCAGTTTGACAAGTTACTGTATAAATCTTTCAATCCCCCTGCGTTGCTGTTAAATCACGATAATTGAGTTTTGCATCGCATGCACGTAAGTGAAGCAATTCAGTATTTTATCAGTCAGTCAGTCTTCTATTTGGTACAGAAGTACTACTCTAGATTAGTTGCTAAAAAACGCCTTCGTGCTGCGATTGCTATTCATTTACTTAAAACCACTTTGCTAATTTGTGATGTTTTTCTGGTCTTATTTTAAAAAAGAAAAATCGGGAATTCATTTTTTTATTTGTATTTATTTCGAAATAAATACCTTTTAGTTTTTGAAAAGTTTAAAACGACCCTAAGTAAATTATCAATGGAATGTTTTAAGTCAAAGATACTTATATATAAGATACTTATATATAAGATACTTATATACAAAGATATAAGATATATAAGATATAAGATACTTATATACTTATATATAAGATATATATATAAGATACTTATATACTTATATACAAAGATATTTTTACTTATTAATGTTGATGAATATAAAAGAATAATACCCTGAAATGGATTATGTGATCCGAATTATAAAATTTTTCTAAATTCAAAGCTATATCCGGGATTTGGAAGTATAAATCGTAAATTTGTCCGAAATCTACGATTTAACGAATTGTGATGTACCAAATTTCATTTATTTGAGTCGTTGAGTATTCAAGTCATTGATGTATATGTATTTTAAAATTATAGACCAATAAGTCAGTAAAATTCTCTGCCTTATTTGGTAAAAAATGCCGTATAAATCCACACAGATACCAAATTTCTGTTCAAATTTTAGTATACATATATATACTATATTTATACATATATATGATAATTAGGTCAGCTGACTGTACATTTCCTATGAAGAGATTTTGTTCAAAACTATATTGAAAAAAAAGGAAATAATTGAAATTTGGATAAGTCATATAACTGATTATTCGACCCACTGGAAGACACACGGATAAATAACACTGAATGACCAGATCAACGCAACAGCAACACTGATGGCAACTGTGGTTAAGACCTAAAGGACATCCCCAGCCATGGTACACCCCTTCGACACGGATGTCCCGTTATCGATGGGGGGAGCTAGACACCCCCCTTTTCGTACCCTCTAGGGTGGCGAGAATCAACCACCAAGCCGGAAGGATCTTATCTATGGGAAGTGATCCTGGGGGGGAGTTAAAATATGGCATAAAATTATTTACCAAATTTCATTCGCTTTGCAGAAAGTGCTTTTGAGCTAGCTTTCCGCAGCCAGAGATCGCATTTTTTGACCACAGGATATTTGAATAGTAAAGATTCGCCAAAATCATAAAATCGAGGGTTTTTTTATTCCAATATCTTCTCTATAAAAAATTCGAGGAAAAAATGTGTAAAATAGTCATATTTTCAAGTAAAAGACATCCTTAAGGACTAAGTAAACTATACTTAATAATAATTTTTTCACGGTTTGCTTAAAATGTCTCATTTGCTCATAGATAAGAAGTGGAATTTTTTAGCATGGCTAAATTCTTTAATTTGCATATCCATTATCTAACTAAAGGAGTCTTTTTTACCATAACATAACTCCATCTACCCATTTTTTTAATCATTTGTTTTCGACAATTTATATTCAAATGCAATCTTTATTATAATTAATGCAAGAGGTATTATCAGTTACAAAATAAATCGCGTGCTCTCTCCTAATCAACGTAATTTATCCTTTTCCAGCAAAAATAAAACTCTTCACGTTATCTTCAAATTATATGTTCCGACATGCATCTAGTATTTAGAAGGAAAAAAAAAATTGTAATCAGTTTCATTACTTTCTTCAATCTAAATTTAAAAATATTACTTCTATCATAAATTATTCATGTTATACATGTATAAATCTTAATGTGATGCTAAAGGAATTTTCTGTCGCTTAATCATAAAAAAAAAAACTGATAAATCTTTAAAGATCTCAAACTAAAAATCTTAGATATTAAATTATTTTTTCTAGTTTCGATTGTAAATTAAAATCTATTAAATATGCTAGCATGATACATTTAATTAGTTTTAAAAACAGTATATTTATTCAAAATAATAATTAGCTTCTTTATTAGTAATTATTATTTAGCAGATGGATTCATGTTTTTTCATAACAGTTATATTTATTAATCGCCGTATGTTTACCAGAATGGTTCCATTTTTTAGTTTCTGCCATTCAAAGGGCGAACATTTCCCAGCTTTTAATTGCAGAACATTTCGCTTAGCTATATTTTTATGGCTAGTCAAATTAATTAATGATTATTAACAGATATTTTGTATTTCAGTAAAAATAGAAGCTGAACTGTTTAGTCTCATGCTTATTTACATAAATTATTGCACTTCATTAAAATACAACCTTTTGCTTTTATTGATGCAAAAATATAAATTATAAACATAAGATTAATGTTACTTTCATCCGAAATATACGCCACATACTGAGACACGCTTATTAAATAAATATTATATACTTTTAAACCTTATAGTAATTATAAAAAAAATCATGTCTATATTCTTTTCATGGCAC
Organism: Argiope trifasciata; assembly: GCA_026543055.1. Lineage (NCBI taxonomy): Eukaryota > Metazoa > Arthropoda > Arachnida > Araneae > Araneidae > Argiope > Argiope trifasciata. The sequence continues at coordinate 2,949,712 of JAPMOQ010005572.1, forward strand.
TTCATGACAAGTTCAACTCAAAGTTTGATGTTTCTTGTTTTTAGATTTTACGTGTAAATTTAAAACTGCATGCTGTGAGGCGTTTATGATATGTTTTAGGATATATAGTTTCTAAGAGGGACCGCTAAACATTTTCATGGAATTATAACTCATCATATAAGAGATAAGTAGAAAACCAATAAACGAACTTTTCTTTTGATTACGCATCAGTTACATGAGACTATATATGGAAACCAGTAAAATAGCTCACAAATATTAACATGCACTTAAATAATTATATTTTCTGGCTTAATTTTCAGAAAATAATTTAATATTCACCAAAGGCATGGGAGTAAAATCTACTTGCATAACTGCAGTGATCAAGTTTCAGGCTCAATTTCTGCATGTATCTGTCTTGATATTAACTTGGCCAGTATTAAATTCACTGGGTACAAAGTTGTTCTTTTTGGTGACACTTAAATGTTTGGAAATGAGGTAAAGTCTCAGCTTCATGATTGTGGTGATCAAGTTTAATGTCCGATGTTCCTTGCGATGTGCCGAAAGCAAGAATGTGCCTTGGTCACTAGCCTTCCGGACATAAAATTACCTGAATACAAAATTCTTTCCTTTGGTGAAACATAAATGTTTGATGAATGTAACCGTCCGAAATGACTTCTGATCATTGATTTTCAGTTACTCGTCCTTTATGACTTAAAATTAGGAATTTCCTATCGCAATTTTAATGAAATGAATTTTAATTAATTGAATGTTCTCTTCAAGCAGAATTCTCCTTATCGTACGGTCTGCACTGCGGATTTCTCAAGAATGATTGTAAATTATTTTCAAAAAACACTTCATATTATTGAAAAGTGTAGTTGAAATAAGCCTTTTCATGCCACCAAAACGTTAACTTTCCAATGGATTATACTTCATACTATATTCATTACATGAAGCTCAATATGAACATATCAGCCAAATTACGTACCTTTGTTCCTTTGCATTCTTCACTTGTCCAACTTTCATTATAAAGGGTACATCGTTTTCATATTCTTGCCGGATAATGATTGTTATAAAATAGAAAATAATATTAAAAACTCTTACATTAATTGTTAAGAGTGATAAGAAAACCTACAAACTATTTGTGAGATTCCCAAGGATTAAAAGATTCCTTATTAGGTATAATAATACATAACACTACTTTTAGGAGTGTAAAAGATAAGTATCATTCAGAAATAAATATGTAAACTCGGCTTATATGCCATCTAACTAATAATTACCATGATAAAAAAAATGATTTTCATATTCATCATGTAGCTCCAAATTGATTGCCACTGTAAATTCAATTGAATTAAAACAAAAAACCTAACATCTCACCTCATTAGAAGATGTCAATTAAATAATTTAAGTTTAGCCAAGCACTGTCTAAATGACAAATTCAAAATAACTTTTTCTTTCAGGAGGAATTTAAAATTTCACTTCAAATCTGCCGTAAAATCCTTTTTCATAAGAAATTAATGAAATGTTTCCTACGCTCTAGATAAATTATTCGTTGGGATCACTTTAAACTTCAAGGTAATTTGAGAATAATCGTATAATTATGAAATACGACTGTCCTAACTTTTTCGCATACTTCTTTATAACTTTCAGAATTGCCTAATTACTTTTTTAACTAAAAGAAGATTAATCAAATATATTTACAAAAGTAATTTTATGATATATTGTTGCAAATGGGCCTGAAAAATCAATATCAGTAGAATTCTTAACGATAAATCATGACCGCTTTTACTTTTAAATCATTTTACCATCTTCCATGACTGCTTTTCTGATTTCCCGCGATCGACGAAACCATCCTCCATAACTCACATCAGAAGATCACCTATCTGTTAAAAGAAGCAGCACATTTCCACATCGCACAATAAATTTTAGTACTTCCAAGTAACATTTCCCCCCGTCTTCTTTTAAATCAAAATTAACTCTCTACCATTACCACACCGGCCGATAAATGCAAAATAAAATCTGCCAGAAGTTCCCCGCCGACCGAAAGGCATTCGAATGTATTGCCAGAAAGAGCTGGGGAAGAAATAAAGAAAAAAATAATACCCTCACTTTCCTGAGCTACCATACCAGCCATAAAAATCAATTACAGAGTCAGGGCACCGGCTGGCATTGCTCATAAATTTGGAAATATAGGAAGTGCTTAAGGGTAGAGCGGACAGACTCCTGGAGCTAATTGCAGACATTACGTTCCCCTTTTGAAATGTTAATGATGGAGCAGTAAATTAATGTCAGGTCAGAACACATGCCTGTCTGTGGTTTTCTTTCATTTCTGTGTTCGGGTCTTTTTAGATACATTTGGATGGACATTAAACCACCAGAACGGAACAAAACTAATTTTTAATCATTGTTTTTAAGCCGAGGTTTTTTCAATGCTAGTCTGAATAAAGATTCTACGAAAGTTTGTGCAGTGACTTCATTCTTTAGCATCGCACTGGTATTGCACTTGAAATCTTAAGTAGCTGTACATAAAACATATTTGCATTGCATAAACAGGGGTGGCCAAACTTTTGGGATCCGTGGTCTACTCCACAGGTAAAAAATCGAAGGCTGTCTACCAATGGCAGGGCTAAATTAATGTAACGTATTATATTTATATATTTATTTTCGGTAACAAGAGAAAATGGTAAATTATCTAATTTTTCTGAAAAAAAATATTTTAAAAATAAAAATTTAAGGACGAAAATAATCAAATTATTCATATATCAAAAATTGACCATTCTATTCACTTTGTTTAGTTGAAATTTCATTCATTAATTCTATGTCATAAGTCATAAATTAAATTGCTAATATCCGAGGCCCTTATCTAGATGGTCTCCCGGACTACCTAAAATGTCTTCGCGTTAGACGTCTTGGCCTCCCCTGCTATAAAACTATATTTAAACTTTTATCTTATAAACAACTCATCAAATTAATGCGTACATTTTGGGAAATGAGGGTAGGATTCTAATTTATTGCCTAAGGCAGTCAATATATTCGATGTTACAGAAAATAATCAAAACAACGCATCATTAGATATTATACATTCTGCATAATTCATAATTACTACTGTGCCATTCAGTGGCATTTAAAGCATTTTGTGATCATAGTTGATGACCTACATTATAAAATTCCTCCTTTAATAAAGTGTTATTTTGTTTCACATTTGAGCACATTTTAGATATCATGTTAATGATTTATTTTAACTTCATATTTTTAAATTGCCTGCCTTTTATAATTTATTTTGACTGATGATTGTACATCATTCGAGTTTATACACTTTATTATTTGAACAGGAACTCGTTTTTATTAATACTACAATATTTTTAATAATGAAACTGATACGAGTCTGACCAACTATCCCTGGCATTAGCCTACGTCAGGTATAGTTGGTAAAATATTATTATCATAGCATTATGGTGCACGTGTATTGAAGGTCACAAGACTAGATGCTACAAGGTAAATCCATTCAATTGAGCTAAAAGTATAATAAGGTTGACCGAAAACCCATCACTATCAGTTTCATTGACAGCACGTATCCAGTTAAAAATTGACTGCATTACAGTCGGCGCTCTGATATAAGGATAGCGCGTCAAACCCGTGATCTAGACATCCCGGTTAGGGAATGCTTGTTCTGTGAACTGTGTGAATGTGCACCCCCCCTATAAAACGGGGTTGCATAAGAGAATGTGTATGTGTTTATCATCTTCATTTGAGCTAGAAGTCAACCTTCTACTCTCTTGTGCCCAGGGGTTTATAACTTCAGAATCTACTGCCCCCTATCCGTGGAAACACGGGACGATATCATCATCATCAACTGCATTACAAATACGACTTTATACGATTTTCAAATTATAGACATATTTTCCTTCTTATTATTTATACATTTTTCTATAAATATATCAGTTGATGATATTTAAAAACTAATATTTTGTAATCTAAGTCATTTTTAAAGCAAAGTTAGGCAGTCTTGCTTTCACAGATTTCCAAAAATGATAAATTTTTCCATGTGTCATAGTTAACTTCTGCTGCTTAAACTTACTTGCTGGTAATCTTTTATAACTCTTTCAATTCATTCAAATGGATTATCTTCAACATTTATGCCCGTCGTGGCATATTGATTATCAGGAATAAATATGGCACTAAAACTGTGAAATAGTCTATTTGCAAATATTCTAAGCCAACCTCGGAGTTCATTTGATATTTCCCCATTTGAGACTAAAATTCCAGTTTCATTAATGAAGGATCATACATGTTCTACTACCATTTTACATTCAGCATTCAAATCCCAGTCATTCAACGCTCCTGTTATAAGTTTCATAATGTTGTCACAGGCCTTTATTATGCAATAATACTCTCGGTGACCATTGTGTGCTCCTTCATATTCATTTCTAATGTTTTGGAATTGACTCTAACTTATTGCGTCTCTTCTAGAAGGCACCAGGCAATTGCAGCAGGGACTAAATAACTTTTCATCAATCTTTGCGTTTGGTCATATAATGGGAAATGTGTAAAGTGCTTTCATATTTCATCTTAGAGTTATGTTTCTGAATGCACTTATTATTTACCTAACTGATTGTAATAATTTGAAGAGGCATCATAGCTAGTTATTTTTTAGACATTATATATGCTTGTTCCATTCAATATTTAGTGCAGAAAAATGTAGCAGAATACTCTTTTCTCCATCAGTCATCATTATCTCTTCAATTATGTAAACTCAAAATGTATGAGTTTAGAAATATTTTGTGTTGAATGATGCAGTCGTAATATCCAACATTTTATTTTGCAATAAAAATTTATTTATAGATATACTTATATGCAAATAAATACAAACTTTTATTTCAAATGTTATTTCTATAAATAAATAAAAATTGCGTATTGTATTGATGTAATTTTATAAATATTTTAGTATCATCACCATTTCTTTCTCGTATACGTTGTATAGAAAAAGTGTATTAATAGTTAAAGCATTCGAAATAGAGATTTCCCCCGTACAGACCTGCCTGAGTTCGAAAAACCTATTTTTGAAAAATGTAGACAATGTATTTTATGACAAAAATAATTCAAAAACTATTTGAACTAGATTTCAAATTTTGTATACGATCTTTAAAAAAAATAACCAAATGTCTATCTAATTTTGTAAAAAATTCGCTCAGAGGAGGCCCATCTGTCTGGCTGTAAGAATATAAATTAGCATTATGATTATGGAACAAAGAAAGCCAGAAGAATAAAATTCTATACACAGAATTAATATCGATAGTCTAGATACCTATTAGCTTTGGAACTGATTCCAATTAAGGGTTGATAGTCTATTCGACTGTACTTTCAGAAATATATAAATAACTCAAAGATACAATAATTTTAATAAATAAAATTTGTTTTGTGATGTATGTGTCAAGTATAGTTTTGTATCAATTTTTTGTTTCACTCGCTTGGTAATAATGGTTCTAAAACATTTATTTCATTTTTCCATACTATTAACCGCATGCAAAGAATTAATCACCGAATAAATCGCCATCACACGAGAGATTCAGTAAAAATGGTGAATTCAAGTGAAAATTTAATATTTTGTAACTAATGTATGTCAGTATTGCCCTGGAATAATACCTTTTTTAGAGTGTACGGGGAAAAAATTTGGCGAGACCATTCCCGCTGATTTTGTCATTAATATTCAATTTTTCAACATTTTGATATATGTTAAGATATTTGAATTTGATATGTTTTGATGAATTTGAAAAAAATAAGTACTTGAATAAACAAATTATTGCAATCAGTATCCTAAAAATGTAAAAGATAATTTGCAATCATAATTCAAGCAATTCATACATATGGTACAAAAGTGTATATTAAGCAACAGTATGAAATAGTGTTGGATATTGAATATCTTTATATAATACTGATATGAATAATAAGAAATATTATTTAATAAACAAAAGTCATAAAATTCAAACAAATTCAAGGCTTGAAAAATTGTTACAGAAATAAACGAATTGTATTATGTCTTGCCTGTTAGGAAGCAAACATCGTCTATACCAAAGTAAGATCAATTTGTATAACCTTCCACCTGCTAAACTATGCATTCTCTGTCTACGAGTCAACCAATCATATGCAAAATTCAGCAGAAATGGTCTTTCATGTGTCATTTTCCCATTTTATTTAATAAATTCTTTATGTTTTATCAACCGTATGATATTGGCGAATAATAATTGCTAAAGAATCAATTAGGACTCCACTTTGGTGATTAATGGCAGGCAAGCTATTCAACAAAACGACCAGCAAAATTATTACGTGGTTTGGATGCATTATTTCTGACATTGGCACAGAATTACAATTATAGACATAAAAATGTTTATATTTAGTTTATTGCAATTTTGAATCATTCCCTTGTAGACGAAAGCATAGACTAACGGATGGTTAAGCCTCTGATGGATTAGATCCAAAGTGGAATACAGATTTATTCATTTGTTTCTATTTATGCCTGGCAAATTTTATTTGATTGGATATTTTAATTTTTGAGCTATCATGATAATTTTTATTCACATAGTCTGATACACATACTATCTTTAGATGGACTTCACTCATAAGTTGATTAACTTCTACAGATTTAAAGTAGAGTCAATGTATCAAATTCTGTCAGTCCAATTCAAAGAGTTTTTTATTTATTATGTTCTGAGACTTACAGGTATAATTTGGGAAAAAATTAAGGGGGAGGAGGTAAAGAAAGGTTTAAATGCAGGCATTAGTAAACATCTCGGATTTGAATTTTTTGACAATCATATTTTCTCTTTGTATATTTCAAACACTACATAGTAATGAAACATTGTTAAATTGTTAACAATTGGCACAGCCTTATCATTCATTTAAATTCCGCTTAGTCTTATAATTCCAGCCAAACCTGCACTTTACAAGTCCAGAGAGAGCAATATAATGCAGCTACATTAGTCCATATTAGGCTGGGCCTCATCCAACACAGCACGCCATTTCCACCGGAACATATCTTCGGCAGCAAGGCAAACGTCGAACCGACTTTAACCATTTAACGCTGTCTGGCGTGACGTCAAAGGAGCGCCAAGGGACTTCCCAGTGGTCCCATCAAAGGTGAACGATGGCTTCCTCGCTACGCCAAGCTCCAACTTTACGAACATTTGTCTTGTGTCGTTGGCTTCTGATTTTCTGTTGTTGTTGTCTTGATCGGAGAGGGAAACGAAGGACTCCCTTTTGGACAATAAAGATGAATTTAAATTGTTGGCAATGTCCGTGAGAGGGATTTATTGCAAATGCTGCATGGGGATGATATACAGCCATCTACCATGGATATACATTGCCCGTTTTGGATTTGCTCTGGAATTTTCAGCAGCACTAGCATAGAAAGCAATGATTTAAATCTTCTCAGCATCTCTAACATAGGAGTTGGATGATAAAAATTCTCTAAGGGTGAAATAGATATGCGAAATTTCGGATGCAATATGTTTAAGAAAATTATTTGAAGACACTGTTAGCTGCCGTTAAAAAAATTTTGATTCGTTTTGCAATACTTACAATTTCAAATAGCTTCTATTTAGATTTACTTTTGAGATAAATATTTTGCTAAATCTTAACAATCGGTTCGACGATTTATAACTGGAAGTCTAAATTTTTTGTCGAATTTGTATTACAATCGGTTGCAAAAATGCATTAGAAATACATATACGTTTTTGTTTATTATTATTCCTTGATTAAAATCTGAATAATCACAGCTTTCATGATTTTGCGAAGGAGAAACATTACTAAATGCAGGGGACAAGGGGAATAATGCCTTTATTAAAGAGTATGGAAGAAAATACTGGGGACAGCAATCCGATGGTTAAATCACAAGATGATAAAATTTCATCATCTTCAGTGACTCATTTTAATATATTCATTTTACATCAGTATAAGAATTATTCATAATTAATCTATTGATAAACTAAATAAACAAAGCAGAGAAATTGTTGGTCAGAAGATATTGAATCAAAAACAACAGCTGCGGTATTGTTGATCAAATAAGTAAACTAATTAGGAGATTGGGTTTAGAGTAGGAAAATAAATTCCAATGGTAAACAATTACAAGACCTATGCCAATTCATTTGCAAAAATAAGGAAGTCAATTTAATATTGTATGTATACTACACATAAAAAATATTAATATCATAAAAGAATGTCAAGCACTCGAGCCTTTAACCGAATATTATCAGATATATATATGAATTCGTTTTCCTTTGAACAAGGTTTACAATTATTAGAACCCGTTAGATTTCCAAAGAAAAAGATTTTTGTACTGATATTGTGTTTGAAATATTTACTGTATTTCGTTTCTATGAATACTGATTTTGCGCTGTTGTCAGTAATTGAAGAATCGTCATTTATCTTAATGATGTATTATTAGAATAAATTAATAAACACTAATACAGACAAATCAGTTATGCCCTTCATATATGTTGTTTACTTGATTAGGTTTCATTAATGGCCAAAATGAACTGTAGTCTTTCGTTTCGTTATGAGCATATGCGTTTTTAATTTAGCTGATTCAGCTGACCCTGTGAACGCTGAAGGTACAATTCAATTTATAGAAGAGATTAATGGATTGCTAAATTAAACACATTCCATTACTTTTTTCGTACTTTGTCTGGCAATTCTAATGTGCTCTATTCTAGCCTCCTAAATAATTTCTAAATAGTATATACCAACCGGAAAATGTTGTTTGAAATTCAAAATAATTAGTTTTTAAAAGTATATATATTTTTTTACTTTTGTTTAAATTCAAGTTAATGCAAGATATTCAAGAATAATCCTTTGTTCAGCCTTTTTACATAAAATCAAAAAAGAAATTATTTTTAAAATATTAAGTCGTTCTTTATAATTCTTTGATAATTTTTTCGACAAAAGACCTGTCAAAATCTTTCCTTTTAGCATTTAGTAATTTTTTTATAACATTTAAAATTTATATTTTATTACCTTAGTGTTTTAAGCATAATAATTTAAAAGAAATTTACTGAAAAATATTCTTTAGATTGAGAAAAGTACTAAAAAGTTATGCCTACTAAGAAATACTATTTTCATATGGAATAATCCTAACTTAACCTTGTTTGTCAATTAATAGGTAATTTAACAATTGAATTACTATTCTATATCTAAGTTTTGTTAAATGTATGATCTAAGTAATGTAATTTATAATTAATGTGAATTATGCGAGCTAGAAATTTACCCATTTTAGCTATACAGATATAATTATATTCTATTGCCCATTCATTCTCTGTCGAGTTGAAATCCATTTTACCACGGCCTTTCATATCACCAACTATTCTAGTTGCTAGCGACAAAAGGTAAAATAAATTGAAATAAACAATGCATTGAGGCTAATCAACGAAGGATTTCCTATCGGAACCATTCCTCTTGACTGTTTGAGCTTCCGTATATCCATATTCCATATATTCAAAGGCATATAAAAGTCGATTTCATATATATTATTAGTTTACCCTTCAAGGTATAATTTCCTAGGTGCCTCTTTCTAGCTATGAATTTTTATTTTCTTAAAAGGCAATAATTAAAATCCTGCCTAAAATATGTATATCATTTGCATCTCGTAATATGTGAGCATATTGTTTTTTTATGAATGCGATTATTTTCAGTATGTTATTGTAAACAATAATATTTGAAAAAGTCAAAAATATCTAAGTAATAATATTTCAAATAATTCATTTGATTTATAAAACTAACTAGTATGCCTTTAACCAACAAAGCGCTTTAGATTGAAGTACTATGTATAAATGGATGTCATAAATATGCATACTAAAGAATATGATAGAATCAAAAGATAAATATTTATTTTTTTAAAGCTTATTATCTTCTAATTGAAAATTTTATATGAAAGTGACTAAAGTGACCCTGGAATAATACAGAAAATAGAATTTTAAAATCAGAACGTCATATTATTTTAAGCATTATTATGTTAGAAATATAAAATCTCAGTTAAATTCAAATAATTATTTAATTTTGAATAAGATTTTGAAGAATGTTCATTTTAAGATTTTAATATGTATGCATGGAAAATCGAAAACAAAATTAAATTAGAAATATTGTTTGTAAAAATAGGCATTCCGAATTCAATCCTTTCATAGTTTATTATTGGTAATGGCGATTTCTATATAATGGATTGTTTTCATTAACGCATAATATGTATGAAATATCCAGTATTAATTTTATTTTTTAATCATGACACGGCTTTCATGAATTAAAATCGCATTAACAGTTATTTATAGTTCTTGTCATGCTGGAATAAAATAATCATACAACACTGACATCAGAACAATTTCTTCATTTCGATTTCATTCTGAAAATAATGTTTTATCTTTTCCACAAAACTTAGTTCTATGAATACAATGCAATATAACAAAATATGACTTTTTCGCCAAAAAATCATTTTTCAACAAACTGGATATTTTTATGTGTAATAAAAACGAAGATTATATTTAAAAAGTTCAGAAAGAAAGAGTGAGATAAAAAAATTCTAGATGAATGCACCTACGTTTCATAATTAAGATTATATAGTTTCTTATATTTTGAAGAAAAAAAGGGTTGCCTAAAAGAGGCTGTGAAAATAATAAAAAAATATTTACAGATATCAAATCGAGTGGCTTTTTATATAACAAATGTAACTCTTATGGTTAAACTTTTTCCAACCATGTACTTTTTATTATGTAACCAAACTCCCTCTCATAAGGATTCAATGACAATTAAATACCATGACTGATTTACTAAAATTGCATCTTCATTTAAAATTTTGAAAATGTAGATATCTTTTAACGTAGAAACAAATCAAATGATAGTTATTCATTTTCAATTGAAATATCATTTGTGATTTGGAAAATAATATATCCACATATGATTTGGAAAATTGAGGACATTTTTGAGAACATATAAGAATCTAGATCATACGATTTGATGTCTTAAAAAATAAATTGTTATTATAACAAAATAAATTCATAACTCTTTGAAGAATTTACTGATTCTCGGAGCAAAATAAATCCAATTTAAGAGAAAGCATTTGCTTTTTCTATTAGGAGAAAAATAATATTTTTGTTCCATATTTTTGTGAGCTTTAATAATTTAATATTTATATTTCCTTGCTTTCTTCGCCAAGCAGGACAAGCATCGAAATATGAATATGTTCTCTGTTACAGATGCATGTATGGACGGAATAAAAAGCAGAGAGAGAAATCCGTTCAATCTCGAAAGTTTCGTATTTGTTTGTTAAAAAAAAGAAAGAAGAAAAAGCAGTTTTAATTTAATATTTTAGTAACATGTTTCTTCTTATGAGAAAGAAAAGAAGAAAAATAAAAAGGAAGAAAGCATCGTCGTTGTCTTTTGGCAATTTCTTTCATCTTCTAGGAAACCCAGACGAAATAAACCTTATAATTCAATATTCATATATTCATGAGAAAGAAATTAGAAGTCTTATAAAGGATGGAATATTAATAAGAGTAGTATAAGAGTTTCTTGCTTATGAAACAAGGGCGCGTTTCATCTAAGAAATATATATCTCGCGTATAAGTATTAATTCTCTTGAATATATTCTTGATTGCACTAATAGGTGTCTTCTCTGCTCACATTGAAGTTAATATATTAAATATTAGTAACTGTGACTTGACTAAAATAAAAGAATACAGATAATATTTGTTATATTAAGGGAAGTATTCTGGTGATTTCTTATATTGAATATCTTTGTTAACATCGTTTGCATGAAGTATATGAGCAATAAAATAAACAACTTATGTTGCTGCTATATAAATTTAATTTATGGAATTCTTTTTTAAAGATGCTACTGTTTGGTTGAAAATCTTAAAAAAAAATAGTGATATTTATATTTAGATACAATTAATTAAATATTTTTAAAAAGAAGAATACTTATTATTCTTTTTTTGTAAATAAATAAATGAATTGGCCATAGTCTCATAAAAGAAAATTGTTCGATTACAATCTTTATAGTATGCGTATGAGTTTCAGTGACCGTACAAACTAGACTGACTACAATCTCTATTTATAAAGTACGAGCGTTTCTGCGTATAAATCAATGAGTGTGTGTATGCGTGTAAATATATATAGGGAGTAATAAATTGTTTCTAATCTTTCAAACAGTTCGAAAATATTCAAATGAAATGGAAAAAACCTAATAAGTTTAAACCCTTTTTTTTATCTAATATGCTCGGTCTGAATACAGTTGATTTAAAATACGATATAAATTTACATAAGTGGACGTTAATCCATGTATACCATATTTCATTAATCTAGCTCAATTGCTCAAAATATTTTTGAGTTATCGTGTTGCGTCAAGCAGACATAATTCTGAAATTGTTTTTTGATCTCATAATTCTTCTGCTTGAAATGTTCAATAGTTACAATAGTTCTCTGTACACTATATGCTAGAAAATAATAATAAAAAAAATTATATATATATAACATAAATAAAAAGCGCTTAAAATTTTTTATTTAGTTGTTTGAAAGTATTTTATTAGATATTTTCTAATGAATCTATCAAAACTGTTTTAATCGCATTCTTCGTTTTAATACATCTTTTTTCAATACATCTTCTAAAAATATATTAAAAAAACACAAATAACAATGTATCAATGTGACATGTGTTAACAAATATTTATTCTAGTATTTTTTCATTTAAAAATTGAAGGAAAACAAAATGCCAATTATAATTTTTCAACAACTATTTAATTACTTGTGATAATAATTGTACAGCAGTATTTTATTCGCAACACTTTATCGTGAAAACAATTTACTCATTCTAAATATATCTTCGAATCACTTTTCGACTCTAAATATAATTCCCACCTACGACAAAGGTATTTTGCAATTTCGAAATGAATTAGGATAACAAGTTTTCAATAAATGTTTTAAATTCATTGAAGAAGTGGTAATTTGTAATACTTTTGAATTAACTTTCATATAAATAGTCCTTGTCACAGATTTGCTTATTTTAATTTTCATCCTTTTATAGCTGCATGTAGGAGAAATGTTTGATTGTCGATTTAAACAATTTAACTAACAGAATCCACGTAATTAACGTTAAGTTAGAAACTAATTATTTCAGAAGATTAATCTTTTTTTTCTGCAAAACAGATTGCTCAAGCGAATTAACAACTTCCAACTAATTAAAATTGCTGAATAATCTGTGAAACACTAGCTGGTATGATGCTAATGATGAAATTTCAGTAATTACTTTAATATAAAAATGTATTATATGATTATTCTTGTATGAAATTAAACATTTTGAGACAAACATCTTAGATATTAAGCTTGATTTTCACATGAATAATTTTTCACTTGCAGCTTCAATCCGGTTTAGTCAAACAAATTGCTTCGTAATTTTAGTGATACATTTAAAATATCTTCAAATTTGTTGCAAAAAAATTGTATATTTACAAAATTTAGTCAGAAGGATAATTAATATATATTTAATTAGTAATTTCAGTGATGCATTTAAATATCTTCAAATTTGTTTTAAAGAAATTGTATATTTGCAAAATTTAGTCAGACGGGTAATTAATATATATTTAATTAGTATATCAGTACTATGCAAATTTTTTAACTTGTGTGCTTAATTTTCTTTATAAATCATGTAATTTATATAAAAGGCTCAGCCATGAGTGCATTGACTGTATTAGGAATTATTGATTACACATTAAAATTTTCAAAATACCCAAAGCTAGGTTGGCAGATATGTATTAGAAAAATACGCATATCTAAACTGTCATAAAAGATAAATTTTAGCCCATAGAAACATGTATTTGGAAGTACCTGAAAAACGAGATATATCGTCAGTAGCGCTGAAAGTGTTAATGTTATTATCCTCCTTGTGTTTATCAAAGGCTCATTTACTTTCGTTAAAGGCTTTCTTTTATCACTTTTTACCGTTTTATTATCTCACACATGAATTATATTATGAAAAAATATTGTAATCTTCAAATTTTTTGATTTAGATATTTGGAAGAATATCCACGTAACGCATATTTATAAAATTATGAATGTCTGTGGTAGGATAATTCAGAAATGCTTTGAACTAGATGGATGGAATTTGATATATTGTCTTACAATAATATCTCATTATCTTCCAAGTTTTAAAAGAAATTCATTAAGAGGAACTCTATCTTTTAAGTTGTCCAAGTATAAATGAAACATAAAAAGATGAAAAAATTATATTTCAATTATACAATTTTAACCTCTAAAGCATATATATGTATCGAATTTTGAAACAGATGTTTCAAAGAATTAATCGTCTGAAAGATTGTTATTTTTCATGCCTGAACTGAATGCATATTAATAAGTGAAATTTACTATGTAATCTGGAGTCAAAAATTGTAATTTTATGTCTAATTCTGGTTTCAATCAGTTTCGAAAAAGTCGTCCAAAATACATAGTTTCTGTGTATTAGCCACATGTTAGACATTATCACTAAAGACTGTTCTTTCGTAAATATGTTTTGCCGATAGCACGTAATGAATGCGATTTTTTTATTGTACTGAGAAGCACACAGCCTTCAAGAGTGAAAATAAAGATCCGCACTTGATGCCCTCATGATCTAGTCGAAGATCCACAATTTTATGCAGTTGGGTGGGGGTACTGCCTTAATTAGAAAATTTTTGAGAAAATTTCGGGACCACTGTCGTTATTTTTCTTTCAATTAGGGAAGTGCTGTTTAGTTAACTTTTTTGTTTAGTAACTTAATTATACGCATGTTACATTTTATGGAATAGTAAGAGAATCGTGTAGGAATTTTGTGTCACGCTTTACCAATTCCATCTAAAATTTGGTACACAAGTGCATTGGTAACTAAAAGTTCGCCAAATTTCTGTTATTTACATTGCTGAATTGTTTCTTTTTGATAGATTTCATGTGCAATAAATATGAAGATCAAAGTGTAATCTATATTTTTGTGGATTTCATCAAAATTTAATAAAGATTTACTATTCGGTTAACTCGATTGTATGCTAAATTTTATCGGGCATAGGATTTGCAATTTTGAGTTAGTTAGTTCAGATAGACGGACGGACAAGAACACTTCCTGAAGATGAATTTCATTCACACATTTGAAAAAATATTCAATATTTATGGACAAATGAATCTTGATGAATCCTCAAAATCTCAAAATCGTATTCTTGTTAAAAACTTATAATGTTTTATTATTATAGATAAAAATATTAATGTAATAAAAGATATCGGTTGACATTCAGAGCGTGATTTATTTTTCCGAGATTGTTTAAAGCTTCTTCCTGTGCAAGAAGTTAGGTTTCAACAACTATACGATTTTATATTCGAAAAAATTTCCATAAAGTCCCAAAATGAAAACGAGCTAATGAAATTAATATAAAGTCTAGAAATAAACATCCGTCTCTGCTGTGGTGAGGAAGTTTAGAAAGATTACTGCTGACCCCTAAATGCCTTTTTAAGAAATTGGTAAACTCATATGTGATTTGGTAATAAATTTCTTAACTTCGGTCAGACTGATATTTAATGGTTTATTTTATTTGCATTCATATTCAAAATATATACCCTTTACATACATTTTTTAGTATTCTGATATTGCTCTTTAATATAGTCTTGTAACTATACAAAACTAGAAAGGAACCACATGAAATTTAGCGATATAAGTGATATAGTGAAATTTAGCGATAGCTTTAGTATATCACGTAATACGAAAGTGATGATTCGTTTGTTAATCTTATGCTTTTAACAGGTTGCAAAACTGTACATTCAACTTGAATTAACCATTGTATTAATTGAGGCTGGGTGTTTAAAATACAGCTACGCTAAATTTAAAATCATGTTAATCCATAATCAAGGTGAATGTAGTACACTTAATTTATCATTATCTGTTAAAATTACTTATAATTGGATAAAAATTTCTTGTGAACTAAACTTCATGACAAAAGAATCATTCTTCTCCAAAAATTATTTAAGTTATAGATAAAAACGCCATTCTAATAAAAGAAATACTGAAATGTCAGTAGATATTTTGTGGTTTTATTTCCAATAGGCATCTAAAGTATGAATTCACTTCTGTTGTAAGCTTGTAGCATATTTCAGTTAAGTTATGCTATTTTTTAAATAACCGAAGAAACAGTTGTTGTTTTGACAAGACTACAGCTGTTGACAATCCCTCAAACAAGACGAATCTGTTGTTTATTCAAGAATTTGTTTCTATTGACTAAAAGTAATCCGGTGTTGAAATAAGAAAAAAAAAATGATATTTTCCAGAATTTGTTTGAAAGAATTATTCCCACTGGAATTGCAGATAAATACTCCTCGCAGCTTTCTCATTATTCCATCTGCACACCGAAAGCTCTTTTACTTTAGCAGCTTGTACTTCTGTGTGTGACAAGGTTGCACATGAGCAGGTCACTCCACATCGATCTACGAGCAGACACCGACGTTTATCCAAAAGGGGGCGTCGATGGGGCCTGTGGGAATATATCCTCTATCCTTCCTTTCGAATCTGAAGAATGCGTCTCCAAGATGGTAATTCTTTTGAAAAAAAAAACAGAAGAAGAAAATCTTCTCAGAGGTGGCACTCGTTAACTAGAGAAAAAGGAGTCATTTTCTTACCAAGTGCAAATAGATGGACGTCTCTACTTTTATGAGTTCGTTTTTTTCTATGTAGAAATCACGAAATAGGAAGGACACTTATTTTCGATTTAAGGAAGGGTATAATAGTAAAGAGCTAACAATTAAGTAAGAGAGACATAAAAGCGACTGGATCTATTTATTTGAAAATATTTTTTTTTCCACATTTCTTAATCGTCTATTTATTCAGTATCTTATTGAAATACATTACAGTAAAGGATGCTGGCTTACATCATTATGCAATCATAGATTGAATTACATATAATATACAATTATGTTTCTATGTTCTGTATTTAAATGATTTATATTCTTTCCATGAATAGAATTTTAATCAGCATCATTATGTTTTTTAAAGGAATTCATTGTTTTAAAAAATTCGATCTATATTGAAAAATTGTAACTTTTTCTCCACTCTTTCCAACAAATTTATTTAAGGTTTCATGCTTCTATTTACAACTTCTCATCTATTTAAAATATACAAAAAAATCGATAAATTATTCATTTAATAGATCCTAACAACTTTAAAAGTTAATCTTTGTTTAATATTTCATAAATTTCTGATTGCTTTATACTAGGGTATGCAATTTTTTTAAACATCTTACAAAACAGGTTTGTTGAGTATGTTTGTCAGTGTTGAATATGTTTCTTATTCTAACAAATAATTTGATGTGTAAAAATGAATCTAACATCAGGATTTAAAAACTCCAATGTTTTCAAAAGTTTTCTCAGAAGATTTCTTCTATCGAATGGCATAAATAATTACTTAAAGCATTCGCTTCTCATTCTTCCATTCACTCAATATGAACTATTTTACTCTACCAGATCTTCCAGTAAAATGGAGGATAAGAAAGTAGGTTGTCATCGCTCAAGGACCTGGCAAAAAAGTCAAGTCAAAAGTCAACAAAAGTCAAGGACCTGGCTCCTCCCATCGATGATGGGATGTATTCTCTAAGAGAATGGTTGTAAAGTAGACATTGATGGCCTTCGGAATTCAAAATGCAGTTCTCACCAATTTTACTGTTTCGACGGTCCTGTTATTCAAATTTTTCCATGTGCCTTTCAGTGACCAAAACAGCCAGTATTAAAGCCTTGTTTCGATGGCCTGTGAGTTGAGTTGAGTTGGGTTGGTGTTTAATGGCACAAAAGCCATATTTGGCCATGCTGCGCCACATCCTTGAAATTAAAATATATTTCTATTGATAATGAAATATTAATATGGAATATTTACAAAAACCAAATGACTGAGAGTGTTTATCTATGAGATATGAAAACCGTAACAATGATGTTATGTACGGTACTGTGCTAAGAATGGGATGAATGTTTATATATGATTATAAAAACCTATATTTTTTTAAAAACTAAAAAGCCCAACATGCGGAGTTTCGGAAAGCAATTCGACCAATTCAGGGTGAGTCTTCTGGAAACATGCAAATCGCTGGATAGAAAACCGTGGACACTCCACAAGAATGTGTGAAACAGACATAAGACTATTACATATTGAACGAAAGGGTGTTGGGTCCCCCATCAACAAATGTCGGTGGGTAAATCGAGTATGCCCAATCCTTAACCTAGTTAAAATTGTGTCTAGATTTCTGCTGTGTAATGTGGGCCAGAAATCCATTGTAGGTTTAATTGCATGGAGCTTATTACTAATCTGTGAATCCCATTCAGTTTGTCATTTGGAATGCAGAATATGATTTATGTATTTCTTATAATCGTTAAGAGGAATCTGTGTTGGCAAGAAGGTAGTGGCCAATTTTGCTGCCTTATCAGCTTTTTCATTTCCCGAGATTCCCAAATGTGAGGGAACCCAGAATAAAATAATTCGAAAGCCCTTACAGATAAGTTTGTCATGCAAGTTTAAAATGTTGAAAAGCAAAGGATGGCTATGAGCATGTAATGATGACAAAGATTGCAACGCACTCATTGAATCAGTGTATATTATATAGTTATCAGCAGAACAATCCGAAATAACTGATAACGCTTTTAAAATAGCAGTTACCTCTGCAGTAAAAATAGAACAAAATGAACTAATTCTATAGGCTATTGAGGAATTTGAAATAATACAAGCGAAAGAAGTATAATCGTAACCTTTAGATCCATCTGTAAAAACAGGTTTAAAGTGACGATATTTTTGACGATGATCAGCAAAAATTTGTTGATAAACGATATCCGCAGTGTTTTGTTTATCAAAATATTGAAATGGATTCAAGTATTGGATTCCATGAGATTGCCAGGGTGATAAGAGAAACGATTGTTTTGAAACTGTTTGTACCTTCTGCAGATGCAGTTCTGAAGCTAAACGCGCCATTCTCTCAAGAAGGAGGTATATTAAGACCAGGTATTAATGATGGTCGAGCAACATGAAGGCGTTGTAAAAATTGGCTTTGATTAAAATTATAATAGGGATGGTCAGGGTTTGATAAAATTTTAAAATAATAATGGAGAGACAATATCTGCCTCCTAATGTGTAGGGAAGACTCATTACATTCTATGTATAAACTTTGTACAGGTGATGTCCTGAATGCTCCTGAACATAATCGAAGAGCAGCATGATGAACTGTATCCAATTTTTGCAGAACACTGCGTGTTGCAGAACCATAGACATTGCAACCGTAGTCAAGTTTGGATAAAATTACCGCTCTGTAAATACGAAGTAAAGACAGACGGTTGGCACCCCATGTAGTGTTTGAAAGAACCTTAAGCTTTTTATCAAAAATCAGACCTAAAAATATAACTTCATGTACTTTGACAGGATGACCTTTTAGGCGAATCTCAGGCTCAGGATGTAGGCTGAGTTTCTTACAGAAATGTATAGCATTTGTTTTTTCAGGAGAAAATGAAAATCCATTCTTATCGCACCAATCTGTGAGTTGATCGATTGCATTTTGAAGCTGCCTCTCTATGAAAGTCATGCTATCCCCAGAACAAGAAATGTAGAGATCATCTACATATAAGTGGCCTTTCACATACAAAGATAAATTGTCTAGAATAGAGTTGATTTTCAAAGCAAAAAGAGTCACACTCGGGACACTTCCCTGAGGAACTCCCTCCTTTTGTACAAACACATTTGAAAATTCTGAATCAATCTTAACTCTAAAAGTCCTTAACTCCAAGAAGTTTTTAATAAATATTGGCAAGTTTCCTCTTAAATTACACTTGTAGAGATCCTTCAAAATGCCAAAGCGCCATGCTGTGTCATAGGCTTTGGCAATATCAAAAAAATAGCCACCAAATGTTTTCTACGGAGAAACGCATTTCGTACATCAGTTTCTAAAGTCAACAGGTTGTCCATTGTTGATCAGCCTCGTCTAAACCCACTTTGAGAAATGTTTAACATTTTGTTATGCTCCAGGTAGTATACAAGTCTACGATTAACTATTTTTTCCAAAAGTTTACATAAACAGTTCGTCAGGGCAATCGGCCTATAGTTAGAAGGGTCCATTGGATTCTTACCAGGTTTCAGAATGGGTATTATAGTTGCTTCTTGCCAGGCAGTGGGAAAATATTGTTCTTGCCAAATTCTATTATATAAAAAAAGCAGGTTTTTAAGAGAGATTTCAGAAAGATTTTTGATCATATCATAACTTATATTATCAGGACCAGGTGAAGACTTGTGTACAGTATTGAGGCAGAGTTTAAGTTAAAGAGTGTAAACGGTCTGTTATACGAAGTGTCTATTTTAGTTTGGAATTCTAGTTTTTTCTTTTCGATTAAACTTTTATAGTTTTGAAATGTATTTGTATAATACTTGTTATTACTTGCGTCAGCAAAAGCCGAAGCTATAGAATTAGCTATATTTTTTAATGAACTTACCGGAGCACTGTTTCGAAGCAAGATAGGAATCCCATGACTCGGTTGTGCTCAAAATATTTTTTTAACCCTACTCCAAAGTTGCTTGCTGGAAAGCGAAGGGTTGATAGAATTAACATATTTTTCCCACGAGTCCCGTTTGCTACTTCTTTGAGTCCGTCAAGAATTGGCTTTTGCCCTTTTGAAGCGAATTAAATTTTCAGTAGTGGGGTATCTACGGAAAGCATTCCAGGCTTTTCTTTGCATCTTATATGCCTTTTGACAATCATTATTCCACCAAACCTTGCGCTGCCTCCTAAATTTTGTCGAAGTTTTAGGAATTGAAGCATTTGCTGCAATTATCAGAAGCTGAGTAATTTGGGCAACTGCTGCATCTATGTTAATATTATTCACCATTTCTTCAGTAATATTAGCTAATGAAGTGAATTTGGCCCAATTGGCAGCTTCTAGTTTATATCTGGAAGAACTGGGAGTAGAAGAAGTCTGATGTCTCCTATTATCGAATAATACTAGGGGGAAGTGGTCACTATCGTGTAAATCCGTATCCATTTGCAAATTAAAAAAGGGATAGAGGGTGGGAGAACATATTGCTAGATCCAGTGCATGAAAACTGTTTGTCGGTGTATGAAAATAAGTGTGCTCGTCATTGTTAAAAAGACAAAGATTATGATCATCCAAAAATTGCTCTATCTGACGACCTCTACTATTATTGTCTTTGCTTCCCCAAAGAGGGCTGTGGCCGTTGAAATCACCTAAAATGATAAAAGGCTCGGGGAGTTGAGAAACAAGATCATTTAATTTAGACTGCTCAATATATGCGTTTGGTGGCAGATAAAGACAGCAAAGAGTAATCAGAGAGTGCGTATGAATTCGAGCTGCAACAGCTTGTAGTGAAGTGTTCAAAACCAATGAACAGGAGGGCAACTCCTCCTGAAGCTTTTTCGCCAACATTAGCTTTATGGAGAACATGATAATCACGCATTTGAACTGTATCTTTAGGTTTCAAAAATGTTTCTTGCAGGGCAATGCAAGCTGGTTGATAATTATAAATTATGTCTTTAGGATCAGAATTTTTCTGATTCACCCCATGACAGTTCCATAAATGAGTGTATCCATAATGCGGAACCAAAGAAAGATGAGAAATGAGAGAAAACGAGGAAACTAACTGCTCTTTGGAGATAGTGGCGGAGTTGCACTCTCGGACATTGAGTTGTCCTCAGATGCGTTCACCTTGGGAGAATCATCATATCTACTCTTTTCAGTATTAGATTTTTTTATAAAATCTTGCAAAGATAATGTTTGTTTTTTCAATTGTTTGGATGTTTCTTTGTTTTTCTAAGTGACATCTAACCATGCCTTCTTGTTCTCAATTTTTTTCTCTTTCACCTTTTTTTGCTTTCTTGTACTTTTAGGGGAGATGCCTGTGAGTGAATTTTTAATTTTTATTAAAGAAGAATCATGAGAATCCAGGGCAGGCTGAGAAATCTTCTGATCAAAAATTGCACTGGAAGTTGAAGGCATCTGAGATGCGATAAAAATATCTGTAGTTTGGGGCATATTGCCTTTGTTAGGAATAGCGTTTGCCTTAGTAGGCTGGGCTGTTTAACGGGCCCAACAGTTTGGGCATGTTAGAATAGAGACAACATCATCCCCTTTTAAAGTAGCCGGTATTTTGGCAAGAAATAGTTCCGTCTGTGTAATTGTAGTGGTAAGGAAAGTTTTTAGGACTGATGCGAAAGATTTACCATTTTTGGGGGTTCTACCTGCAACGATTTTAAGGGCTTCAGCGAATGATATATTTTGTGTTATTCTTACATTTTGAATTTCCTTTTCCTGAATCCGACGGGGACAGGATTTTGAGTAAGCTGGATGGTTTCCACTACAATTGATGCCCTTAGGAGAGGTTGAAGAACATGTTTTACTATCATGTCCTATTTCAGAGCACTGCGCGCATGACTGTTTACTTCTGCAACTATGAACAGTGTGGCCAAATTTTTGACACTTGTAGCAACGTAACGGATTCGGTATAAATGGTCGAACTGGACAATTGTAATACGCAATTTTAACAGACTTGGGTAGTACAAGTTGATTAAATGTTAATTTAAGGTGCATTGTTGGGAGAAGTTTCCCATATCGTTTAATTTTAATTCTTTCCACTGATATAACATTTTGCGATTTCAAAGCTTCTAAAATAGAAGATTCTGTATCGTTTTGCAAATCCTTTTGTGAGATAATGCCTCGAGAAACGTTGAGTGAGTTATGGGGGCAAACTGTAACTTCATGATTTCCAATGTTTTTTAATTGCATAATTTTATTAGCCTGTTCAGCAGATGAAACCTCAACTAGAAGGTCACCGGAAAAACGTTTTTTAATGTTTTTTGGTTCACCAACGATGCTAATAACTGTTTTGTGTATCAAAATTGGAGACAAAGTTTTCAGAGTATTAGATACAGATTTGACAATAAAAAATCGAGAAGAATTTGGACTTTGACACTGAAATAAAGAATCCATGCAAAGGGAAAGAAAATTCGGAACCCAACGGCATCGCCCACCACCGAGCCCTACAAGGGAAGGCAGTTGCCGGCTCTGGGCATTCCTAGCCTCGTTACCCACCTTGATGCTAGCTAGGATCTATACGCTCAGGGCCACTTCCAGAAACGTTGACCACCCTTAACGCCAAGCCCTGGAAGTTGACCACTTTCGCTTGATCCCTTAAGCATACCAGACAAGTGACTGGAATACCAGCCGATTGATGCATTAGGGACCTAAATGCACCACCCATCTAAAGGGTCGCCACGTACGGCCAACAAGTGGGGTTTTTAGCTGTCCATGAGAAGCAAGAAGCAAACAGAGCGGCTACAGCTTCTCATGGAGAACTCCCTCGCTTGCCGTCGAGGGTAGGAAAATAAAGTGAACAGCAGAAGGCGTAGAGGAGAATAAACATAAAAGGAGTATAGATCCCTGGGTACCTCGGGATTGGGACACCCGTACTCACCTAAAGAAGGTGAGCCCCTGAGGGGTCGATGGCCTGTGAGCATCTGGAGACAGGAATATTTCCCCTTCTTTCCCTTTTCTTGTTTTTTTTTTCTGGATTCATTTTACCGAACTAATTACAAAAACCTCCCGATCATATCCATAGTAGGTGTTGGCCCAATACTAGGTTAGTTGAAAGATTTACGTTCATATACGCAAAGGCCATGGGCCGTCGGAACGCGGCTTAAGGTTGCCCTTGTGCAATCTTGCCATAGTGCGTGATAAAGTTTCACAAGGACTTTCCTAGCCTTCCTTCAAAATGCCCCGTGAATAAAAATTACCCCTATCCATAGTCAGAATCCTTGCTGTTTCAGTTATCATTTTAGATACTCCAAGTCGCTTGATTTAATATTAAAAAAATGTTTGACATTAAGTCGTTTTCTGGTTGCAAAAAAAAAAACTCAAAATAGGCAAAAGAATCAATCAATATAAAACTGTAAAAACTTTATTACAAAATTGCCATGTACTTAAATTGTTTAGTCTAACAGAAAATTCAACTAATGTAGAAATAGCGATTTAGCTCTAGATTGTTATTAAAATGGCACTAAAGAAGTAAAAAGTCCATTGTGTATTTAATTCCATAAACTTAAATCAGCCATTACTGTTCAAAGCTTGTTATTTGCTTTCGTAAAAGACGCCTATTTTGCAACATCATTTGAATATATTGATGCAATCAAAATTAGGATCATAAGTGCTGTTTTAGGTGACAGTCAAAATATTTGACAATACGTGTCATGAAACAAGAAAGCCACTCTCACATTCTACAAGCTACAAAAGAAATTCAGCCTAGAGTTTGCAGAAATAGGTAATTTTATTTAAGAATTCATTAGCACATCTTACAATATATCAGCAATGGTGCAGACAAAATTATTAAAGTTTTATACAATATTTTTTTTTTTTTTTGAAAATCAGATAGAGGCTTTTTAAACTAATTTGTTCTTTTTCTTTATTTTGAATTCTAGGTAAGGCTGAATACTTGGTTAAATGAAAAAAAAAGTTCCCAATACACATAAAAACCCTCGGTCTAATATATATGAATAATATTAATATAAATATACAGGTAAGGCACAAAACTTGATTAAATAAATAAAAAAATCTTCCATTACACATAAAAGTACTCAATCTAATATATGTAATATTCTAATATAAAATACAGATTTCTTCTTTTAATTATTTTTTTTACTTCAGCCATTTCTGAAGCTTACATTATTTCAAAAGAAAGTGGGACATAACTTTTTTTACTTTCTACTCATGTGCCAGAATCCAATGCCTCACCTCTGCCCCCCCCCGTTACATCGACGGTTTTACACCGAAATCCTTTCCAAACCAAAGTGGCAAATACCACAAACGCGTACAGAACTGAGAAAGGGAATATTTATTTCTTTTCTTCTATTTTTCCGGAATCCTGGGGATCAATCCCGGACTTGAAAAAAACAAATAAGCAAACATTAAAAGACCTGTGTTTCTGCTCCCAAACCGGATTTCGTTTGAGCCCCCGTGATTTCCTTTGTCCCGGAGCCCTCTTCGATGTTGTGACGTGAATAATGATTAACTCCGGAAAGTGTTGTTCTTGCAGGGGCTGCTAAAACAAGGGCTTAAGAGCAAGGGCTCCCAACAATCACCTGGAGGGGTCTATTGGAATTTTCTGTTTGATTAAGAGGATGTGAAATTCATGAAGGCATTAATCAAGGGTAAATGAAGCCTGATTGTATTGTGCAATATTGATTAGGTTACTGATCCAGACGTCGAAGCGTGATTAACTTTGAGTGGAAAAATTGAGTTACGATGTTTTATTGCAGAAACATGACTAGGTGTAAAGAATTGTTCTACTCGAAATACTTCTTGACGGGAATTTAAGCATTTTTTTTTTCTAGAATATGTTTTAAATATCTTATGAAGTCTAAATGAATAAAAGTTAAGTTGATGAAATGTTATGAAAGTTATGAATAAAAGTTAATGAAATGTTTTATTTTTATTTTCGTTGAATTTCCAATCATCATTTTAGTCTAGTTAAATTTTATTACATAAAGTTTCCTACATGTAAAATATTTCATTTCTAATAATATATATTGAGATAATTTTACAAAATTAGACTATACATTTGCCAACATAAATGTATCCCTTTAGATCTCTTATCTTGTATAAAATTAGTTAACTAGTTAGAATAATTTTTATTACAAATATTTTTTATTTCATTCTTAAATTTGTCCATTGCATTAATTTTGTTGACAAATTGTTTTGATTTCTCTGCTTCGTGTAATGATGCCTAAATTTTTCTATGTAATGATGTTGGCAAATTTCTTAACTATTATCATTAACATTACTTCTGAAATAAATATAAACATGACTTTTTCATTAAAGTACACAATAGCAAGTGCATATACACTCAAACAACACACACATTTATCTTTATGAAATTGAGAAATTAAAGCATATAATCATTTTTCAAATTACAGATATTTGCACACTGATCATCCTAAATAAAATTTTTGCCTTCAGACGTTGAGGAACTTTATTATGCAAAACGTAGAATGGTTTTTGCACATTTTCTTCTAAATTACAGGAATAATTTCAACTAAAAGTTTGACAACTTGCAGATTAATGGAAATAAAGCTACAATTGAGGCAGAATTTCCTTAGATTATTCACTTGATGATAAAATGAAAATGAAATTTAATTTTCCAAAGTAACCAAGAAATCATTTATATCAATATAATTCTATTATCAAGGAAGGTTTTCTTATTTTTATAAACAGAAGTTTTTAAATTGGTTTATTAGAAGATAAGAGGACACTGTGTAAATAGAAAGTGATATGCATTTTCTCTAATTATAGGAAACGAAGTTTCTGAAAACGAGTCATAGTTGCGATGTGACTTCAATAAATCTCCGCCTTCGTATAAATCAGTTGCAATAAAGCTAAAAGGGTTCAAAGGTAGCAAATGGTTTTGATTATAATCAACATAGATTATAAATGTACAAGTGAGAAATTGAAAAAATAATGCCCTATTAAATTTTTTATTTTTATTTTTCGAATATGTTTTTGACTAATACTACATTTTGGAACAATCTATAGCATTATAAAGCGTTGAAATTAAGAATAGAGTTGAATAAAATTTAAAACATTCGAGGATATTTTACATTATGGAACATATAATTTGATACAAGTAACCCCAATACAGACTTTTCAAAGCATTTTTAGGACATTCTTTAGCCTTCCTAAATAATAGGAAAAGCTCGAAGTGTCTTAAACAATATATAAGGAATACAAGAGGCATCATTTATTTCAGTTTGGACATACAGATACACAAGTTGGATAAATTATATTTATCGATACCGAGTAAATTAGATTCTAGTATGTAGTAAAAAAAGTTAATATTATGATTATCAGGTCTATTCACTTTAGCTCAGGAAATTTCATAATTTCATTGCTCAGCAAGAAGAGATATGGCGGGTTCATTTTCTGCACAAAATCGAGAATATAAACTGCTCATATATTTTTAAAAATTATCTATTCTAATTGGGGTTACTGTTATAAAACTATTTCAGATTATTTTACCTTGTTTTAATAGCTGCTACAATGATTCTAATAATATCAGAGAACCTATTTGTTTCTTCTAGAATAAGGGTTCAGTGTTTCGTAACTTCTTTGATCACTCGGCCACCACTAAACGTAGCAGTATCGACAGGAAGTGTTTCGTAACTAGATCACTTTTGATTGCAGAATAATGGAACTTAGTTTCTTTAAAATACTAGCGTGGCAAGAATAATTTGATAAATGTAACTGGACAGACAAAAAGGTTATATTAAATTTCAGATTTCTGCAATATTGCATTGATTGTTCAAACAACAAAAATTATTTTCAAACATTTTTAGAAAGATTCCTATAGGAGAACTACCTATTGCAATGGTTCTCGAGACACGATTACAAGAAAATTTCTTCAGTTCTTTACCGCTGATGATATTTAGAACACAAAGCAATCTTCATTCAAAAGTTTATACAGAATAACTATAGTGATTTCGTTTCTTTTATAATTTTCTTGGAAGATGGTATTAGGAATATAAAAATCTCAGACTAGTTCCTAAATCTAGCTTAAAGGAGGGGGTATATGTGTGTATTATTGTGTGGGGGGGTGTAAGTTTCCTAGTATTGAAGATAGAAAAATAAATCAAGTCAGTGACTTGTTAAGGCAAAAAATTTCTGCATTTAAAAATTCCCGATAACTACAGTATTTAAAAAGTTAAAGGGATTTAAGTTGCGTTTCGAACCCTAATTTTGAATGTTTCTAGCATTAATAATTTATGTTGCCCGATAGTAACATATGTAAAGGTTTTACCTTTGCCTTCCAGCTTGTCAAGGGGATTGATTTTTTTAGAAATGAATATTTATTTCAGTAAGGTTCGATATTAGCCGGCAGTTCATGAAGGCATTGTTCGAATTATATAAAACTGTGAAGAATCTACTGATAATATTTTGGTAATTAATTTTAAGTAAATGATTTTAGTAACATATCAATTTTCAAAGCTCCTCACAGTGTCTTTTCACTGTGCTTTATATTGACCCAGGATGTATAGTCAAAATACAAAGGCTGAGTAGGGGTGGGTAAATATACATAGGAAGCCAACAGCTTTACAGTTTTTAGTATATTTTATTTTTTCTAAAGCCGAAAGAAGCAGGGTTAGATGGTGAAAAAATATGTAAAAAAAATTAAGTGCTATTCACCCTACTACGTCACTGAAATAGAAGCTACTCAAATCTTCAAATTCAGAATTAGTCTCACTCACAATAGCAGTCATACCTTATTAAGAGAAAAATATTCGTAATAGGTATCTGATGCAGTTCATTCAATAATACGAATGTACAGAGTACGAGTCACTTATGTCATTCAAGACGTTAATTAGATAAATTTAAGTGCTTCATAATGCTGAAAATTTGTTGAAAAATTCATACAAAAAAATACATGTTATATGACAGAAAAATAAAACGGGAACCCCTAAATATTGAAGAGAAAGATTCAGATTTCCAGATATATACATCTATATACATATATATTCTTGAGCTAAGCTTCCAAAAGCTGGAGTGCACGCGAAGTGGGGACATTGGAGGACTTTAGAGTGGGGGAAAAAGCGAGTTTAAAGGGGAGCTTCCTCTCCAAATCCATTATCGATTTGGTCTTGAGCTTTCTTAGATGGGCATCTTTCCCACGGGATTCTCTACGGGGAGGGGAGAAAGAGGGATTTTTTGGCACGTTCAGGAACATGACAAGAATGATAGGTTTTCTGGTACCATATACATATATGACTAGGGGTTACTTTTTATTTTCTCTAAAATGTATTTTTTTTAGATGTACTCCCATGTCCAAACATATTTGATTGGCAAGATTGAGTTAAACGCTGCTTTCCTAAAAATTTACTATACCGTTGGATGTACCATTTCCTTATTAAAATGTAGCTCAAAATTTTCATTTTCAAAACAATTACAACGGTAATTAACGGTTAGTATAATGTATATGTTGCTATCCTTTTTAACTCAAGCAGTAATTTAATGACTATGTTGAGTCCTATTCAAAAATTATATATTTTTCATGGTGTACAGCAGATGTTTTTGTTGATATCTTCTTTGGTAAAAACAATATAACATCAGAAAAATCTTTGTTTCGTTTAGTTTTTTTTATGTTTCCCGAAATCTAAAGTTAACATTTGAACATTAACATAAATTTAACTTCGTTTGAACATCCTTGAATTATAAGCAGAATAAATTATACACTTACTACATTATGTGAAAGATGTGAAATGAAAGAAAATCAAGAAAGTGAGTACTGTATTTAAAACAAAAACTTTGTATAGTTATTTTAGATCTATCGACTTTTAGAATTATTTTTTCAATTAATTGAAACAAAAATTTGGCATGAAATACGATTGTAATCACAGAATCGTATATATAATGCCATACATTTATTTTTCAAAACGTTTTTCAGATATAACTTTCACATGTTTGGGACAGTAAAAAACTACAGATGGTCAGACGCACAATGGATTTGTTTTAAATAATGTATTAATTTGCTTTTTAGATATTAAATCTGTGTACCAAATTTTATCGATTTATCTATTTCCGGTTTGCAGATATCACTTTAACTTTTATTCGAACAACATAACATACAGACTTTTTGAAAAGAATTGGAGTAGAGTTAATCCTTCTATCTCAAATTTAGATTTTTTTTTTTTTTTTTTTTTGGTATCATGTTGCAAGCAAATAGAATTAAAGATCTCCAATTCGGATTTTTTGGCATTTACATTAATTTCTCCGTATACGAGAACGAAAATGTTTTGTAGCAAGCAATAGTAGGAAAATGATTACGGATATTTAAGTGAATTTTGGAGCATTCAAGAATATCATAAAGGTAATGAAAAAAATCAAAATGGAAGAAATAAAAGAAAAAGAATTTGTACAAAATTAGCAAAAAGTTATGTGGGATTAAACCAGACTTTTAGTAAAAAAAGACATGTCACGATGACAGTAGACTTAATAGCTATTAAATTTGTCAAATAATAAATCACTTTCAGATTTTTATATATTAAATAACTACAGGAGATGTGATATGTTGTTTCAAATGCAGAAAGTATAATCAAATCACAATTTCACTGTATTCCAAAGAAGAGTTAAGTATTTTCCTCATCCAATGTCTTCTCATCCTCATATTTGGGGTATTTCACTCTTTCGTTTTTAGGTGAAGCATAAAACATTAATGAGCATCGAATTTGCCTATTATTGCAAATGAACTTTTTGAACTACCATGCCAATAATGTCTTGATATTTTTGTATGATTTAAGCTTTTTTATCATAATATTTCATGAGCTATAATTCACCAGTTGATTATAAAACACTTTCCTGATATATGAGGCCATAATTATCATAGCATTCGCAAGAACGGAAAAAAAATTTTAGTTCAGGGAATTTTAGGAATGCGACTGAGGATCCTATGAAAAACAAAAGTTAAAATCTAAGCTATGGTTACAGTGACACGATTTCAAAATTTTCGAATGCCACTCTCAACTCTTTGTTTATTATGAGAATGTAGTCTACATAACGAAAAAACAATTATGGCTTTCGAACAGTACCTGTAGCAAGAAATTTACGAGGTACATGAAAATACAGGCACCATTCCACTGCTGTTTAGTTTTTTTTTTCTATGGAGAAAACTTTTAGATAAAAAATGGTGACGTTGCTATTCGAAAATTTTGAAATCATGTCACTTTAACTGTTACAGTTTTTTTTATATATATATAAGATGCTTGGGTACATGTCTAAATTTCATTGAACCGTAATTTTATTCCGTTCTTGTGAATCCTATGATAGATATCGGAATAGTTTATTTATAATCGTCCTATATTATAAAAACAGTCAGCTATGTATTTTAATTCGTTTAATTACCATATATTATCATCGAAATTCTTAACATTTTTCATGTTTCTTGAAAGAACATTATTAGAATTAGGAGCAATCGCATTTATGAAAAACACTTTCAGCGCAAAAGATTATATGGGAACACGACCAATTTTTATACATGCGAAAAAATGTTGCAAAACCGTTCCATAAATAGGAAAAAGTAGGCACTATCGTTTTATTTAATGTACTATCTTGAATTACATTCGAAGGAAATCTTATCCAAATAAAAGATTCACATCGCATAAATACCATACATATTGTTACATGCAGGGAAACAGCGCGATTCTTAACATATAAACAGCTCTCAGGAGTGGAAAATAAATTCCAAAATCGAACATTGGGTGTAGGAGATATAGATAGAATAAAAAGTGGGGTTGGGGGGTAAGAAGCAGTGCGAACGCTTCAGAGGCAAATGCGAAAAGATACAGGGGAAAAGTGTAGAATGTGTTCAAGATATAGATATATCAAGAACAGACAGTAGGAAGATGAGGGAGGGTGGGAAGAAAAGTGAAATGAATTATTAATAGAAAAGGTTACTACGTCTCGAACGAAATGGTGCATGCAAAATTTCGTCTGAAAGGAGGAGGGAGGGGTGAAGAAAGAATTTTCACTTGGCTACGTTTTTGAAAAGTTTTCACCGGCTAACAGATTTCAATTCTTCAGCATTCCAAGCCCTCGTCTTTCCTTTCCTCTCAGTTTTTTTTTATCATTATTATTTCATTCTATCAGGAGTTTTTTTTTCCAAATTTTTTTTCTAAAATTTTTTTTGTATTTTTGCTTTATATTCATTTTGAACTCATATGTATATATAAATGAATCTTAAATTATATTTTTATTGAGAAATTTTTCGCACGTGTCTTTTTTGCAGAAGGCGTGAGTTGAAATCAGAATTCAGCTAGTAACATGAGTGAAAAAAAAATTTTATTCCCTTTTTTTTTTAAACTCACCCCTGAAAATATTTGTTACTTTTTTTATCTGAATGATTGGCGGTAAATGCAGATAGATGGAAATTGCCCATTCTCTTGAGAGCAGAATGGATGAAACTTGGTATGCGAAACAAATTACCTTTTAAGCGCAGACAGTTTTTTAAGCTGTAATTTGCTCAAGAATAATCGATATTTTATCGCTTGCAGCGAATAAAATTTTGCTATCTATGAATAATAAACATTTATTTCTCAGTTAACGGAATTACATTTATATATTTGCTAAATTGTTTTGGTATGTGGGATAGAAATAAATTCACAACTAAATATTTATTTGATTTAAAATAGTGTTAATTAAATTAAATGATACTCTCTATTTATCAATTACATTAATATGATTATCAATCATGTTATGAATTAAATTAATCTGTTCATCAAAAAATTATCAATTAAATTTATCTGTTTGTAAATTATATTATACATTAAATTCATATATTTAACAATTATATTACCAATTAAATTAACTGATGCTCTCTGTTTTCAGAAAGATTCGTCAGGAAAATCCTACTTTTTAACTTGGTTCTGTGATGCGACATCTCGAAAATTTATACCGAATCTTAAGGTATCTGACTACGTTCGAAGGAAATATTTTGAAAAATTGGATTTCTCAGAAATTGTTTTTGGATTTTTCAAAAACTATTTATAGTTTTTAGATGTATTAGCAGTTATAAATGCTGCAAATACAAAAATAAATTATTTGAAAAAATAATATATTTTGAAAAATACGGAAATTTTAAGTAAATTTTAATAAAATTTAATCAAAATGGTTAACACACTACACAAAATTATAATGCCTCAATCGCTATTTTTCTTTCTGCACAAATTATAGAATATAATGATGAATGGAATGAACCAAAATCTAAGAAAAATCTTGAGATTCAAAGGAGTTATGGATAAAAATATACGCGTATATGTATTTTTTCCATAAATTCACCACTTAATTTCTCTGAAAACTCCTCTAAATGAAAAAGTATTTATGTAAATACTTCAATTAGTTTTTGTGATATCCTGTTAACGGTGGAGAATTGTTATGAAAATTAAAGTTTTGAGAAAATGGAAGTGAAAGACAAATTTTAGTTGGAAAATATGTCAGATCCTGGATGATAGGTCAGGTCTTGCTCTTCCTAGAAAATATAAACTGTTTTGGAAAGAGAATAGTTTGAAATACAATAAATAATAATAAAAATAAAAATCGCAAAAGTGTTCGATATCCAATATTTTTAACGTAGTCGGATACCTTAAGTTTAAAAGGCTTAACTAAGGGTAATCTTTAATTTTACTGGACCGATTGGTGGATTTCTGTACAAAACTCATAGCTTATAAAAACACATGTTTTTCATCTTTATAAGATTTTTAATTCATAATTTACCATCAGGGTAAGTATTTTTTTGCATTTCCAAAAGTTCAAAAATAAATAGTAAGAAATTGAAAATCGCAACCGATATCGTATATCGGTTATTCAATAAAATGCCAAGTTAAAATGACTGTAATTAAAAACTCCTTTCCTCTTTTATATCGGGCTCCAAAGGGGGGGGGGACCTCGTAATAGATTATGGTTAACTTCAGTCATGACAGCTGGTTCTTGACCCCTTTGTGAGTACAAGAAAAGGTGAGGGGCTCTAGCTCCTCTCATCGATGAGGACACATATTTCCTTAGGGAAGTATTGTACCGTGGTCGGTGATGACGCTTAAGATTCTACTGCAGTTAACAGCATTATTGTTGTTCCTGGGGACAAGCCATTCAGGCTTATCCGTGCCTTTGGCGTTTTCCGAATTTTCAGTTTGTGAAGTTTCCCTTTTCTCTGATATAGGAGGATAGTTCGAATAAATGTTTATCCAAAGTTCAGATGTATTCATCGAAATTGGTACTGAAATTTTATTGATAGCTGCAATAGTTTAGGAAATAGAGGCAAGAAAGTGAAGTTCAATATTTTAAAGTCATTTGTGTTTCAACCTAAACTTGTAAACTCTCTTTAGAAAACTCTTTATGAGAAAATTATTACTAGTTTTAACAAATAGTTACTAGCTTACAACAAATTGAACGTTACGCATTTCTATGCCCATATCAAAAGATATACTATTTTTTAAAAAAAATTGACAATCCGTTATATTCTTCTAAAATAAAGTATATTTTATTATTATTGTATAAAAGAAATTAAAGTTGAACATAACGATTTAAATTAGTCTTCAGAATAAGACTTAGTTTTAACCGATATATTTAATGATAATGTATGGTTCCTCATAAAAAGCGTCAATAGCTAGGTGGTTTTACAATAATATTCCTAAAAGTCTGCCTTCTTGAATGAACAAGGTCTATTCGGGTTGCAATAAAGAAATAGTCAAAATTATATGTGATGAAAAATCGCCTAAAAATAATTGAATTATAAGGACCATACATTAATCTTAATCCTATCCCTTGCCTTATCTCATCGGCAGAGAAAAAGTATAATACTTTTGTCACAAAAATTTAAATCTATATTTAAAATTTCCGTTCATATTGTATCAATTTAAAAAGAAATTATAAAGAGTCTCTTTATAATTTTTTGTCTAAAATTCCCTATCCAAATGAAATTTAAAGACCAGATAATTTAACACAATAAATAGTATTATTATAATGAACAGAATTAAATAAGAAATACTACTTATTAACATACCCAATTACAAATTCACAAAATTCTTCCTGATAATGATGCAATCCCATTTTCAGCCTAACTACATTTTAGAAATCAACATTTTATTTGGTGACTAAACGCCCTAATGTAGTTTAACCTTGGCGACTATAAATTAATCTTCAGTCTAACCTTTGTATTAAATCTTTGACAGGAATAAAGTATAATACTTCTCCTTGAAATTTGGTTATCAGTATGTAAAATTTTCATTGATATTGTAGCGAATAAAGACAATAATGAGATTATTATCTTTTTGTCTAAAATTTCTATTCCGATGTAATTTAAGCCTCGGTTAATTTGACACTAAATCATAAATATCCCAGAATTAAATAAGAAATGTTACTTATTAACTTGCCAGACTAAAAGCTCACAAAATTCTTCGTGATGATGATGAATTCCCATTTTCAGCCTAACCATATTTTGAAAAGATCATCGCCAAAAATATTACCATGTCAATACAAACCCTCACTTTATCTTCAGTTTCAATTTAAAACCAATCACTCTTACAACATTACCCCCAGCTCTCCAGGCAGCGGCATTATTAAAGTTTTGTCTCCGTATAGCCATCTGTGAAACGATTAAAATTATCATACTGAGTATCTGCTGGCTGACATTGACTCTCTCACTAGAAGCAAGGAAAGATATTTAATAAGGCCTTCCTTCTCGAGAGGAAGATATAAGACAGTTCCTGGCGTCTCTGATGATTAGATTATGCCTGGCGAATATGCATATTCATCGTATTCAACCGAGGATTAAATTATGCTTGGAGGTTATTCTTTTCATTTAAGATGTTTGTAACAAGAGATGAAAGTGATCGTTACTTTTAATATACGTGAAAGATTTTCGTAGCAACTTCTCGATATATTGGTTTACAGAATAGATGAATTTTAATTTAATCTCGTGAAAGGATGACTCGGTTTTGCCGCTGATGCAAAATATTTGATTCAAGATACAGATACTCAGATATTGGCATTATCTTATTATTTTTATAATTCGCAATGAGTTAAAATATTGCCATTTGCTTGATTTTTTTCTACCATACTTTCGTATGTATTTGCTAATAAATATATCATATTTGTATTTTTATATAGAATTGTTTAAGTGTGAAGTGAATAATTCAGATCTCAATTTTTTTTTCTTCGTAGCTGTAAATAAGATTATAAAGAATTAAAAAAAGTTTTTAAAAAGAGCCTTTGGAGCTTATATATAACTTTTCTTCCACACGAAAATTTACAGTTTCGGTTATTTAAAAGGAATGATAATACAGTATGTCTCAAAATCAACACAAGGTTTGAATTTGTCATCATTCGTACAGTTAAGTTTGGCAACCCTATTAAAAAGCCATTTAACAGCTGATAGCACAGTATTCTTAAAAATAGAGCG
The DNA here is from genome assembly GCA_026543055.1 of Argiope trifasciata. Classification (NCBI taxonomy): domain Eukaryota; kingdom Metazoa; phylum Arthropoda; class Arachnida; order Araneae; family Araneidae; genus Argiope; species Argiope trifasciata. The sequence continues at coordinate 2,985,695 of JAPMOQ010005572.1, forward strand.
TTCAAGTACAGCCACCTATATATATATTTAGCCCCTCAACTAGTTTTAGTTTAGTTTTGTGTGGAAACAGTGTTTATAAGTTAAATTCTTTTTTATAAAAAAAATTAAATTTCCTGAGAATAAAGAAATGAATGGACAAAATGTCAAACATTTACTGTCATATCTGACATATGGTAACCCGAGGAATTAATTGAAATTTATAAAAGGTCAGTCCTTACACTGTAAAACTGTCAATTCTGTAAAAATACGTAATTGAATATTAATTTTTTTTCAATGGAGCATCTTGACAAGAAGTGATCTCCATCACGATCATATTTTACAAAGACATATAAAGTTTTAATGTCTCTGCTTGTGGATGAAAACAGTTAAATAAAGGAAATAAAATTAAATTAGCTACTTTAAAACTCATTAGTGCTGAATTAATGCCTATAATGAAATTTTAGAAATTGCATTATGTGCTGACGATAACGGTGGAAATAATTCTTACGAATTTGCAGCTATAGAAGAATATAAAGTAAATAAGATGAAGCTTTAGTTTCCGTCAATTCTTTTATAGAAAGGAAATCCCAGTCAAGCATAAATATATTAAGTAATGAAAAATCTAAAATAAAACTTCCTAAAATTGAGTTAATGATATTTAAAGGTGAAGCTAAATGGTTAATGGTTGTGTTTTAGGAGTCAGCTTAAACGAATTCATGAGCATAAACAGGAGTAATTAGAAGACGAATTCCAATATTTAATACAGTGTATGTCGCCAGGTACAAGAGCAAAAGAGATCATCTAAAGTTATCCACCTACAGCAGAGAATTATTCAACAGTGATGGAAAGCTTCAAAACAAGATTTGGTCGTGTGGAATTGCTAGTGGAATATTATGTTCATGAACTATTAACTTTAGTTGTTCAAAATGCTACAAAATCGAAATTAAGCACCACTGAATTATATGATAAATTTGAATCCCACTTCAGATCGTTAGAATCAATCTGGATGACTGCCAATGAATTTTCTGTGATGCTTTTCCCACTTGTAGAATCATGCATATCAGCAGACATTTTAAGAGTTTGTCTGAGGAATTCTCTAAATGAAGAAAAATCCTATAGTACAAGATTGACCTAGTATTTAAATTTTTTAAGAGCTGAGGTAGAAGAACAAGAACGGATAAATCTTGAAAAAACAGGTATTGAAAAATGCGATTCCTACGAAAAAATTCATAAAGATAAGAAAAATATTATTATATCGACTGCGAACAACTGGTTTTTGAAAGCAAAAGGGAGTAACAGCAATAAAGTAATAAAATGTACATTTTGTGAAAATTCCCATCAAGTCAAAGATTGCTACAAAACACAAAATTTAAGTCAGAATGAAAAATTGAAAATTATCGAACAGAAAAATTGTTTTTTTACGTGTTTGAAAACAAACCATTGAGCTAAAAATAGTAAAATTAAAATTCAAGGCATATTTTGTGGTAGGAAAAATTACATTTTTTGTTGTCCAGAATTTAAACAAAAATCAAAAATTGCTGTCGAGTGCAAGCAACAAAATAGCACTCATTCATCTGCAGGTACTTCAGGAAGGGTTTTGCTTCAAACTTTAGTGGTTGCCATACTGGATCTGAATACTCCTATCTCTTAAAATTAACAGTAGAAACTTTAGAACAGAAATCAGAAGCTCATAGAAAATTAACGCACGTTGTTTTTGGAGGATTGGTTGGTTGGTTTAGTTATATTAACGTCTCATTTTAAAGCAGCACGAGGGCTATTTTGGGACGGACCTCGTAATTTTGAACTATGGTCAGATGACGAGGACGACACCTGAGCTGGCACCCCCCTCGCCACACCACACCAACGGGAGGACTTTTGGCCTGACGGATTTAACGTGCAAGAGACCCCCTTACACGACCCCCTCACGGGGGAATCGACCTGAAACCCTTCGGTTCCGAAGTCGAGACCTTACCACCAGGCCACCACCGCATAAATGTTATAAACTCAGTGTTCAGATTCTACTTACCGGTTATAGCTGCAAAATTTATATTTAAGATTAGCCTATAATTTGTGGATATATACCTAATCTATAGAGTGGATCTAGGATGTCAGAATAAAGTGAAAAGGAAATTCATATCACATATATTGATTGTGACAACCCGCAGATTGATCTTTTGATAGGCTTAGACTTTGTCGGAAATATTTATTCTGGAAAAATGCAGACATTAAGATCAGGCATTTTTGCTATACAGGCATTGCTGGGATGGATTTTGATGGGCAAATCAAACATATGCAGGTGAAGATTCTATTGCTGCCGTAGTTACCTCCCTCTTGATACATAATCAAGAAATCAAAAATATCTGTGAATTAGAAGCCATTGGCAGAAGATATCCCTTTGAATGGAAATCTAAAAATGAAATTGATAAGGCCGTAAACGATCATTTTAATGAAAATTTAACCAAAGAATCACTTGGAAGTTCAATCCCCCCCCAGATTGCTGTTGGATTGGTTTCTGGGAATTTTTAATTCAAAAAGTTAAGAAAATGCTAAAAAGAGTCTTGAAGAATGCCTCACTAACGTATGAAGAGATACTTAATTTACTTTGTGAATGTGAATTCACATAAAATGTGAATTAATTAGAGACTGTTAACTTATGTATCGGAAGATTCAGACAAATTAAAACCAAGAACCTCTACAATGTTGTTGCAAGAAATTCCAGAATTCGGTGTGCCAGATCTTAGCCATATGGTCAAGATAAATCTAACGAGAAGATTACGATATCAGCAAAAACTTCGAGAAGAATTGAGAAAACGTTTCAGAAAAGAATATCTCGAAATTCTCATGCTCAAGCAAACAAATGAAAAATAATCTCATGAATTAAAAATTGGGAATATAGTTTTAATCGAAAACGAAGATAAGAAGCTAGCATTTTGGTCTGTGGGATGAATAGTCAAGTTGTATCCCGGAAAAGACAAAGTCAGACTGGTTAAAGTTAGGACATTGAATGGAGAGGTTCTAAGACCGATTCAATGGTTATATCCATTAGAAATACAACCAAAATCCGTAGTAAGTAAAAAGGCAGATGCGGGAAAAAATACATACAGGCCTTCAGAAGATATTAAAGGATAGAATTGCCAAAAGTGGTCGAAAGATACGGTTACCATCTAGATTCAGGGACTTGGAACCTTAAAAAATTGACTTTAAGTTAACTTTAAAATTGACTTTTAGGGTACATTTCAGTTTAATTTAGAAATTGTTTTGATAAAATTTGTGTTATCAAAGGATGGGGATATGTCAAGTACAGCCACCTATATATATATGTATATATCCACTCAACTAAATTTAATTTAGTTTTGTGTGGCAAAAGTGTTTATAAATTCATTTTTATAAAAAAATGCTGAGAATAAAGAAATTAATGGACAAAATAGCAGTCATTTACCATCGTATCTAACTGATCGCTACACAATAGATCAATTTGCTTTATGAAATTCTGGTGGGTATAATTCGAAAATTTGAGAATTATCCACCTTCATAGTGTGATTTAATACCGTCGGATTACATTTTTATAGAGTCATTTAAAATCAAAGTTCCATAACAACAAGCCCAGAAGCATGCGTACTTTGAAGGAGGAAATTCAACGCAGCGTCAACAAAAAACGATATACAAAATAGGCACGGAAAATTTCGATAAAGAATGCGTATGGGCCAATGATGCCGGGGAGTCCATTTGTTTTTAGAGCTATTCCATATCTAACTCTATCCCGTATAATTTACGATTCAATAAAATATTACAATTTAAATTGAAAAAAAAAACACATTTTTTATTTAATTCAAATATTGTGTTATCACGTTGCTCCATCATGTAACGCTCTATTTTTGCCAATCCTAAAATATCAGCTGTCAAATGATTTTTAATAGCATTTCCAAAACTTTACTGCAAGAATGATGGCAAATTCAAATCTTGCTTTAATTTTGGAACAGCCTTTAATATTTCCCCATTTTCATGAAAGCAAATTTAACTATTGTTCAATTACCAAAGAAATATTTTATAGAGTCGTTAGTGAATTATAAGCATAATAAATTATAAATTTTGTTATTTTAATAAAAAATCCCCCACCAGCTCGATTATCGAGTAGAATTAAATTCGAGGAAAACGAATTCTCACATGCATAAAAGATGATCAATAGGACTTAGGATTAACGTATGATTTCTCATCAAGTTTATAAAATTATGCCAATCGTCCATCATCTTAGCTGGCTACCAGAAATGGTAATATATTGTTTATAAGGTTGCAATAAAAAAAATTGCTTCAGATTTCACTGGAGAGAAATCGCTCCATTATAATCCAACTTTGGGGATCATAAATTCATTTTAAATCCAGTCAGATCAATTTGTGTGATAATGCAAAAATTTTAAATATATAATTATTCATGATTATGTTCAAATACATTTCTAAAAATTATAACAATCTTCTTAAAGGTCTGGCATAATTTTGTCACATAAAAAATATTAATGTCCTTAATCTTAATATAAATTTTTGCTGTTTACTTTATAATTTGAGTAAGAGTCTATTTAATAGAGACGAATTATGTATTAATTAGTAAGACTGATTAGTTTTTATTGTACTATTATGTATTTTACTATAACATCTTCAGATTAAAAGTTTTTAAAATGTGTCAACAAAGTTTAAGAAAATCATCAATGTTAGTTTCTTATTTTCTTACTATAGTTTCTTAGTCTTTATTTTTAACATCGCGGTATTTAGAATTTCAGCATTTTTCTGTTCTTGTTAACCACTGTTGCTATGTTACCGCGGTGAAAATTTTAATTAATTTTGAATATTTATTTACTTATTATATAAAATTTGTATATTAAGGTTCCTGAATTTGTACGAATATGACCCCAACGAATAACTTGAATAGTACGAGAAAAAGGAGAAAAAACTGTATTATACCAAAAATATTTCCACAATTTTTTAAATATTTTTTTCATTTATAAATAAAAATATAGATATTTTAAATAGTTTATGTTATGTGCGGCACGTTTCAATACACGTGTTATGCTTTGTTCTGTTAAAAGTTTTACCTGAACGTTATCTGAATTGCAGGAATTACGTTTTTAGTAGTAGCTTATACTAAAATTAATGTGAGTAGTTTATATTAAAACCAATGTGAGTTATTATATCAAGTATTAAATCAAGGCACTATCACCTGATACTAAAAGCCTATGAACCATCTTCTCCTTACATTACTTATTTCGAGAAATAAAATTTAAACTCTTAAAAATGCCCGTATGTGTCTAAAGATTCAATATTTTTCCAATAGCCATTTAGTTATTAAAAGCTGAAACAGTTTAACATGTGCAGCATATGCAGAATCTCATATTAAAAATATCGTTTTTCCCAAATTTTTATATTAATTAATTTTGTTTTGATGTTTTAGTAATACAAAGTAAAAGCAGGTTTTGTCTTTTCTTACCTTTTATGTAGAATCGATAAAAGTTGGTTAAAATGTAATATACCAATATTATCCAACGTTATAATAAATAGACTAATATAATACTACAGGATTTCTGTCTGCTTGTGGAATGGGTCACAGAAACTAGTGCAAGAACGGAATTATAAAATAACTTTTTTTTTTCATTATTAAACAGAGAATCTTAACCCTCATTATTTAATTATATTTTCTTCAAAGACATATCTCTATACAATCAATCAAGCTTCTATTATTTCGGTTAAGCATATCTCTTCAAATATTATTACATCATAAGGTTACTACCTTATAAAATAGTTAGCACAGTGTTGTCAGTTTTCAGTAAGTATGAGATTAACTATTAATTTTCTGCTGAGTTATAAACTCGTGTTATTAAATCCCTATCAAAACAACAGAACTCCTTCGCACAATATACTTCATTGACTCAACTAAATTTAAAAGGGTATGCCATCGGGAAATAAGGAAATTATTCCGAGACTAGAGGATTTCTGGTGGTAAAGCACCCTCTGTGCACCTGAGCGAGTTTGGAAAAGACAAGTGTCATAATTTATCTCCTTTCCCCTTAGCCAATTTGAACGGAAGTGACACCTCTAAAGCATGGTGGTAGGGTGACACTGCACAGTGGGTGTATTTTATTATTAAATTTGCAGAGAACATGTCCATCGAGTGTTTTGGCTGCCGATTAAAATTCCTCGAGAGTTTTGGCCCTCGTGGATCTTGACCCGGCACTCTCATCAGCGGAAGATTAATGGGCAGATATTGTCTTGGATCAAAGGGCTAGGGTGGCACAAAAGGGATGCTGATGCAATTTACCGTTTCGCCGGCAGAGAAAAACAAAAGGTCAGGAGCGCAGGAAACAATGGACCTGCCACTGTCAATAAAAGGGCTACCGCCATTAATTGGGTTTGGCATTTATTTGGGTTCTAGTGACGACAATAGATGGCGCTGGTGAATGTGTGAAATTAGCTGTTGCCGAAATAGAGATAGTAATTTTCACCCTGTTGAGTTAATGGCCAAAGGATTTTTTTTTTTCGTTCTGACATGTTTGCGGAAGGCTTATAGGAGGTTTTAGAGAGTGAGGAGCCTTAAAGGTTTAGAAACTTGTCGTTTTAGTGAGAGAGAAAACAACAAGTGTCTGAAAACTCGTAACTGCCAAAACTGATTTTCAAAGTGGGTACCAGAAAGTGATTTTAGATAAAATCTTTTCCTAGGTGTTGATAGTTTCAGGAGAATATTAACTTGCTTTTATAGCTGAGAGTATAAAACAACAGACACCTATAAGATTTTTAGGGACAAAACTCTTACAACGGTAAAAATAAAATTGGTTGAATGATCTAAAATAATTGCAATTTTGTTATATTTTAATAAATCTTATAAGATTATTGAATATATTTACAAAAACACAGTCTGATAATTATGCCATATTATTATTCCTATTTGTCAAAGTTGTTTCTACAAAATTTATATATATTTAAAACTTTTTTATTATGATTAAAATATTTTCTTTTGATTTTGTTATTGTAACTATCGTAATAATTTTTAAATGATTTCATTTCATCTTTTAGTTATCTTAGCTTAAGAAACAACTTTCAAACTTTTAAAAATTTATTAGTACATAATTTTTCAATGCAAATGCAAATAAAATTTATGTCTCGATAGCTAAATTTAACTTAAATATTTTTATAAACTATCTAACAACTAAAATGCTTAAAATCTATAATGGCAGGTAGTATAAATTGACTGGTAGCTATTTTTGTAATAATAATTGCTTACTATTTTAACAAATATATAGTACGATGTCTCCATGATAATTTAATATTCTGAATCCATAATAACATAGAGACAGGTCGAAACATCATAACAGCTTATAACAATTTAATATTTTTTAGCATCCATAATAACATCGCGTAGCATTTTAGTTGTCAGATAGTTCATAGAAATATTTCATTTAAATTAAGCTATTGAAACATGAATTTTACTTGCATTTATATTTTAAAATTATGTACTAATAAATTTTGTTAAGCTTGAAAGTTGCTTCTTAAGCTAAGATTACCAAAAGATGAAATGAAATCATTTAAAAATTATTACGATAGTTAGAATAACAAAATCGAAAGAAAACATTTTTTAAACATAATTAAAAAGTTTTAAAAAGATATAAATTTTGTAGAAACAACTTTGAAAAATAGGAATAATAGCATGGCATAGTTATCAGACTGTGTGTTTTTAAAAATATATTCAATAATCTTATAAGAAGCATTAAAATATAACAAAGTTGCAATAATTCTAATTTTAATTTTCCGAACATTTAGAATTCTCGCTGAGAGTTCTAAAAATTCAGAAAAAGTTTAATGAGCAATAAATAGCAAACGAAAAAAGACTTTGAAAAGAAAATTGTTTATGAGGAAAAAAATGGAGTAATTAGCATTTTTTATCACCAAACAGAATGAGATTTTTTTAAATATTTAATTTACATAAAAGTCCACAACTGTTGTAGATATGTCCACGAAGAATAGGATGAAAAAAGAATGAAATGCCAACTTTTTTATAATCATTGTATCGTCATTCACTAATGAATATAATTATCAGCAGAGAGACCACGCATTTTTCATCATTTAAGTCATGGTTATGGAAGTGTAATGAGCATTAGCATGTTAGACATTCTGTGGAGTGATTACTCCTGATTCGCTATCGAAATTTTAATTCTTTTGTTTCTATTGTAATAAACTATTAACATTTAATATTTTTCAATCATAAAATATCCTTATATGAAAATAATTCATTCCCTTCGCTGTATTTACTTCTTGTGGAAGTAGCACCGAATATTGTACTAATAATTTTTCAATACCTTGTAACTATCTAATCGAAAAGTCATATAATTGTTAATAGATATAGCAATAACAATAACTGGAAACGTTTCTAACGGTCGACGTTAAATATAATTCATATCTAGTGAGGCAAAAATCCTTGAATGCCTTTAGTATTACCAACTGTCTTTATGATCCGAATGGTGTAGTTTATGACTTTCTGTAATTGTTCAGTAACTATCTTTGGCGTATTTTGCTTGATTTCTCGGTTAAAAGAAACAATAGAGTCGAATTCAAACCTCTTTGATAATAATTTGATTCTGAAAAAAATTTTAAACTTCGTGGCATTTGTTTCCTGTACCTTAATGTAACCTTACCTATTTGTTACCTGTAGGCATTTGTTACCTATTTGTTACCTACCTACATTTTTACCTATGTTGTTGTATGACCTCCAAATATCAGAAAAAGATGTTAAAATACTAATGTATGCATAAAAAGGTTTCAAACTAATACTAACTTTATATTTACTCTAATTTTATAAGCAATATTAACAAATATCCAATCTTCGTACATTATTTACAATAACAATGATAAAATTTTAAAATTTCTGTTATTATTATATTTTTGTTGATAGTTAACTATCTATTTAAAGGATTTTTATCCTTTTTTATGGTTTCTTCCTGTTGGGATCCTCTGCAAAAATTTGTTTTCTAATATTGTTGTACAGTTGGGACAAATTTCATACTAAAATTAGTTTCCGTCTCATCCAAATTTCTATTGATAACTTCGGCGACAACTTCTTATTTACTGCATCATCATAAATATAATACACTAAATTTTTGTATTGCAATAAATACGATATATAAACGCTTAGAAAGATTTTGATGCTTCTTTCAGTGCTTTTCCTAATCTGCGATACATAACGTGAATTGATTAATAAATATGCTTCCACCTAAATGGAAACAAGATGATATTAATAAGAAAACATTATTTCAATGTCTTCTTAAATTTCATTTGCAAACCAAGCTGATTTCATTATCTTGAATTTGCATATTAGTGCCTTAAAATATTTCATATATATGTTTCTTCAGAACTTTATAGTTTGAGCGGAAGATACGTAATGATAGCTCAAGCCTCATCTGACCTCCCTAAATTTCAAAATCTCGTTTCCTTTTCATTGCAAGATAGAATGAGGATCATAACTCACAAGTTCCATCACAGTATGAATGAAGTATTTACGCAAGGGAACTAGCATGGTAGATGTTACAACGAGAAATACAACCTTTTACAGTAAATCAAAATGCAAATGCCCATTTATGGCGGCACTTCATTTATCTACAGGGGTAGTGGGCGGTGTAGACTATTAGCATAAAATTGCGCGCAAAATTCGCCAACAGGACCCTGGGGGGCATGCACTGCAGAACGATTACACTAAAACGAAGATAGTGCAGAAAAGTTTTAACTCCGTGTTACAACTGCAGCTCATAACTGCGTAAGATCGTTTTTAACGAAGCGTTTCCCAGTCGAGGCACGTTCTCGAACACCCCTTGCCTGCCCTCACGTGTATCGTCTGAAGGCGCCTTCTATCGTCTGCTTCTGAAGGAAAGGATTTTTAAGGGTGTGCATTAACGATCCTTGTCAGGTGGTATGGAAGATTTTTCTTCTGCATACAGATGAAGAAATGTTTGGAAAGAATGAGGATAGTGTGGGAAAAGAACAAAGCTGTCGCTTAATGTTTTGGGAAAGTAACATCAACTTTTGTTGTAAAAGAGTACGGTTATAGTGTCATAGCTGCATCATCGTTTTAGTACCTGGCAAAAGGTTTTTTTCACAATTATGGGAGTTAAATTTTATGAGATTTGTACATGAGATGTTATATTTAATAATGGCTCTCTTTTTTATGTCAGTTTTACACTTACATGAATATAAACTATATCATTTATTTCATCATCAGCTTGAAAAGGACTTAAAGTAGGCTTCTGTTTATTTCACAAGAAAGAATAAAAAAAATCGTGATTCAAATAGCAATCCATCTGAATTCTTAGAATAAAATAAAAAGATGTGTTTTTGAGGATAATTCTCTCTATTATTTCTGATTCATATTACATGCATAAAAAAAACATAAAAGTCGAATAATAAGTTGGAAAAGATAAAAATGTTGGTAATAAAATTGATTTTAATACAATGGAATATTGAAAGAATTTGTATTAACGTACCATAATATTATATTTGTCCCTTTATCTGCTTAAATGGCCTCTAGTTAAACTTTTAATTAAAATCATTTTTTATTCAAAACATAACACCATCAGAATCAAAATATAGAGCAAATAATTTTTAGAAATCAAACTCGTTATATTGCTATAAAAATCGTCTAATATGGTACAGAAGGTCCAAAAAAATAAATTCTCAATAAATAAAATGTGAACAAAAAAGATAATACACAAGAAGGGAAAATGCAGCTCAAATACTTGTAGGAACTAAAGCAAGCAAAACAGTAAATTTCTAAATAGAAAACAGCTCTGAGCCAAAGATATCTGAAATAACGTTAGTTCAGGACTTCAAGAAGTGAATTCACTCTGTTGGTTCACATAAGTTATCTCCTATTTATATTGATTTACTAAAACATTCTAAACATTTGTAGAAACATTTTCATATCTCGTGTCTCAATAGAGATATTTTCGGTTTTGGAGTTTTCTTTTTTGAAGTCAAAGCTACCAAAATCATTACTAGCCAAAGTCATGAATCAATAATTCAGCGGCCATTCAACATCTATTAAATTACCTGTCAATCTAAATTCTTTACTAAAAGAATTACCTTGTTGAGAAACAATGTAGCTGATTTGTGACATAAATACAGCAAACCCATTCGAAATTCTGGCATAATTTATCTTTCCGTACTCATTCAAAAAATAATTTAAGTTTCTTCTTAGAAATTAATACTCAACAAAAACAAAATAATTATTTGTATGTATGCATTCGTAAAGAATAATACCCTTTTTTAATACAATATTTGATGCCTGAATGCAATCACTTTTAATTTCTTATTTGACAATTTCGATAGCAGATAAAGACTTAAAGTTATACATAAATTTAAAATGACTTCAGTCAGCAATCTATCAGTAAATACGATTGAGAAATCTTATTCATCTCTTTAAAGCGTTCATTCATCTCTAAGAGTTCATAATAGTCATTGTAATGGTAACTTTCAAGAGGAACTGTCTTCTGCTCTTTTGGAACAGAGAATCATATGAGATGCAGTGAGAATAATTTATGGCATGATAACCTTTTCCCTAATGCCATTTAAAGAGCTGTGGAATTGTATTCTTGAATGTGCATAGCAACCTTTTATGATTTAATCCCATTTAGCTTTTAAATTTCTGATCATTATAATAATTTTGTTTCTTTTTTAAGTTATTTTAGTTGTTTAGCAAGTCTAATGATCTGGTAGTGCTTAAAAATTCTAGATAGTGTAATTGTTGCCGATTCCTAGTCGAATTGTACGGAATCTAAACTATTTTAAGCATTGCAAATCATGTCTACCAAATCATGCTCAATGTGATGATTGATTTTGGGGTAGTCTTCATTTCTGAGGGAGGAAGTATAATGTTTTTATGTTAATAAAGTTGTAAGCATAAATTATTTACCACGGTTATGTATTGTTTTAATTTCTCTAGTCTCAAAAATTATATCTTATTTCTTTACTTATTTTTGAATTTTTTCAGCAGAAATTGGTAAAATAAATCTGCAGCTGATACTGCCGTCACTCTGTAAACTGTCGATAAAAGAATATGCCGTCTCTCTTTGTTTTGTAGTAATTGAGAAAATGGAGTTTTCACTTCAAAAATATTAGATAGAGTCTTTTCCTCTGACAGTTGGACTTTCTTCAGTTGAAAATTCCTGTGTTAGTTTTTTTTTAAACTTCCCTTACTTTTTTCGAATATGGAGTGTACAAAAGGAATTATTAAAATCGTTAAATAATTTGATTCAAGTTCTAGACGAATTTGGAATTTCACATCTTCCTGACTACTATAACTTCATTTCTAGCGTTATGTCTATCTGACGATCGACACGATTACTCAAAAACTCTTTGAATTTGAAGGGCATTATTTATTACAAAGTCCTTCCACTAAATTTGCAGTTGTCTGTCAAATCTTGAGCAGATTTATTTCAGTGTATTTCTGCATCTTCAGCTCTAAGAAACTATTAGTTAAAAAAAAAGAATCCTCGATACTATTTGGTACACAGATCTAAATTGTAGATACCTACAAAATGAAATGAAATCCATCACGATATTAACCACCTGTTTTTTTTGTACTTTCACTAACGTGTAAGCACGGTAGTAATGATTGGATATATGAAATTTCTTGTGGAATTATATTTTTTGCCTGCAATTATAATTTTGAGTCAAATTTTGGATTCAATAACTCAGAACTTAGAAGTTCGAAATACACATTCAGTGCAACGATGTTTAGCTAATAACCACATTCTAATCACTAATGGCATAAAGTTAATAATGCGCTTTTATTAGAAAGTGTATGATGATGGCTCGGTAAGATAATTCATAGCCATTTACAGGGTTTTCCTTTAAGTTTACTATTAAAAATTGCGCTTAAAAAGAAAATTCCGACTATATCCAGCTAATTATTTCATATAATGTGAATAAATATTGCATTCATTCTATTTTACATGATGTAAACGGGAAAGGAACTTTTCAATTATTTTCGAATTTGAAATTAAATTTTGTGACTTTAACTGAAGGAGAAAATGCATGAATGTGGTTAATATTGTTGTTTCGTTTAATGAATGATTATTTTAGTAAATAACAGATCATGAATATTACATTATATAATACATAGATATTTAATGAATAATTCTTTAATCTATTAAATTAACATTTCTTACTTTGTTGATAGCTTATATAATAAATCATATACATATTCTAATTCATATCATATATATACTAGGAATGAAAATTTATGTTGCAAACGCATGAAAAAAATGATTTTTCACTGATTTAAAAAAAGAGAAATTTGAAAGTAAAGCATTCTTTGCTTGCGATATGTTTTTCACAAATTATTATGATTAGCATTGGAATCAGTGAAGGAGGGAAGTGCAAAAATGAAGAGTAAAACCATGTTCAAATATATTTTGAAATAAACATTTGTTTTTTTATAGGAGTATATAAAATATGATTTTGTTTTAAATAAATACTTAAATAATAATAAAGTTTATCTTATGATTTATGTAACTGAATATAATATTTTTGTTAATAAGAGGTTATAAATATTTTTTTTCGTTTCATAAAACCTTAACAATTAATGGTGTATACGTAATTTATACATCAATATGATATGATCAGACGATTCAAGAAAAGAATAGTAATGATTTTTACAATTTTGATTTTAAAATTTCTCGTTTTTTTGATACTCAAAAACACGCGATCGTACTAAACTGAAATAAAAATACCGCACAAATATGAGTTCTTCATCATATTTCTTTAACCGTGCAAATGGCTCGGGTTCAGTGAATGTTATGTAAATCGTGGGTTAAGTGTACGCACAAATAATGTGAACAAGAAATTCATTCCTCCTTTACATCCTTATTCACCCATTACATTCCACTCATAGGTTGAATAATGCACTTACCATCTGCATTTCAAAGTTCAGCAGCCACTCCTTCAGAAGAAAGGGTGCGGAAATTAGAATCGTCGGCGCAGGTGTTCGTTGAAAAACTAATAATGCATACACAGCAGCAATTTCCTTGTAAAAGACCAGGAAATGTATCAACAGGGTCGTTAGTTTCTAATTGGGGTGATGATCCGTGATCATACTTCCCCTCTCTTTCAAAGGGGGTTGGTAATCGCTCAGAAGGGGCTGCATGGAGTCGTTTCTGGGGTATATTTGTTTCCGTTCAAAGACCTCAGTTCGGAGGGAAGTTGTTCAAATGATTTAAGGTCTCAAGATGTAAATAACTTTTATTTGAATATAGTTCTGGGATTCTCAAGCGTTTACAATCCTTACCACATAAATAAGAATCAAATGGATATGTATCATCATAATATCAGTTTTCAATAAACACTAAGATTGGATTGAAGGATAAAAGTAAATTTCAGTTAGAATTGTGTAAAAACTTGATCCCTTAAAACACCATTGGGTCAACTTCGGGGATATTAGATTATATTCATAGTTAATATTTAAAGCACGTATAATTCAACTTTTTACTCAAATAATGTAAATATACATTTACTGAGATTAGAATTCTTAATATTGGTTGATGACTTCGGTAATTATATCTTCTTTCAAAGAATTGGATTAATTTTGTTTAACTGGTAAATGCGACCAACTATTTGTTAATTTTAACTTTTAATTAAGTCTTGGATAGCAAAGGAGAATTAAGGTGAAACTTTAAATTTATAATAGTATATAAATATTTGAACTTTTTTAAGAAGTCACTGAAAGAGAAATTTCAAATATGGTATTCTCGAGGATACGAGAACAATATTTTTTTTTTGAAAAAGAACCATCTTAGAAAAGTATGTAAACAAAGTTGCAAAGCCGAATTAGAGATTAATTAGGAAGAGAGTTTGTTGTCTGGCTAAATTTGTAGTAAGAGTTCATAAAATTCTACTTAGTTTAACATCTTTAGCACACCACACCTCCGTTTCTAGAGCTCATGTGAATCCTTTCCGGTTTGATAGAGATGTAGGTGGACTTTATTAAACAAAAAAATTACCCAACAATGAATAGGATAGATACAGATAAATTACAAAATACATATTCATACAGCATAATAAGAAATGATAAATACTAGAATGAAAAATATCTTGAGTACAATAAAACTAGATGAATGAACATTACAATGTACTGTATGGATATAAATATAAAGGAATTATAAATATTAGTTACTTGAGGGATGGGTTAAAGAATAAATTGTGAATAAAATGCGAGGCGTATTAAATGATGTCCTAAGAAAATAATAAAGCTAAACGAATTGAAGCAACTCTTTTTGATCAATTAGGAGTCTAATCATGTTTATGATTCTTCTTTTTGAAGATAGATTTCTAAGGACTCTCTTGCACCATAAACTTTTTAGCAATAAAAGTTTTTTGAGGTTTCATGAAAGAATAAAAGGGCAAGATAGCCGACTTCTCTATGAGAGCAATAGTCGCCTTCTGATTGATAGAAACGGCGAAGAAAAGACGTGAATGGACCATGTCCTGTTACAAACAGGATTTATTCGCGAGTCCAGGACAGTGGTTGCAATTTTACTGTTTTGATGACTTTACAAACGGAAGAGCAGTATTTTCATTATCCCAAAGATTTTGCCATTTTCTTATAAATGTAGATGTTGTTTAAGATGACACCACGGTTTTTGGAGCTTCCATTGGAGCATCTTCGATAATGGCTGCTTTTGCTATAGAATTCTACCTTCTAAATGGCGAACGATTAAAATTGATTTTCTCCGCTTCCTTTGAAAATCACGACTCCTATATATCCAAGGAGTATCTTTGGGATACTGCCCCTCTCCCCATCTTGTAGCATATATCATGTATACCACTTTTTCAACTCTGATTTAATTGAGGAAAGTATGATCTCATCATTATATATCTCCCAGATTTAAATAAGTTCCTCTCTTCCTTCTACCAAAAGTTCCTCTTTGACATCTTCCACAAATTTTATTAAATGAGACGCAATTTCCGTGCAAGTTTCTCTCATTAAGTCAGATTGTCGCATCTCCTTCGACTTGAAGAATTCGGCTGCTGTGTATAGTTAATAATGATAAATTGTATGACATATTAGTTTAAATTTTAGCAACATATTATCATCAGGACCTCTATACATTTACAATTCTCTAAGCTTAAGATATGATACACTTTCGAATATAATAGATAAAATAAAATATAATATAAAATATATATTAAATTTATGCATACCAGAAAGTGAAATGTAGAGAATAATTTCCTGTTTGTAGATGATGGAATTACTTTTTGTGATCAGATTCATTATAATAAAAGTAATAACTATTCTGTCTTTTGATTTTTCAGCTCTCCAACCTATTTGATCCAAAATTGTTTGTTTGTCTACATTTTTAGTAAGGTCCATGTTTTGTAAATATGTTGAGGATTTTTAATTATTATTTCAAATTATTCATCATTGATATATGTAGCCTATAATCATCAACTTTTTGATCTTCTGAGGATTTCATTTGTTTTTCTCAGTATACTGTGTACACCGCCTCACTGCCAGGATGTTAGGGGTAATATATTGTGTTCATATGTAACAAACTACACACAAATATAAATCTTTAAATATGTTTAGTGATTTTGAAAGCTCTAAAACGTATAGATTCCTAAAGTTTTCGAGTTGGAGCTCCTACATGATTAATATGTCCTTTATCTATAAATATGTTTCCTGATTTTAAAAATTCTAAATCGTGTAGATTTCTCAAAGTCTCGAACTTAGTGGTCCACATAGATTTCAATTGCTTTTCTCCGTATATTGTGCTTATCATATCAATAAATGCAAGGGCAGCATATTGTGTTCATATGTAACAAATTACAACCAAATATGAATCTTTAAAATATTTAACGATTTTAAAAGCTCTAAAACGTATAGAGTTTACTGTGTACACCGGTATTACTCAAACTTTCGAGTTGGGGCTCCTCCATGATTAATATGTCCTCCATATATGAATATGATTTCAGATTTTGATAGTTCTAAAACATGTAGATTCCTCAAAGTCTCGAGCCTAGTGCTCCTCATAGACTTCAATTGCCTTTCCCCGTATACTGTGTACCCCGGCTCACTTCAATGAAAACAGGGGCAGAAAAGCTTTCCAAAATCTTGCCACCCCCTTTTTATCCCAATTTCCAGCAAACTCTAAATCTCCCATTTACGGTCATTGTGTCTTCCCCATCATTTCAGCACATAAAGTGAACCCATCTTCTCCCTTTCTTCTCTGACTTCTTGAGGTAAATATAATCTCATCACTACATCTCTTCGGATTCGAATGACTTCCGCCCCGACTCCGTCCTTCCCCCAAAAGTGCGTCTTCTGCATCCTTCTTACGGCAGAACTTAATGAGATGCAATAGCTGTGCACGAGAGCTCTCCCTCTCAAAATAACGTTGAGTTGTGCATCTAATGACCCCGCCAAAGAGCCGACATTCTCCACTAGGTGACTGCTTTATTGTCTTACAACGCTCAGGTTGGCAAAATTGTCTTTTATTTCCACTTTCTCTTAAGAGTTTGGTGGAATCCTACCCTTCGTGAATCCCCCCCCACACACACACTTCCTTAAAGTATCGTCTTACCTTTTCGAGAATTTGTTTCTGGTTCTCGGATATAAGTATTTTATTTGTTTTGAGGGGTGTATAGGACATTGAAGTTCTTGAAAAAAAAGGTCATCCTCAGAGGTAGAAGTTAATGATCATTATTTTTCAAGATTGTAACGAGTTAAACAATCTATGTATTTATTTTGGAAAGATCTTATATATTCTTTCTAAAACAATGAGTAATATGCTACTCAATTTAATTTTCGATACAACAAAGTGCAACTAGTGATGTACATTAGCAGGAAAATTCTGATGAAATACAAATTTGGTTTTTGAACTGTTCTACTATAGACTAAAAAATATTTTTCAGTGCCACAAACTTAGAATAGGTGCTTAGATTTTTTTTTTAAATAACGAATTTGAATTTTAGATTAAATGAAAAGAATTTCATTTTCTATTAAATGATTCATTTTCTCCAATTAGTTTAATAATTTAGTAAATTGTTAAAATTAAATTTGGTTGAACTTTTTAAATTAAAATTAGAGACTAATTTATTTTAGTACTAGAATCATTTTAACACCATTTTTCGCATTAAAGTGTAAAATGAGCAATAATATGGCAAATATGGCAAATAGGACTATAATATGGCGAATATAAACTACAATGGGTATCCCTTGAAGTAACGAAAATAGTATGTAAAATTATCTTTAATATGGCATCTTTATTCACTAATGGAATGCTTTTAAATGACTTTTTTTCTCCAAATTATCACTCTTAGTTTTCAAATCCCGATTCTTTTTTTCTGATCCCAATTGGACAGAAATAAAAATTGTCACTGGGTAGCTAGTGTAATCACATGCAAGCCATTAAGTAGCTGATGTATCCACATGCAAGTCACGTGATAGCTAATATGTTACAGAACTATGATGAAAAATCGCGTAGAAAGTTAAAATTGGAAAAAGGAAGTACTTTTCTTTATAATTTGTAAAAGAAAATGTTCTATGTAACTCTAAAACAGTTTATAAATAAGATTATATTTCTAAAATGATTAAAAAAATGAACTGAAACATTTTAATTTGTTACCTCTTTTAAAGATTAAAAAAAATTCTAGAATGGATATCGGCTTTCGCTATCATAATTTCAAATATTCACAAGTATATTTTGAGATTATATTTTTATATTGAGTATTTTGAACTTTCATTATTGCTTAAGGTGTCAGTTTCCGTTCTTAAAGTTCTAACATTAAAAAAATCTTTGAAGAAATGAAAAGAAAATTCTTGGCAAAGGCATTTGAAAAACATATATATTATTCGCCCTAAATCATTTCAACAAAAATTTATTTTCAAAATAAATATTTATAACTAAATTTTAATTTTATTAAGTATTAAAATTTAAAAATGAAATCTCCGATCTCAAATTTCAAGTTTCATGTGCTAACATTATTTTTAAGTCATTATTTGTCTTGATTAATCTAAGTCATTAACGAGTTTAAATCAGTTTGACAATTAATTAAGACCATTCGTAAGAATTCAGAGAATACATAATTTAGAAATCAAGTTGTAATTTTAGTTGGTGATAAATCACAAAATGTGACCACCATCTGCATTATTTTCTACTAACCCAATTTTAATTAGTTGAAATTATCGCTGAACCAACAATCTTTATCGATTAAACAAACAATATTCTTACTTTATTGGTTAAATAACGTTGCGCGAGTTCGGTAATAACATTGTGATTTCTAACGGAAATATACAACAGTAGACTATAGATAATTCAAAAGCTATACAGTGAAAACTGACTAAAAATTTAAACTACATGAGCAGACGATAGATAATGCAAAAGCTTTATTGGGAAATCCTACTCCAAAATAAAACTACATTAGCAGACGATAGATATTTTAAAACCTATACTGTGAAAACCGAGCATAAATAAAAAAGGTATAAATAGTCAATTTGTTGCCTTCACATTTTGAGACTTCAAAAACCGCAAGAGAAAACAATATCATGTTCTGGCATGATAAAAATTTTATTCCTTAAGAAATATTATTTGAAACGAACGTACATTTGCACTTTCACGATTCACACTTAATAATGTTGGCTTTAATAAGAAGGCATAGTTTTACCAAACAATTAATACTTATTATATAATTAATAAAATTTATAATAAATACACTTAAAATCGGATAATCTCAGTTTATATATTTCACACCATTTAGCATTTCAAGAAAAATATTTCCTAATAACTATGGAATTTTATAAATTATTATGAAAGTTATTTTTTTTTTTAATTTAACGGACATCAATATAGCATAATTCATTCTGAAAATTCATTTTAACACTTTCAAAGATAAAAATAATACATTTTAAGTACTTTCATAAGATTAATTAGTTTGAAAAATATGGCTACTAAGCTTTGATGAATTGAATTAACTAATTAAAATCATATATCTTACGCCCTCATTATTAGTTTCAAACAGGCTTGGAAAGTTAACAGAAAGTAGCCTTATCCTTTCTTTAAATATGCATGTAAAACGATTTATCATAGGGTTCCCTACATCAAATTCTGAAAATAATTATAATTGCGAAGCTAAATTAAGAATTTATTTTAATTTTAATATGCCGATGGGACCAGCTATGTAATCTCATTAAATTACACATTGAAATAAATAATCATCTCAGGAAATGGAATATTTTTATATAAAATTATTGTTTTTGTTATTTTATCTCGCCTTGATTCCTAATAAAAATAAAAAATTAACACGTTATTATATTATTGCATTCAAATAGTGTTTCTCACTCACCATTCAAGATGGTGAGTCATTTTGAAGTTTCATTGATTTACTTTTCAATTTTGATCTAAAAATTTTTGGTTTTTAAATTTTTTGGCACTTGCATCATTTGTCATATTTTTTATCTTCATTTTCTTTCTTTTCACATTAAAGTATGAATAGAAGTGATATTTTATCGTGTGAGACCATGATGTTATTTTATTTAGGGGTTTTTATATAATTGAAAACAATAAACAATTGAAGCTCGGAAACGCGTAGGCAATGAATAAGCATAATGACACTAATCTTCAACATATTTTAACAGCGGATATTTTTATATGCTTTTACCAGTATTGCATTATTATTATTATTATTTATATTTTTTTTGTCAGCAAATGCATTTTTAAATGGTTGATTTGCTTTTGCCAGTATTACTTCATTGTTACACATATTTCTTCTTTCAACAGATAGGTTTTTAAAAAGTTGAAAGAAAAAACCCTTAGTTATTAAAAGTTGATGCATGCGCATTAATATAGTCATATAATCAAAACAATTTCGCACATGAGAACTTGAAATTTGCGGTAATTGGTTTCTTTTTCCCCTTTCTTTTTTTAAAATTGTTTTCCTTTATCTTTTCTCTAGCGTGTCTAAACTTTAAGAAATAGGAGAGCAATTAAATTAAACGTACAAATTTCTAAGCGATTCATTTAATTTTTTTAGTCGCAAATATTAAAATTTCAAAAAAAGAGGAGATTCGAAACTATTTTGATTTAAAAATATAAAAGTATCTCTATTCTAAAATCTGAAAATAAACATCATAAAAACCAGTTGAAAATGTAGCAGCAACTTTCTGAATCAAATATGCCATTTATGAAAATGCGTGATCAAAAACACTCTAATAAAGTATTCATTGATAGATTTACCACCTTCACTGGTGAATAGAATAATTACTAACAGTATTAAACAAATTATTATTATTTCCAATACTTTTAAATATATATATCAGTTCTATTCCCTTCATTTTATCAAGGGTCAAAATTAAGGGATATATCATAAAATAAACTTTCCGAATTTTTAACTTGGATACTAATCTTACTAAACTCAACTAACTAAATTTCAAATATTTAAAGTAATATTTTATGTATATCATTAATTCTAATGTCATTAATTGTCACACAGCTAACATTCTTAAGCATTTTGAAATAAAAATTAATTGAAAATAATTAAAAGTAAAGAAAAAAAATAAATACAAAAGAAAAAATTAGGAGCAAATTATTTGCCTTTATTTGAATGATTAACAAAAATAATTAATATTATAACTGTATTTTTTAATAATTGTGTCACAGCCTGTATTCGTAAGACTTTTAAGAATAATTGAAAAGAATTAAGAATAAATAAAAAATGAAAAACAAAGGAAAAAAATTAAAACTAAAGATAAAAAGAATTAAAACATGTTTTAACACTATAACGCAGCATTTTTTGGATATATACGAAGAAAATATTTGTCTTTATTTGAATAATCAACAAAATATAATTGATATTTGAACTATGCCTTTAATAAATTTATTCCTTTATTTGAATAATCAACAAAATATAATTGATATTTGAACTATGCCTTTAATAAATTTATTCCTTTATTTGAATAATCAACACAAAATCCTTTATATTTAAATTGCATATTTTTCTTATTTATTTATTTATTCCTTTATTTCAATAATCAACAAAAAATAATTGATATTTAAACTGTATCTTTTTTGTTATTAATTTCTTTCTTTGTTTGATTAATCGACAAATAATACTTGATATTAAACTATATATATTTCCTATTAATTAAATTATTCCTTTGTTTAAATAACCAACAAAAATTATTGATATTTAAACTGTATATTTTTCTAATTAATTTATTATTTCTATACGGTCCTACAATGAGGGGCAGTGATGATAATTTTTAAAATTTTCGATAAATATGAACCAAAATTACGTTTTTACATATAGATCAACAGCCCAAAATAAAATAAAAATTCCAGCTCAATACAATGCTTGAGTAGATTCTTTCTATCTTCAGTTACTTTATCCACACCTGAAATCTTCTACGATGTTATTCAGGCAACACCCCTGCCTCAATTTGCCAACCACCCCTCCACCTGCCCAAACACGAGGCCCTTCTTCAGCTACACACACCTGCCTCTAACACTCGACGGGTTGTGGCTTGGCATCTTGAAAAGAAAATAAGGTATGCAAATGGCGAACTCTTCCTCTCGCACAAAAGGACTCGGCTGCGTTTGTGTTGTCTTAAGGACGGAAAGACTTCTAATTGAAGAGGAGCGCAACTTTGTGTGTGCGAGAAAAATTTTTACACCCCCTCTTCGCTCTCTGGAGAAATTCAAGGGAGGAAAACTCTTCTTATCCTGCCTAGCCTCATTGTGCCTGCCTCTTTCTGTACCTACTGCCAGTGGATTCTTATCTGCAGGAACCTCTTTTCTAAAAGCAGCAACGCTAGATTTTATCTGGCTCAATTAAGATGCGAGGGTTTGTTTGGGAGTTGATGGATTAAGTTTCCAGAGACGGCAGTGATAGGAAAATGATTATTCGGGAAAGAATTGGGCATAAATTTGCATTACGGTGTATCGACCTTATATATGTATGTATTTTTTTCGTCCCGAAACGAGACTGAGAGTATGGAGATTGGGTTTTAAGCTGCTGTTGAATTGAGAGTAAACTGGAAGTCAGTTAAGTTTCGTCGTCTGCCTCTTATCAGAAGAGAATATCATATTATAGAAGAACTTTCGGTTTTATTTTGTGTTGTTCGCGCTGATGGAAAAAAAAAAAATGAGGAAAAGAAAGTGATTTCTTTAGTCTTAAGAACAGAGAAGATTCAATAAACATAAATTATCTGTTGCGAGAGGTGGTATAAGTTATTTGGGATCGCAACAACGTTCCTGTTTGGAAAAAAGATGTTTTGTTTAATAAACGTTAAAGTAGATTTTATCAGAAGTTTTGTTTAAAGTAGAGATTAAAAGTCCGTTTGCGTTGGAAATTGAATATTTATTT
The DNA here is from genome assembly GCA_026543055.1 of Argiope trifasciata. Lineage (NCBI taxonomy): Eukaryota > Metazoa > Arthropoda > Arachnida > Araneae > Araneidae > Argiope > Argiope trifasciata. The sequence continues at coordinate 3,009,059 of JAPMOQ010005572.1, forward strand.
TTATTGGTTTTCTATTGCAGAGATCGAGATTTGAATAAAAGATTAGTTTATAAAGGTTATCTTTAACCTAACAGAGCAAAGTAATCAGTGCTGTTGTTTTTTCCCCACATAAATCCGAATTTGGCTTAATAGTTAAGTACACTGTTAAAATTAGAGAAGTAAATAATTTATTATTGGACTATCCGAAATAGACAGGATATGAAATTAAGTCCCAATAAACCAACTTTATTTTCTCATATCAAAGTTGGCAATGTTTTCGAGTGTGAAAAAATTGATTAAAGTCAGGTTAAATTTTCTTAACCTTGACATTTAAAATTTCTCAAAAAAGAAATTGAAATGAAAACTGGTTTGAAACTGCTTGCATAGCAACAAATGATGTGCGCATCATTTTAACATCCGCAGTGAAAACAATGATTAGATAACAGTTTTGTAGCAAGAACAGCATGTACCATGATCAGTTAATCTGCATTTGATTTTTAAATGAAATGAAGGTTTTAATAAAGTGACTCTATTTTGTACATAAAAACGGATTTCAGAGATACATGATTATTAACAAAGAAAAATATAAATATTTAACTAAATTGTCGGATAGATAGTCATATAAAATAGTATAAAAGAGCAGAATCAGAGTCTGTTTTCAATTATATTCAATACAAATTTCCTTTTTCAAAAGAAATAAAAAAGATTTCATTTATCATTTTTTTAAATCAAGAAACAGCCTAATAATTGTAAGCATACATTTCAATAAAATACCTTAAAAGGTATAACGCATTCTTAGATTATTCCACTTTAAGATCTAAATTTTCATCAAGTGTTTCAAAATAATAACTTGAATTATTTTTCACCATGTGTTAAAAACATTTCTAAGATCCTTTATTCTTTCACTTAAGAAATGAGATATTTTTATTTTGTCGGACTTGAAAGAACTGCTAAAAATCATTGGAAAATTATTGTTGTTTACACAAATGTCATTTAATATTCAGCTGTTTTTTCGTACAGAATAAGTCTCTAATTTTTAGTGGTTTGTTTAATAGATTACTGCTGTCGAAGTTTCACATATAATCTGAAAAATACTGAATCTACAAAATACTAAATTTATAATAACGTCCGAGAAATGAAACAAGGAATTACTAATTTGCCTACAAACCAAAAATTTAAATTGTTCTAGAATAATATAAATTGGAATAATTATAAAGCTAGAATATAGAAATATTACAATTTGTATAATATTTCCTTTATCAATTATCTTTTCTAATATTTTTGTAAACATGCCATTTCATATCGGTAGTGAAAATGCAACATAAATTTAACTTAATCGAAATATAAATTGACTACACTATAACATAATTTGCCTGGTAAACTGCAGCATAAATTATCTTACAATTGAATTTTGAATTATGTATTTTAAACTAATTCTGAAAAGTGTATTTAACATTTTAAGTATTATATGAAAAAACTATATTATTTTATAATGGCGTATTTTATTATGTCTAAACCAAATAAGTATTAAAATACATTTGATAACACATCTCCCAAACTATAACGGCCCTCAATCCAAAATGGCAATTTCATTTTCAACTATTTTACCCGAAGGGATTGTCTGGTCTAATAATCAACAATCATCCGAGCATCATTTAAAGCAACGGGTACTAGACCCAAGGTTTTTTAGCTCCAAGACGGCAGAAAAATGTCTACATCAGACGAAATTCCTAAGATTCCTCTTTCACTTGAATTGGGATATCACTTCCGCCCTCCCAATACTGAAGAACGACTATAGAGTCATCATTAAACTAGAGTGGAAATGGAATTCACTACCTCAGTGCCTTCATAAAATGGCCAGGGATGACCCTACGAGTTTAATTTGGAATAAGACGACGATCTTTTTTTTCCCCTTATGGGTCGACTTTTTCGGAAGCTATTGAATTTCTTCATCTCATTCTTTCGGCTTTATTTTTTTATGGTAGCAGTTGTATCAGATGATGAGTTTCTGTAAAACACTCAGAATTTTACGTTTCTTGTTAGGTTAAATCCCTTGATAAGAACTTTGAAGGTTGTTTCGCTTTTGCTCTTTGGTAACGGAAAAGACTTTTAACAAGTTTCAAAGTAATTTCATATTATTAGATTCTAAAGAAAATGATGAATACCAGTATATTGTAGACTAGATCCATCGTAATGAGTATCAATCAATAAATTTGGATCTAAAATAATATTCATTTTTCAATAAGTAACATTACTGCACTTATTGTTGCGTTGTTTCACTAAAAGACATAAAAAATGTATTAAATATGTATTTGTTTAAAATCTCAAAGTTGAAAGGAAATGAAGCGTAAGTTATAAAAGGATTTCTTTCAGTGAAAATTAAAGTTCAAATATTTGTTATTAATAATATATGAGGAATATTTTTTTTCTTTGAAGAAAAGAAGATTAAAAAAAAATTCTTAATCTTTCCTTTCAGTATTTTTTTCCTACTATTTTCTTTCATGTTTTACAGTTAAAACTTTTCAGTTAAACACATAAGTTTTCTTTATATTCTTTTTGAACATGATAAATAGCTTTTATAAAAAATGTTAGATACAATAGTTTAAAACTCAGTTTTCATTTTAAGAGAAAATTAATTAGCTTTATAATTAATAATTCTTTCATTTGTCAAAATATTTCTTTAATTCTACTAAAAAGATACTTCTTCGAAATATCGCGGTTGAAAAATTTTCAAAAAAAGTAAAATCTGTTATTTGATCTACTCGGAAAAATGGCAAAAGAAAGAAAGTAAAAGGTTTATTTATATAAGATGAAAATATGGAATATGAAGAGAAATTTGAGAAAACCAAATATTCAATCTTTGAAGTGTTCTTGATGTAAACAAAATAAAATTCAAAGAAATTCGTATTCATCAAAGAAATAGATAATCGATTTCCATTATAAGAGACGTGGGATAAAAAATGAAAAGCATAAAGTATAAGAGGAAAAAAAATCTAGTAAGAGCTTTAATTGCATTCATGTGTGTGTGGAGTGCTTTTCATAAAGCTCAGAAATCTGAGTAGATTTTTTTTATCATCGTCATATATATTCCTTTTTGCATTATGCTTTCCTTTTATTTTTTTAAAAAAGTGAATGGCACCACTTCTATGAAAGATCTTTTCAGAAAACGATTTTTTTTCTGCTTTCCCTTATTCGTTCATATTTGATTTTTGCCGCTTCGCTTTCTGAAAACGCGAATGAAAATCGTCTGATAAAAATTGCGCAGATGGCTGGTAAAAATAAAAATGGCGACAGGCAGAGTTAAGTCAATGTTACGAATAAATAATTCTGTCTTTTCGAATTGAAGTTATTAACTAATAAAGATAGCTTAAAAAATTTACTGAGACGTATTTGTTGGAGGGTAAAAAAAATGGTTCTAAATGAAGCGAAAACTCTTAATAAAAGACTTTAAGAAGATTTATTAATTAAAATTATTTTTTCTTGTTTATTTAAGACCTTAATTTAAAACCTGTTCCTGATAATGAAATTCCTTATTAACCGTGAATTCTAGGTTTTTTCCAACGATCATATTAAAGATAAATGTGTATGTCATAGATTATTTGAATCTTTTCAAGTAGAAAGTTAGAAATATTTTTTTAACAAACCGCAGATTCTGAATTCTTTTTAGAAAATAATCGAAAGGTACATTTCTTATTTGTTGTATATAACATTCATTTTTCTATTTTTGTGTTTTAAAGTAATTCTAGCGTCTCATGAACACAATAAACGTAATGATAGTCATTAAGGAAATGGTTTTACTTTGTACGGTTTTAAATTATGATTTTGTGTTAAAAAATTACTACAACTTTCGCTTGAGCTGACGAGGTAATTAGAAATTTTCTTCCCTTCTGTTTTATGCTAGATTTTGTTTCTGCTACATCATACTCCATGACAAGACGTTTTTTTAATCATTTGTCATATATACGTATTTAATATTTATAAAAATAATTTAGAATTGAGTAAAGTATTCTACATCTAAAATCCATTATTGAATAAGAAAATATTTTGGATTTCCTTATTTTTACGCGACATTCTATAATTACAAAGAGTTTGTTAAGGGTTATATTCTCATGTCAATGATCAGCAAAAACTTTTTGAATTAATTCGGTTTTTGTTTGAAATAAATATACAGAAGAATATATACTGTAGGCATTTATTTTTTTAATCTCTTCATTGTCACTACAAAATTTTAAATAAATACTGATAAATTATTCTTTACAAAAGGATTTGTCAAGGATTTTAAATGTTACAAAAAGTATTTTTCCAAAATGCATGTATAAATTATGCATTGTAATTTATTAAAATTGACTGTAATGTGTTTCTTGTTGCCTGTGTAGTCGGAGTAATTTTCTTTCCCTTTCTCTCTCTCTCTCTCTCTCTCATTTTGTGTGTGTGTGTGTGCGAGCGTGTGTAAGTGCTTGCGTGCATGTGCGTGAAAAACCAAGTGAACGTCAAATATTTTTTTAACTATAAAAATTTATTATGAGAAGTCAATTCTATTTAAAAGCCTATTTATTTTGTAAATTTTAAGTATATTTTATAAATTTTAAATACCGTAATCGTGTGTGTGAAAATTACTACATGAATTTTAGCTTTCTTTTAACGTATTTATATTTACTTTCTTAAATTTTGATCTGATTTTATGAATTTATTTTAATGTTGTTTCGGTTTATAATTAAAATTTCTAAAATTTTATGAATATTTATTAATTTATGAAACAGAGAAAGAGAAATGAAATTGTGCATAATATTTATTTATTGGTCAATATGACAGTTTGTGTATGAATGTGTCGTTTATATTTTATGCAGAATAATAAATTTAAATAAATTAGGATACAAAAAAGGATTTTGAAAAAGTTTTGAGAACAAAAATTCAGGTTAAATGGCCTTAAATTACTTTAAAATGTATGAATTCGATGTAATTATTTATTTATTTTAAGTATTTATCATTGTATTTCTAGTCCCTTTCAAACTATTTATTTAAGAATTCATATTTTCTCAGCCAATTGTTATACACATTTATTAAACAACAAAAAATACCTCGAAACTTTATAAATAATTTTATTTAAAGAAATTAAAAATAATTAATTTTTTTATTAAATATGATTTAAAAATTGGTTTATTTTTGTAATGATGAAACATTAATACTAAAGGTAAATTAGCTATGATAATGATAATGAATTATGCTAATTCAGATCTAAGACGAAGTATCAAAAAATTAAAATATATTTAAGCGAATTCTTTTTTATAATTTCTTTGTAACTGTATTTATTATCCAAACCTGATTCTATTTTTCCTTGTTAGCTTTATTGCCAAATTGGATAATCATATATATAATATTAAGTACTTCACTGTAAACTAATTGCGTCCAAATGTGATATAAATTTGCAAACTAAATGCCAAAATTATGCACAAAATATCCCTAATCTCTGTTTTTGTATCTTTGGGTTGCAATGTTAACATCCGAAAAGGATAGGAAAGAATTTGTTTCGTGAATTGAAACTTTAAAAATTGATTCCTATCTACAGTTTTTATTTGAAAACCATAAACCAGACTTTATTTGCTCAGTTTTTCTCACTTATCGGCTTTTATTCATATCATTTATTCATATTCATTATTTATTTCTCATTTATTCATAGAAAAGAAATAGATGGACCTAGTGACAAAAGACATGTGCTTCTTACTTGAAAAATTTTAAATCAAGAGGATGAATCATAAATTCGAAATACACTTTGATAATTACAATACTTTCTTCTTGCATATAACGCATGCGAAAATGCACTATTTAGCTAACCTTTTTCTTGAGTCTTAATCTTCATCAAAAAATCATATAACAATCAAAACGAAATATAGGTTTAATTTCAACGTAAATAAGCATTCGAATGAGGAGCGCATTGGCTTATCATATAATGATATCTTTACATAATTGATAATACAACAGATAAACAATAACACTATTGCTTTTATTTCTTTGCACTGTGTTAAATAATCTTGTTGAAGGATTTTGCACTAATTTAGGTTAATTGTCGATCACTAACGACTTTGTATAATATTATTATTTTAATGACTCATGTTTTTTTATTTTACAGAATAACAAATTGTTTTCAATATTTTATAAAATTTTGAACTACCACTAATATTTTGTCCTACAGCCAACCAATTTTAATGTGTTTTTAAAGTGATAGACAACTAATAATACTTTGTAGAAATGCAAAATGTTACTAATATTTTGTAACTTATTTGTTACTTATATCTTTTAAACAATCAAATTATTACAAATGTTTTTTAAAATAACAAGTTAATAATAATTATTTGTACATTAATAAATTACTATTAACACGTTATAGCGCAACAAACACTATTCATTCTTTACATAAATAATTGCATTAATTCTTTGGGTACATTTCATGTATCAGAATGTTCCATATTAGTTTAAATTTATGTTTCTAGTTTTTTTAACGAAATGAAAGAATTTTTTACGTAAAAGCTACTATTTTCACATCTTCAGATAATTAAATGCGCATCAAATACAAAAGTCTTTTCCAAGAAATGAGTAGTCAAATGGTTAGATAGAAGTTTTTAAAAAATAATCTAACTTTGTGAAACATTTTTACAAAGGTTTTAATCTTGTAGAATTTTTGTAAAGAGCTTTTTAAAATCAATTGTTAAATGAAGCTTTCATTGCTCTGATACGAGATTCTTTTTTCAGTAAATACGGAACAAACAATAAATAATAGCTTGATTAATGAATGAAATATCTTATCCCTAGTTTACTTATCAGATAATAGATAAAGGATAATTCTAATTGTTCTTTTTATGGCTCTTAGACTTCTGTAATTTGAACTTAATTTGATTCTATTGCTCTTTTGTAATTTGAACTTTGTCAAATAATTTTATGGTGAATAACAAATTTGTTATACTAAACTAGAATAACGAGCAACTACTTATTCTATTAAACTTCTTTAAAAAAACTAATTGATTCTAAGGCTTTGTGAAAGAAATAGTTACTAAAGTTTCAATGAATTCTTATATAGAATAACTAACTACATCTAATACTTTTAGAAAAGATTTGTATTATTTTTGTTTAAAAACTTTTGCTCCAATTTAAATGTGGTAAACATTTTTGCACTAGCTTTGCAGAATAAATTTTATAAACGCCTTTTTTATCATGTGGGATCATGATGTAGTTTGAGGATTTTGAAGCCTCAGAATGCGTAGACAACAAATAAGAGATTAATCGCTTTTGAAGTATCAATTTTTCGTTTTAAATTTATTAGAAAGTAATGCAGAAGGTTTTCACATTTGACGGTTCCTCACAACTAGAGTTACAACTTGATTTCCAAATTATTCCTTCTCTGAATTCTTACGAATTTTTTGAATTAATTTTAATCATTCACCAAGACTATCATATTACGCATGTGTCGATATTGAAAAAAAAAAGATTGGATTTTTTAAGTTCAAAACCAGTCAAGCTCCAAAACTTTGTTTGCCAGATAGAAAAAAAAAAAGAAATGAAAATTTTAAAAACTTTATATAAATATACACACATAATAGAGAGAGAGTGAGAGATCGACAAAGAAATATCGTGATTGTTTCAAACCGGCTTAAATTGGTTGATGACTTAAATTGATCAAAAAATGAGCTCTCACATGAAATTTGCGATCGTATATTTCATTTAATATTTTTAAATTTAGTTTTAATTTATCTTAAATTTATGCCCTCTACATTCAAGATGGCAGAAATCTAATCAATTCCTATTAGATGTGTATTCTAAGCAAGCTTTCGGTTAGTCACATTAACTCATTGAATAAATTTAATTAATTAGTTCCAAATAAATGATAATATCTTTTAAACTCCCAAATGAATAGAAATACATTATATACTGCAGTTCAATAATCCTCTTACAATATATTTCTACCTATTAATACTGGTGGAATTTTTGTAAAGTTGGCGAAATTCTCTCTTTGTGTCAACACTCGAAATCGAATTATGGTCTCGAAGGCATGGCGGCACTTCCTTAATATTAACCCATCAAACCGAGGGGACATTGAACTAATACTCACTCATCATGTTCTCGTCAAACTACGATGAAATGTCAACATCTTCTCGTGTTGTTTGGATGGCAGTTTCTATATTAAAGTACATTGATTAATTAAGCGCTCAAAACAATTTTTTGTTTTGTTTCTGGTGGAGGAAGACGTGTATGAATTTTTGTGTTCTTATAAGTCTCAAGCAGATGTGTTTACAATTTGGAAACTTTAAGAAAATATAATTAATTGATGAAATATCTTCATTAGAACTGTGAAGTATTTTATAAATTTGTAAATCCCAGCCAAAGCTCTATAGGACTACATTATTATTATTAATAGAGATAATTTTTGGATTAATTTTATTCTATTAATTCTTTTTATTATGAAATATTATTTAACTGAGTAAGATATAATTGTTTTTTATAATTAATATTGCTTTAAAATTCGAATAGTTAACAGGTTAATAACTGAAATCAGCTTCTTTTAAAACTTTAAAATTCGGAAGCTTTGCATTAGATTTGAATATTCCTCTTGTTAATGAGTAATACTTGTTAATACTCTTTATAATTAAAAATTAAACTCTAATCGAATTACTACGATTCTAATTCACGAATCCAATAACATAACTATGAATTCATTGCGCTGTTCTCTTTTTTTTTGCTTCGTTTATTAAATTGCTTGCAATTACCATCACAATTGTGCTGTACCGTTGTCGAAATGATTCATTTGTTATGATTCTATAGAATTATTTTAATATAAGTCCAGTGAAAATAATCTCTTTAGGTATTATATAAAAAAATTATTTTGCTTCTTTTCTTAAAATGTTTGTTATTAGCTTAACTATTTCAGAAATTATTTATTTGAGATGATTTTATATATACATGTTTCTTTTGATATAATTTTCATGAACATAATTACTATATTTGTTTCTTACAGATATTCTATAGCAAACATTCTTTTTCGCTTCTTTTTTTTAAAATACTTGTAATTATCCTCACTTTTTGTTGCAATTTTATTGTTGTACAAATTATTCATTTCATATGATTTTATAGTTCTAAATTCCAGTTGATATAATTTAAATGAACATAATTACTTTATTTGTTTCTTACAGATATTCTTAAACAAAAATTCTTTTTTGTTACTTTCCTTAAAATGCTTGCAATTATTATCCCCAATTAGCTTTATTGCTGTAATAATTATTCATTCGAGATGATTTCCTGATTCAAGAGTTCTGCTTGTATAAATTTAATGAATTTAATTAGTTTGTTTCTTACAGATATTCAATAGTAAAAATTCTTTTTCGCTTCTTTTCTGAAAATGTTTGCGATCACCCTTACCAATTAGTTTCATTGTTGTAGAAATCATTTATTATATATGATTCTATTGCTCTAGAGCACTGTTGATATAATTCTAATGATATTAATCAAAACATTAGTTTTTCTTAATAGATCATTCTATAACAAAATAAATTATTTTGGTTGGAGTTTTTACTATTCTATTTCGACTGGCAAAATAATATACGCATGATACATTATCCATTGCAAGTATTTAGCGCATGACAATAAATCAATTTTATTTGGGAGTCTAAAATTTTAGAGGAAGAGATAAAAGATAATTGCAAACATAAAAGTTCTCAACTAAACAAGGCAAACTCATTCCTCCCCAAAAAAAGAATACTATTATTTTTTTCAAAATCCTATTAATTTAATGAAGATTCATGTTAATAATAATGAAAATTCATCTTGAATAGCAATACTATTATTGATTATTAATTGACTGATTTGATTTTTTATAAACAAATCAATTCAATCAAAGTAATACTAGTTCGTGCCTGCCCAGCTCGAGCACTGTTCTATCTGTCATGATTCATAATGCGTTGGTCAACCCCACCTCTCCGCCATTCTTCAATGAAATACATTTCTAGCACTCATCTTTCCTTTTCAAAGCTCTCACGGCATTCGAAATTTTTAGCACGAATCCGGTACGAAATAAAACAGAATAAAAACAGAGCCACAAAGGGATGCTGCATCTTCTTTTGGGGAAAGTCAAAAACGTCCGGGTGGATATGAGCATTGCTGAGCACGTACCGCCACCAAAACAGCACAGACGATTCTGTTGAGAGTCGAGGAAGAGGTGGGGAGGAGAAAAAAAATGTAGAGAACCGTCCAAAAGAGGACCCTTAAAGAATGAAACTTCATTCCATACGGCGCGTCCATCCAGTTGTCATAGAGAAGAGAATCTTGGAAGAGGAAAAAAAAAAAAAAAAAGAACAGACCTCCAGAGAACTTCCATCCTTTCGTGATCTTAATGTCCGCCCCCCTTCTGGAACCCCCTGGGAAATCCCGTGGATTTGTCTCCTGAAAGTGACTGATCCTCCTTTGGGATACGTCCTGGGAAAAGAAAGGAAACCGGAGAAATACCTGGAGTTTCTTTCTCTATGATATATATTTCTTTCTTTTCTGCCCATCCTTTTGTTCTTTTGGCTGCCTTGGCTGTTACGTAGGGTCCTGATGATGGGTTGTCTCTCCCTTTGGGTTGTTATATCCCCTTTTTTTCCTCCATCTTGCTTTTCCCGATTAGACTCCAGCGTTCTGCGATCTTCAGAAAATGATAGACATTTTTTTTGTTGCTACTGTTGTTAAGTCTCATTTCGTGTGAACAAACACTTTTGTTGTTGTTTCGGTTTCCATTGTGTGCAAGATTATTGGTTGTGATGCTATTGGGCAACAGGCTTAAGATCGTTGCGGAGATCCAGAGCAATCTGTTTCCTCTACATTGACCAGGCGTTGTACATGACTTGAGTGCCGAATTGAGTAGAAAATTACAGCATTACGTTTTTGCTATTATATTTATCTGATTACCGTAATGTTTTGAAAACGTGATATGATAAAACCATTATTTGTGCGGATATGAAGAATTGTTTCTGATATTCTTTAATTAAAATCCACGATTTAATTAGAAACCATTGAGATTAAGGCTTATAATTGTTGTGGAAATCCAGAGCAGTCTGTTTCCTTTACATTGACCAGGAGTTGTTCATGACTTGTCGCAACTGATTGAAAAATCGCTACATTACGCTTTTTGATATTACATATCTGATTATTGCAACATTTTGGAAATTTTTTTGTATGAACACGAAGAATTGTTCCAGATATCTTTAAGTTATAAAGCTCATTATTTACTTATAAATCTTTGAGATTAACTACTTTTAAATTATGAATTCCAAAAATTTTAAGATAAGAAGGGATGATGGAAGAATTCAAAAGAAAATATGAGAGATAAGAATTTTTTTTATGTACATGATGAAGAATACAGTCAAAAAATATTTAACAAGTTCATAGAATGCCGTACTACCAACTAATTATGGCATTAAACTTTACTTGAATGCTGAATTGCGTAGAAGATGTATCATGCTCCTTATCATTACATAGCCTTTTATCATAGTTCTTTGAAAATAATATAGATATGATAAAATCATTATTTGTTATGGACACGAACTATTATTTCTGATATTCTTAAATTTTAAAATCCATAATTTATTTATACGCTTTGAGATAATCTGCTTTTATCTTGACGATTTCCATCTTTTAAAATATGATTAGATAATGGAGGGATTCTAAAGAAAATATGGGTGAAAATAATTTTTTATGTACATGACGATGAATTGAATTTGGAAATTTTAAATGTGATAAAATTTATATGTCATATCAAAGTCATATATAATATCAATTACAGAAAAGATCGTTGAACTTGCAAGTAAATATTTTGCCCTATAAGTACATCTTAGTTAAATAAGCGTTTTAATTAATTGTAAATAAGCGTTTTAATTAATTGTAATTAGATTTATAATTAATCATTAACAAAGCTTTTAACTATTCTGTCTTAAGAAACTCGGTTCATATCACTGCATAAGAATTATTGTTAATATACATAAAACTTTTTTTAAAAAATTCAATAATATTATATTATTTCCGTGAAATTTCTTTTTTTTTAATTATTTTTTCTAGAGTTCTTTTAAGGTATCCGACTACGTTAGAAGGAAAATTTTTGAAAAATTGGACTTTTAAGAAACTATTTATGATTTTTAGATGTATTGTCAATAATAAACGCTATAAATACAAAAGAAATTATTTGAAAATTTTATATATTTCCAGAAATGAGAAAATTGGTAGTAAATTTGAATGAAATTGAACCAAAACGGTTAACACTCTACATAAAACTGTAATGCAGCAATCCTATTTTTCCTTGTTCACAAGTTATAGGATTTAATAATGAAGGAAATGAACCAAAATCTAACAAAAATGTTGAGATGCGAAGAAGTTATGGCAAAAAATATTCGTATATATGCATTTTTACCATAAATTTACAACTTTACTTTATAAAAGAACCTATAAATGAAAAAAGTATTTCACCAATATTAAAACTTTTGGTTCCTTTCATTGGCCGCATTATTTAAAATATACTCTGATATTTTTATGTGAATACCTATTAGTTTTTGAGATATCATGTTAACGCGGAGAATTTTTATGAACATTAAAGTTTGGAGAAAATGGAAGCTAAAACAAATTTTAGCTGAAAAATATGTGATCCTAAATGATAGGTGAGGCCTTCCTTTTCCAAGAAAAAATAAATCGTTTTGGAAAGAGGAAAATCTGAGCTACAAGAAATAATAATAAAAAGAAAATTTGAACAATGTGGACGATAATCAGTGTTTTTAACGTAGTTTTAAGTCTATTTCTTAGAAGGCCCTGTTATTTTTTAACTGCGCTTATGTTCAGACGTATAAGGAAAGTATTAAACGCACTTTTTATCTGCGCATTATTACAGATATTTAATTAAGTATGAACTTTAAATTGAAGTACGTAGAAGTCATAGATAGAGATATAAAGCCTTGAAATATTGTTATAAATGCTGCTTTGAATAGAGAATTGAGATTACATTAATTTGTTTAATGCTTTGTAAAGAGAATTGTGAATATTTTCCCCTTAGGACAATTATGAATTCGATAATGATTAATTCTTTTCTATATAAATAAAAGATTAAATGTTAAATATTATTTTTTTTCTGATATCACAATAATTATGAGAAAGATGATTTTTAAAAACATTTTAAAAATAAGCAAATGAAAATAATAAAAATAATTTCATTTGTAGCATAAAATAGTACAGGAAGATGAATAATATCGACTTCACTTTCATGTCCCTTCTTTCATTCTAAAATATCAGCATGATTATAATTATTCTAAAAATAGTGTTCAACTTAAAAGTAGTACGTATTCATTGTATTTTTGAAACATTGAAAATTCGTATATACTATTCAAATAGTTTGAAATAAAAATTGATAATACTTAAAACGAAATGTAGTTAAGTAAGAGTCGATGTGAATAGCAATTATTGGGTTGGAGGGAAAGTTCTGTCGTATTTTAAATAGGCAGGTGATTTTTCTTGTAAATAAAAAAAAACATCTGGCTAGTGAGTCAATCGGATATTTTTTTTTGTTATTTTAGCTGCTGTATAATATAAAAGGTGCCCTTTTTTACCGTTCATCATTTACTTGTAATATTTGAAGGGAAAAACATGTCGGTCGATAAAGTGCATTTAGGACACTGCATTTTATATGAATTCCAAAAAGGAAGCAACGCATCTATTGCATGTAAAAATTTATGTGCGGTATTTGGAAAAGATATTGTAAATGTTCCTACTTGTCAAAGATGGTTTAGCAAATTTCGTTCCGGGGATCTGAGCCTCAAAGAAAGTGTTCGATCTGGACGACCATCCAAGATCGATAATGATGTTTTGCGATCCATGTTTGAAAATAATCCACATTTAACAAGTAGAGAAATTGCAGAAGAGTTTGGCATTCATCATTACAACTGTTGGATATCACATTAAATCTCTTGGGTTTATGTTAAAGCAAAGTGTATAGGTTCCACATGAATTAACGGAAAAGAATTTGTCTGATCGTGTAAGAATATGTTCAGCACATCTGATTAGACACAATGTGGAGCCGTTTTTGGACAGACTGGTTACTGGAGATGAAAAGTGTATTCTTTACGAGAATATTAAAAGAAAAAAATCTTACTGCAAACCAGGAACATCATCAGTAACAGTTCCAAAACCAAGTATCCATCAATGAAAAGTACAGCTTTTTTTGTGGTGGGACAGGAAAGGTCCAGTGTATTAGGAGTTGCTGAAACAGGGAAAAAACATCAACGCAGATCTGTACTGCAATCAGCTGGATAAATTGAATGCAGCTATCAAAGAAAAAAGGCCAGCATTAGTGCCCAGAAAAGGAATAGTGTTCCACCATGATAATTCTCGCCCGCATACTGCAATGGTGACATTACAAAAACTGAATGCGTTAGGATGGGAAATCCTTAGTCACCCCCCATATTCACCTGACATTGCACCCTCTGATTATTATCTGTTCAGATCTCTGCAAAATTATCTAACGGGAAAAAAATTCAAGTCTTTTGAAAGTGTTTCTAAAGCATTTGCTGACTATTTTAACTCCATGGATGAGAACTTCTACAAAACAGGAATTTACAGGTTACCTGGAAGATGGCAACAGATTGTAACAAATAACGGAGCATATATAATTGATTAATATTAAACACATATTTTTATAAATGAATTCAAATATTTTCTTTAAAATGCGACAGAACTTTCCCTCCAACCCAATATATTAATAGAATGGTTGATAAATGAGATAAATTCCCTCATAGCCACTTCTTACACAAACTAATTAAAGTGAATATAAATCTTAATTAATACTGATATTTATTTCTCAGAAAGTGGGCTTAATAGATAAAGAGAAAGATCCGTTTGCATAGAAGCTTCCATTCCTCTATTGAATTTAGTTTTGGAACTGATTATATTTCTATATTACAAGTGATCACAAGCCATAAGCATGCTTTCAATGTTTGGATAAATCTAACCAAAGTAATAAGGAGTAGCATTTTATATAATTAAAAGGGTGAATTAATAAAAGACATCTATAATAAATTCGGAATAATTAATTCGGCAGATTTTTCTCTCTCTATATTTTTTTTTATTTTTAAACATATGTAGACTCATTTTATTAACTTCTGTTTCACTTATATTAATTTTTATTGGAGCTTTATATTCTAGCTTTATATGATATGGGGATTAAATAAATTTATATTTAATGGATAAGGAACGCAAGAGTGCATGCAAAATAATTCCTCAGTCCTATTGGGACTTACGTATTTTGTCAATAGCTTGCGTTAATGGCTCATAGACTTAGACTCTCATCTTTCGTTTGAGAATAAGAAAGATAATGGAAATAAATAGCATCTTTGTATATTATAACGGGAAAATCAGAACGGTTTTGATGATAACAACGATCTTAAGTACAAAGGGTGTTTAAATGAAAAGGTGCAAAATGACATATGGCTGAAAATGACGACCTTATTCATTATCATATATTATTCAAAGTATACATCATAGGTCTAAGGGTTGATTTAAAGAGCCGAAAGATTCCTAGTTCCCTGAGTTTATGTGGCCGTGATGAGATCCAGACCTTCTCAGTGTTATTGAATTCACTGTCCGAGTTAAATTGCTTTCCTTTCAGATGGATATTCAGGGGACCAAATGCATGAAAATCGCAGGGTGACATATCCGGGCAGTAGGATGGATATTCCAGCTACTCCCACTTGAACTTAGCCACTTCCTCTTGTGTGCTCTGGAGACGTATGGACCACACCCTCAGTGAATAGCCCCGGTCTTTTGTTCTTGATGGACCAACGAGGTCTTTGGAGGTTCTCACAGTACACATCGGAGTTAATGGTTCTTCTGTACTTCTTAACATTTTGTCTTTCCTTTCACTGCCACGCCAATTGGGTGGCGCTCTTTTTATGCATATACCCGTGCATGCACCGATCTTTATCGCAGACACCAATCGCATCTCTAGATGTCTCTTTATGAGATAACATAACGACATAGGCAAATATGTTAATAGTTGTGTTGTTATCATGTTTCGTACCTTTTCATTTGCATACGCCTTGTAGATAACACCACAAGTAGAAGTATGATACCTTCTACCTGTGATAACAGGTTGCTGTCCTGAAAGGCATTCAGGAGAAGCTGGCATCGAGTTTTTGGTTTTGTCTGACTTTGTCGACTTGTTTCGAAAGAAACTTCCATGAACCATTCTCAAAACATAGCTTTCGTTTCTTAAATTGGGAAAAGGGGTTACCAGCTTTTAAATAATACTGATTAAGAAAATATAACCAGAAAATAGAATATATAAGCATCTTCTGGACTTTCAGTTACAAATTCCATGTAGGATTTTTAAGTTATGTTGCTGTGTATTACGACTTATAGCACTTTACCAGCACGCTGGCAGCTATCTGTCATTACCTTAAGCCGAGTGAGCTTCTCTAGTGCCAACTAGGGCCAAGAGTAAGACTTAATTACTTCATGCGTCATGCTTACTTTCACGACCTCTTTTTACCAATGTCACATTCACATATCTCACAGTTAGAACATAGAAGAAGAAGAACCATTCCCAAACTGGGATTCGAACTTGTGTTGCCCAAACCATGGGACAGACGTGCTACCTCTATGTCAGAACGCTCTTAAGCTCTTCTAAACTATTTTGTACGTCTTTAAAATGACATTAATTAGAATTGTTACTTTAGATCCTACAAATATTCCAATTAATGCGTTGTTAACCAGTTAAAAGCCTCTATTGTCTATTTGTAGGTAATTAGTGCCAACCTATTCGTTTCTCTAACTAATTGGGATTATAATTTCCTTATATAATTAAACATTCAGTTAATAGCGACAAAATTATAAATCAGAACTTCTTTTCTTTTAGTAAGGATATCCAAATTGCTTGTTTAGAAATAGAAAAATAGTTTAGCAAACACTATACAAATCAGTATTTTAATATATATTTTCGTTACTTGTGAATCTTCTTGTGAGAAGTTTCAAACTCTTGCCTTTTTTCATAGTTTCATTTACCTTTTTCCCTATGGCTCTGCATTAATATGCTCAAAAGAACATTTTCTTCCATTCATCATAGTAAAAGATCAAGTTACAAATTGACAGTACAATTTTTTTTCGTTGAAGTTTATCTAATCGTAAAGGAAGTATTTGCTAATCCAATAACGTCTTATATTTTTCCTAATAATCACTAAAATTATAAAAGATATATCTGTAATAACTTGTTAGAAAAGCTTGCATTCTGATAATAGGTTTCAATGTCAGATTTAATTTGGTTTCTTGAAAGATTCCTTGACTTCCATCAAGAATTGAAAGAAATCACTATTTCATTTTCTAGAACCAAAAAAGTTTAATGTAATTCAATATAGACAGTTTTAAAAAATTTCTAAATGAGAGGAGAAGAAAATGTTATTTTCAAATAAATAAATAAAATATCTAGAAATTCCGGATATCAGCAATAAAGTCAAAACACTGGGTCTATCGGATTTCATCATTTTTTTCGTCGAAATACGCATACAGGTACACAAATTCATTTTATCAAACGTTAAAGATTTCCTGCAGTGTAAAAGTATTTGAAGGGGAGTTTAGGTACCATCCATAATTCTGATTTTATTTGTATTTACTATTCCAATTATTTTGTCCCTTTTGTTTTAGTATCCAATTTTTTTTAATTACCCATTTATTTTAGTATCCCAATATCAAATGGTATTTTAGGATCCCAATATGAATTTCATTAATACATATGATTTATTAATATCCAAATATAAATTTGTTTATATTTGGATATTAATAAATCCCATGTAATAATTGCGTTAGCATTACAATACAAATTTTATAAGTACTTATGATAATATTATTATCCCAGTATCAATTTAATCAGTACTTATTATTTCATTAGCATCCAATTATTTATTTAAAATAATTTTATTGGCAAAAATCAGTTTTATGATTTTATTTTGATTTATTCATGATTTTATTTGAGGGATTTCAAGTGTATCTAAATATAAATCTTGTGTAGTTTCGAAATTTACCCAACCCATTTATGCTTTTAAAACCAATTTATGAAGTATTTGACCTAAGGAGTTGTTTTTAACCCTAAATTAAAAGAAGTGGTAATTAAGAAAAATTGGTTACTTTAAAAAAAAAATGGTTATTATCTAGCAATTAGTTCTTGAGCATGCCGATTTCTCGTTATATGCCTAAACTTTGAGAGTGAAAGTTTTTAAAATAAAAATAACTTTGCGTATTATTTAGTTTTTTATAATCAATGAATTATTAATCATATAAATATTCAATTTTAATTTATTGATGTTATTTTTAAAATGTAGCTGTAGTATTTAAACGAAGCATTATATGCAAAATCGTTAAGGTAATTATAGAGTGTGACGTTCGGAATACTCTAATAATAAATCAGTATAATTTACCTCTAACAATAATACTATTCAGTTTATCCCTGTTTCCATTTAAATGTAATTGTATTTATCATATTTGGAATCCCTAGAAAGTGGTTCATATCTCTTAGGTTAAATGACAAATTATGTGATTACATCAGTGTCTATACACATGGACTTAATATGAAATGTTAATTATGGTACTTTCCAGACATAAATCTAATTTGATAATACTCTAGTCAGCATTTTAACTCCGTTTATTATTAATACTCTTAATGAGTTTTCTAAAATAATGTAGGAAGTCTTATGTTGTGCAAAATTCAGAAAATAAACTGTTATTGTTATACATTTCTAAGCAATTTCGCTCATTCTTGTCCATGAATTTTGATAGCTTTAGAAAGTGTTAATAGAATCATTATTATTATATTTTTTGATTGATGTGATTCAGTTATTTAAAAGAACTTTAAAATAACTATTTAATATTTGAACGATTGAGTTTTTAATTTGAATGCCTCTTTACTTTGATTTTTTTAATTCTTCTTTCCTTATACTTATCGATGTAGGTGCTTATTATGTGCATACTTTCTTTAAATGAAAAAAATGCGTGATAATATTCATAATGATTTAAAATGCAGACGTGATTTTATAATAATGACATAACTTTATCCATATACTTAAAAATGTTTTAAAAATTCATTAGGACATAATATTTATGGTGAATAAGCAAGCTGTTATGAATGATGGATATTCTTTCTTTATAAAACATTTGATTTGTTATAAAGCTTTTCACCTATAAATCCTTTGTTACTAAATGGCTTCAAAATCAAGGCTATAGGAAACATGATTAGAAAATCTAATATCACGAGGAAATATATGCAGTGCTGGTTTAATTTAAATTAGACATCAATGATGAAAAGTTTAGCGCAATCTGTAATCTAAGACGGTAAGATGCATGACCTCGTTTTCAGAAGGTCGAAATCTAATATCAATAAGAAATATATGTAGTACTGATTAAAATAGACATAAATGATCCAATTCCAGATGTGGAATGCGATGGTATAATGGCATGGCCTCGTTTGCAAAAATTCAGAACTTAATATCACCAACAAGTATATATGCTACTAATAGGAGTTAAACAAGTCATCGATGAATAAAATTCATAAGCAGATAATAGGCTGTAGTGGTTTGTTGACAATACTCCATCCTCTGAACGTCCATGCTCTAAAGCCGAGTTCTTCAAAGGACAAGTGTACAAGCGGGTGTGTTGGATTTTAAAGGATTTCCACCAGGACCAGATGTCTTCTTTATGATAGGGATCACAATTTTGAAAACAAGATGTCTGCTCAATTATCGTTCTAGACATCTAATGAAATCCATCCCATAATAGTTCTGGCTGAATCGAACTCCGATATGCAAGATACTGATATACATATAAAAGGAAACTTAAGTAGAAATGGTAAGGTAATTTGAAGGTATGTTGAGGTTTCAGGTGACTTTCTCTTCATCCAATCGAGTTTCAGAACCAGAGGAAAACGTTTTACTTCATCCTCTGTTTTTTCAATATTTTCTATAAACCTACAGTTTGACCTTTTTTTTTAAAAAAAAAATAATAATTGAGATGTAAATTTCATTCATATATTTAATTTAAAGTTCACCTAGCTCTTGCTGACAGGTATAGATGCAGACCTAATTCATAACATATTTATTATATATTATTTTTTAACTGATGCAAAATCTGGGGATGCATAAAAAGTCTGCATCCTTTTCATGAATACTACGCTTTATTTTAGTATATGCCTTATAAATAAGAGTAAAAACAATACCCAAAATGTTAAGAAAGAACAATCAATGATAAAACTATTAAATTCCAATAAATAAAAATTAATTGCAATATTTAATATAAAAGACATATGAGGAAGAGCAATACTAGTCAAACATTTGGTAGCTCTGTAAGGATGCAAGTATTATATATCTTTATTCCTATCTATTTAGATATTTCTTAAAATTCCGAGAGAATTTGTTATATGCACCTCTGAAATATCTTCTAAATTTATTGAAAAGTCTGTACAGTATTTTAAATCGAGAAAGAAATACTTTTACGTTCGTCTCTTAATTACTCCCTTAGCTATTACAGAATAGGAATTCTTTATTTCCCTCAGCTAGAATACAAAGACCAAGTTTCTACCTGACACAAGAAACAAACAATTTGCAATGTTAAACTCAACTCTTTTTCACTTTTATCTCATTCCGAAAGCGGAACGAAATTCCCAAGTTCATAAATAAAAATGAAACTTTATTTTCCGCTTTCCATGTATTTCTCTATTTTTTTGTTCTGCTTCTCTCTCTTGCGTGAAAGTGGAAGGCTTCGTAAACCACCCCACGAGATTTCAATCAGTTTACCTCTCCAGTTTTGAATGACATTTCGGAACTCGCACGAAAATCGCAATGCGCTGCCTCTCTCTTTTTCCTAAACATTATTGTTATCTCTATCGCTCAAAAATATGCTGTCATTTGTTTCTGCGACAGCTCGTATTTTTCCTGCCTGAATTTTGATTGTTGCTCTTTTCGATCAAACCCGTTTAAAATAGCGTTCCGCATCAATTTTTAAGATTTGTTTTGGATGTTAAGATAATATTTTGATTGTGCATGCAGTTTTTTTTTTCTTTCTTACTTTTTGGGAGCATTTTTGAACGAGATAGTTGAATATGGTTGTCACTTTATAATTATAAGTTTATGAGTATGGGACTTTGATATATTTTCAAGTAGTAAATGGATGTAAGATCAATACTGTGACATAATAATGGACTTCATTCAAGTTTTTAACATTAGTTATATTTAACAATCTTACTTAAATAAGACGTACACTTGTCTCTTTGAGTCAAAAATATCATCAAGACGCATGTGGAAAAAGCTACTGTTCCTTTTCTTATTCCGGAACCCCAACTCTTTTGCGCATGCGCCAGGAGGAATTTATTTCGTCAAAAAAGAAGTGGCATTAAAAATAAAATGCAATTATGTTTGCATTTAGCTATAAAGTTATTTCAGATTATTTACGGAATCAAGAAGTGTATTAACCGCTTATTTTCTTTACGTACCACCCCTTATAGATGTACAGGCGTTGAATAGTGTTATACGTTGAATAGTGTACAGGCGTTAATCATGAGAAAAGAGCAATACTAGCGACTTAAAATACACAGATTATAGATGAGTAACGTACAGAGCGCATATTATGTCTGAAGTCTGTGCGTGGGTGCGTGGGTAGATGAAAAGAAAAAGTGGACTGTATAACAGTGTTTTATTTTTG
>JAPMOQ010005572.1:3030779-3065006 GCA_026543055.1 Argiope trifasciata
CCAAGGGACGATGCTCCGCCGCCAAAGGCGGTTACAAATACGGAACAAAGTCATTAGCGAAGAAGGACACTGACAGTATTTGTATTTGGACAGACAAATTTCTCAAGTAAAAAATTATCGGACAAACCATTTGTGGAACTTTTGATCAGAATTTTATCCTGAAATTGAAGTAAAATTAAATCAGATAGGACACACATAATTATTCTCCAAGTCTATTCAATGTATTTCAAATTCTAAGCTTCGGTCACTTGACGTGTGCACAGCTCATTCGTAAAGTGATTTCTGTCATATAGTATTTCGATGTTATTTTGGCACACATCAATAAATTCAGCTCTGTGATAGATTTAGTTATGGTTTTTAGAGTACTTGTTGGTTGTGTTACTTAGAGGAGCGTATGTTGAAGTATCCATTAACAACGAACTGCTACAAATATATATTTTGTCTGTAATGTCAGATGCGACTCAAAACGAACCTGTGCATCGGATGTTATAAAAATATATCTTCTGTTCTGTTCTTATTTCCCACAGTCCTTTAAAGAGAGTTCTGAACAAAGCAATTGCTAATGACTCATCCCTCACTTTTGCTACACAGGAAATAAGTTTATAATTCCCAGTTGTAATCAATAGACTTCGAATCACTAATCATTTTCACGGTATTTTGTCACTGATGACTTGTTAGACTGAAAGTGTGTGTAAGGTTTAAATTTTATCATTTTTTTCCACTATTGGAACCTCTAGGTAAAGTCCAAATTAGGAGACCTGACTATTAAATCAAAATAATAATACTACTAAAATAATAAAAAATATACTTCAAAATCCTATTTACCCCTTAGATTTATGGTATTTTTAGATCGTCCCCTGTTAAATCTAACGTCGAGAATTAACATCCTTCTGTGGTTGTGTTACTGAAATTTGTAGAAAGGAGTGCAGGCAGTTATAACTTTCTTGCTATCTGAACATAGTCAAAATTGCGAGACAAATCTAAAAAAAAGTCATCTGGCTCATTTCCAGTTAAACCTGTATTCTGAACAACAATATAATTAATTAAAGCTCAATATTTCCCCTGCGGATATTACACTTGTTTAGTAAT
Organism: Argiope trifasciata; assembly: GCA_026543055.1. NCBI lineage: Eukaryota > Metazoa > Arthropoda > Arachnida > Araneae > Araneidae > Argiope > Argiope trifasciata. The sequence goes on from JAPMOQ010005572.1 coordinate 3,031,869, forward strand.
CAGATTGCTTTTCATTACATACAAACAGCTCAAATTTTGACTAATTACTCTTAGCGTTTTCTAAACAACCAGAGATTGCATAACTGGATATTTTATGTATGTACATACAAGAAAGAAAAACAAGATATTAACTAAATCGCCATCGCACCGGATGAAGAAAGTCTTACACTGTTTTGAATCCAAAACATTTACGTCCTATAACTAAATATGGTGGTGACTTCATCATGGTTTGAGATTACATGGCTTCATCCAAAACAGGAAATTTAATTCTTATAGATGACATTATAAATTATATAGTTTACTTAGATATACTTCACAGAAATCTAAAGGAAAGTACTAAAAATTTGGGTTTAGATGGAAATTCTATTTTCGAACACAACAAAAAACTTAAGCAAAATGCATTTAACGTCAAAATAGGGTACCGTTTTCATGGTAAACAGCAGTTACACACACTACCACATTACCCCTACATCACTGACGTTGATTATTTGTGTGTCATACTCGAAATTATGTTCCAAGAAAACAAAATAAAAAACAAAACCCATTTAAAACAAGTGTTGCGAGAAAAATATGTAAAATTTCTTCAGAACAATCAAAAATTGCTAGAATCATTACCATGATGTTTAAAGGTCATTATTTGATCCAAAAGACATGCAACTTAAGAGTGACATTTTGTTTCTCTTCGAGATATTGCAAAAATTTCAGTGGTGTACGCTCAATTTTTCGAGGCAAAATTTTGCGTATGTTTGTTTAAAACGCTTCTGAAACACTTTAGTTTAGAAGTTTTTCGTTGACGATTCTTTAATTTTACACTAAATTAAACCATTTGTTATGTATAAAAATAAAAACGTATTTGCACTTTTCGGTAATGTGTTATTGAAAGTCGGATTTATGAAGTAAAAGTAAGATAAACTCTCCATTTTTCAGCCAATGTGTATATATATATATATTTGAATCCTTAGGTGCATAATGTGGTAAATAAATTCCACAAGAGGGCGCTCAGCACTTCTTTCGGTGTTAATTAGCAGTTAGAGGGAAGAGTGCAAAGAGTTCTCTAGACCAATAGGAATATTAGGACGTCCGCCGAGAAGGGTCGCGACCGGAAACCGTTGAGACATCATCTTTTTTTAATCATTGAATAAACGAATAATCTAAACCAGTGATGCATTAAAACCCAACACACCCACAATAATTCTTTGTAATAAAACGAATATTTGTTTAGTAAAACAATTTTTTTCAAGAAAGTTTTTAAAAAAAAAAAACTTTTGAATTCGATGTATATTTTTAATTTATTCTTTAAAAAATTATTTAAGAAAATATTAGATTTATTTATTTATTAAACATGCATTTATTTTATTCTAAAAACAGTCTTATTTGTAAGGAATAATAATTTCGACATTAGTTTCATAAATCTATTCTGAATTATTCTAAAATAATTCGTTATAAAAACAGATAAACAAAGAATTTTGCTGCGGCTTTCATTTAAATATATTTTATCATTAAATGGTTCTTGAAACTTCAGACAGTAGAAGAAACAGTTTGCAAGGAACTTTTTTAAAATATCGTAAAATATTTAATTTTATGATTCATATTTTGCATAACAAAAGATTAAACAACTTTTTGAAGAAAACATGTTGTAATGAAGGATTATTTAATCATTTTAATTTGAAATGGAAATGCAGTAAACTGTCTTTACCCGTTTAAAAAACGTTCCATTCCTTTTTAGGAATAAACGATACGAAAAAAGTTTATATATTGTAATATTCCTTTAAAAAATATTTCAACAAAGAATAACTATTCTCTAAAAAAATATCAAAGAGAGAGTGAGAAAGAAAGAGGGGAAAGCATCATTGTATGGGGGGGAATGGCTATTCTAAAAGGAAAAAAATGGCAGGGGGAAATTGAATCCTTATCTCTTGGTGAATAATAAAAAGGCGCGAAGACATCACGTTCGATCATGGAATAATTAACGGCCAACGTTTGCATTCTTTTCACATCAAATCGTCTGACGGTTTTGACAAAATGGAATAGATTCGAGGCACGATAGTCTAATTGCTTGCCACCGAAAAATACTAAAGTTTTAAAAGATATCCTATTTTCACCCTTTAACATAAAGTTGAAAAAAGTATTCTCAAATTCATGGAATTATCTTTTTAAGAATCTAAATTAGCTTAAGGATTCATCATGAATCGTGCAATTCAGAGAGAGAGTCCAATAATTCTGAATACAAAAGAGAGTTAATGTCATTTTGTGTTCAGTTATCTTTTGAAATGATTAGAATTTTGATCGTAGTCCTCAAAAATGTCACAGTTTTAGTTTATTTTGCACCAATGTTGAAAAAAAATTGTTGAAAAAAGTGCTAATTGGATGGTAGTTTTATTTGAATGTAAGAATTGTAAAGAAATGATTCTGAACAATAATCTTGATGGAGAATGGTATAATAAGGTTTAAATTAAAATTACAAAATTTACAAATACTATTTTATTGCCCGTACGGAAATGGACTGTAAAATTATTTACATGCTTTTCAGTTTATTTTGTTTCCAGTTTCCTTTTTTATCTCAATAAGCATTTCTTGTTTCTTTTCTATTGATATACAGAGAATCGTTTGGCAATTTCTTTAATATTCAATTAATTATAAAATTTTTATTAATTTTTCAATGGAAAATTAGCAATTTTATTTAATAATAGCTATTTAATTATCTTTAATTTTTTAAAGTTGTTCTTGTATTTCTTAAGACTTTAGCTAAGTTTGGATATACTTATTGAAACAATTAAAATTTGAAGTATTAAATCTGCACGATAACTTATAAGAAATCTCTCTATCGTTTTTATTTCTGATTTTATTTTAATTGCAGTGATGAAAGTCATTGTCTGAAGAATTTTCATACCTCAGTTTCTCGAATAAATAGAATCAAATTTCTTCTACAAAGCATGGAACAGGTATAATGTTCAAGCTTCATTTCGTTGCTTTAATTTAAAAATTGAATTAAATTATACAACAGTTATAAAGCTTAAATTAAAAATGTGTCAAATACTGTCCCAACATGCTTGTGTATAAATTTAGAACTTCATAGAATTAATTAAATATTGTAAAATATATTTAGAAATATTTTTTGTTGTGTAATGAAGATGATTATGGTCCGTGCAATGGAAATAAGAGCATGTATTTTTTCGCATTCTTTCTTTAACAAAAAACAAACGCTAAAAGGAAGACTAAACGTTAACGCGTTCACACCACAACAGAACAGCATTTCATCTCATTATAATTACAATCGAAATGTAGAATACCTAATTTTGTATCGCCATCTATTACCAAAGAATATTATAGAGTAATGTAACTGCTATATTTTAATAATTAACTAAAAAATGCACGAAAAAAGTTAATATTATTGAAAATTATACTTTGAATTTTTAGTAATGAATCAACACGAATTTCTAAGCGAAAATACGTTATAAAATTATTGATGGAAAATTCAAAACTTTTCTATAAATTTTAGATATTTATTTTCGTTCATAACGAACAAGTACTAAACGAAGAAACAACTTTCTAAATTTTGTTGCTCTAAACCCATCTGTTTGTCATGTGGAGCGCATTAAAAAATTCTTCATCATCATTTTGTTTGCTTTGCATATAATATTAATACAACGATAGCCAATAAACATTGTCATGTCAATTTGATTTGTAATGTTTAGACACATTTTCCAATTGGAAACTCAGAATAATTATTCAATTGGTAAATTCATAATAATGATTTAGGTTTAATTTCGAAGCGATGATTGCTATTCTCACCATTTCGGCAAAACATTTCAATTTCCATATTAATTACTGCTATTCATATCATTTGTTTACATAAACAACCAATATAGTGCCCCCTCCAAATCTTTCCCTTATGCGTTCATATAAAAATATTATCAAAAAGAATATTGAAAGTTTTGGACGGTATTGGCATGCAGCAATTATGGAATAGTTACTTTTGGTCTGAAGTTATCATTTTTACTGAATTTTTATAAGTCACTTGGCGAGGTTTCATCGTGAGTGCACTCTAGTATGCGGTTAATAATATACGACCTATTTTTTCGAACCGTTTGAAACAATTATTTTATACATAACTACACTTGCAGCCACAAAATGGCAAATTCCATATATTTAAATTATTGGGTTTCTGAGCTATCGCATTTACATGTTCCTGAAAGCATAGCCCAATAGATCAATAGATATATAGCCCCATAGCCCCATTCAATCCGCTGTTGTATTTGGCTCAAAATCTGATAATCTACATTTTATATGTTAAATCCTTATATTAAACATTATCTCTCCGATTCTCTTCGCTTTATAGTTATCAAGTTAACTTTTATTCCGACAGCCAACAGACCCATTTCCTGAAAATTTGTCACAAATATGAAAATTCAACATGGAAATTATATTCCAAATTTCAAGCTGTTCAAGTTTTACTTCAAGCTGTTTCATAAATTATTGTTGTCCCAGAGAAACACGTGGACGGAATTTTTTCAAAAATCTCTTTTTAGAATTCAGAATCACTAATTCGAATTTTTCGATGGTTACTATACTGTATCTATACTACCGATACGAAAAAGTAAAAATGAATATCGATGACTATTTCTTTTTCCAGAAAAAAATCTTGAAATGATCGTTTTAATTGTGGTCAGTTATATCATTGGTTAACATACCATAATTACCATAATTAAATATTCATCAAAACTTTCTTTATTACAATAAAATTTGAAATTCTCAGCACTATTTTTTACCACGAGATTATCATATCGCCTTTCGGTCAATTAATTCATCTTTAAATTATCATCATAATATTTTTAATCATAATAAAAACTGAAATTAAGTATGACTCCTAAAAATGAAAACCGTTTTTGTGGTCATCAAAAATAGATATTACTTTCTATTTAATTTTCTAATATTTTTTACTTATTTTTGGAACAAAAAAATTAATTTAAAGCCATTTCAAAGAGCATGAGATAATTAATTTCTTACAGAGGTTCTATGTTGAGCGAAATTGAAATCATTTCGTTTTCTTATAACAGTGAAATATATTAGCACAGAAATAAAATGAAAAAGTTATTTTTAATGGAATATGGAACATTACCTGTGTAGCTTACGAAAGTAAATTTATAAGACCAAAATTTTAATTAGTATTTCTATCTCAATGAACATTTCTGAATAGAGAATTTAAAGGAAAGTTCCACGAAAAATATAAAAAAGAAAGAAATGGATGGATAAAAAAAAAACTTATAAAGCGTTGGATAAATTTGTTTTTCCCGGAGCTTTAAAGATGTTGAAAGGAAATTAATTAATACTGCTTCATATTTACCTGCCATGCTTCTGATCTAAAATTTTAAATTCATAAAGTAAATATTTAATTCATAAATTGAGAATACATTTTTTAGAATTTAATTCTAAGCGATTATTTTTTTCTGATCTTGTGAAATAATCAGAAGTTACTGGAGGAAAATTATTTCTAAGTACTTGTAATACTTTAAATTTAATAAAACAGTTTTTAACATTAGCATCTTCCGTTGACATTATTTCGTTCTTTTTGGTATCATCTTGTTCTTCGACTTACTGCTAAATTCTTCCCTGCTTTTTGTCTAGGTACATTGAATCCCTTGTTAATTAGAAATATGTTATCCATCTCTATCATTTCAATGGCAACTGCAGAAATCCTTTCATATTAATATTTTTTCTTGCCATCGTTCGAAGAACAATCCCATTCTTTATGATGTTTACATGCAGGATGTTTAAAGTTCTACTTTGAAATAGTCATAAAAAGAAAACTACTGGGTCAAATGTTATCAAACTTGATAATAATTAAAAGGAGATCATGGGAACTTCTTTTCTCCAGAAAAAGCTCAAAATCTCACCATCACAGGGAAAATGAGGTCATATGCATTATTAAGCAACATTCGACACGAAGTCAAAGTTTTTAAATGTATTTATTTCTAAAGTGTTACAAAGCATGTTCAGTGTGTATTATCTCAAAGGCACTGTTTTTGATGATCATCAAAATAATTTGAAAAGATGCGATACAACGAAATGTGCGCAACATTCCTCTTGATATGCTAAGAGCTACTTTTGAGATTGAGGTAATGTGATTTAACTTGATTTCAGAAAATGTTGATCGTTACAAGGAGCATATTTTGTAACAAATTTCAGAAACGATTAAATACATTTTAAAGGGCTAAACACATTTCTATGTCATACTTTGCTTAACAATATTGCATACAGAACTATTGCCCACTTGGTGGTGAGTTTTTGAGCTTTTTTTGTTGGAAAAGAAATTTCGACTTTCTTTAAACTAATAGTATAAACATGATCTACATTAAACTATTACCAATTTTGATAGTTTTTGGCCCGGTAGTCATGCTTTTAAGACCATTGTAAAGTGGAACTTCAGTTATAACCACACTGTGTATCTGTGCAGAAAAATACTGTAGTGTCTTTCTCTCCCTTTCACTCACTCCCCGTTGCTTTTCTTTTGGAAGGATTAAGACTCAGTAATATTGAATAACCTTAAATACTAATCAGAATGTTTTCAAAATATATGATATTATAAAAATAAACAATTAACACATTTTTACTTCTACATGAATCGCATGTGAGTCACACACTTATATATTAAATTAGTCATTCGCTATGACAGTTACGAGTTAAGATTTAAAGAAAAGAGGGGGGCATATAATTAGATAGATGGTCCGAATGATAGGCGTGATTATTGGTAGTGAACATATTAAAATGTCATCATCAGTTTACCGTTGGTATATAATGAAATGTCCATATTTTACAAATGCAAAACGTAAATCAAAACAAGAGATGTTTTTATAACGTTAACAGCGGTCAAGATATATGAATATAAACTTTGTATAAGAAACTAAATTTGGCTTCAATATAATTCCAATAATACAGAGAATTTCCACCAGTCTATAAAATTAATTTTGAAAAAAAGTACTGGAATTAAAGAATAAATAATTAGTATATTAAGACCATATATAATGTGTATATATTAGTTTTGAAACGATGGGTATATATTAGATTTTTAAGCGATAATTATCTCATATATTAGTGATAAACATCTGAGCAATGACATCAGATTTTGACTTTATGTTTCAATTTCAATTAGTATCTTTAAAAAAGTTAATTAGAAAACAAAAAATAATGTAGTTGACTTGGAAATCGACGTTAGATAGATGTGTTTAAATTTCATGTCACTTTTGTTAATCGTTTCGGTAGATTTCTTTGATAGAATAATACATGCATATTATAACATATATCATAGCATATAGCATGCATATCTGGTTATAGTCATCTATATATTTTATAATACATGCAAAATCATTAGGGATCTAATAACTATAAAAATAGACATTTTGTATAAATTCTTTATTTCATATTTCTTTTAAATTCATATGAAACATTTAACACTTGGCATGTGGGTATACTTCGCAGCCAACTTACGTGTGCAACGGGCGTATTTTCCTGGAATTTCTTGAATACGTATTTTTACGTGACCCGCGCTCCAATGACAGACAGCAAAAAACGTAAAAATATGTTGCCCGCATGCCAAGTGTTAAATAGACAATAGGCCAAATGAAATACCGATGGACTATAGATATTGGTGATATTATATTTGTCCATGCTTAAAACAGTAATTCTGCCACATTTTTAGAATGTGTCAAAAGCAACACAATATAAAAAATACTTCTAAAGTGTTTTATTAATAGTCGTAATATTAATAATAAATTTTAGTTGAATTTTTATTTTAAAATAAAATAAATATTTAATAATATATAACCTCGAATATGGTTTTGTTATAATTTTTTAACTATTTTAAACATGATTGAATACATAATTGTAAAGATAAATATGTATGTAAAAAGTTTTTTTTACATGTTCTTTACTTAAGTTGAATTTACCTTTACCGTAACACTTCGAGGAAAGGGCACCTCGTAATCGGTGATAAGACACCTTCTGTATGGTGATTAGATCTCGTCAACCCGGTAGGTACAATAAAAGAAGGGGGGTCTGACCCTTCCATAGATGAAGGGACGTACTTCCTACTGGGAGGGTTGCACCGTTGTCGGTGATGATCCTTAGGATTCAACCACAGCTCCCTCCAATGTTGTTATAATGGTGGTCCGGTCATTCGGTAATTTTTTTTGTGCCTTCGTGGTGGATCGGAGATCAGTAATGTGAGCTTACCTTTACCTTACTTACAAAATGCTGTCAAGAAATGGAAAGAAATGTAATGTTCAACCAGTCATAATTTCTTTCATGATATTTTAGAAAAGTTTCTAGAAATAAATAAAACAATATAATTGCAATGACTCGGCCCAATATAATTTTAAACAGTCAAAAGTGTATATGTAGAATTTTGAACAAATACCTCCCACATAAAAATGCATCGTTTCAAACAAAAATCAGGTACTCTGTAGAATTATATGTACAAGTGATCTAATAAAAATGAGGCAGTAAGATTCTAAGTTAGAAGTGATTCCATCTAAAATTATTATTATTTTTGTTTTTGGTACATGTAAATTTGACATTGAAAAGTCAAGCGTGTATCCTTTGTAAGAATAAAAAATAAGTTACTTCTCAGAATATCTACCGTTTCAGCTGAAATAGTGGCAGTTGTACTCAAGAGTTAGAAAGATTGGAACATTGTAAACATTCTCAATAATTGTCAAGGATCTGTAAATTGATTATTTAATGCACGATGCTCACAGTAAAAAAAAATTCAATTGTAAAATAAATCTCTTGCTCTTTTAATGAAAAGAAATTTATATAAACCAAAAAAAAAGATCAAACATCATCAAAATATAACAATTAAATACAAAACTAATGTTTTATAGATACAGAAAATAAACTCAAACCCCTGTTCTATTCTAAGAATAATTTACCAGTAAATTTGAAGACTATATCAGAAGATATAAAACTTCTTAAATCCTGGTATCAAACTCAAGAAAAATATATAGATTGCAGAAGTTCTACGAATTACTGTCCTCCTGCCATTTTTATTCGTCATTGCACCTGAAATAAATCAGCATAGTAAAAAAAGCAATTGAAAAGAGGAAAAAAAAATCTTCTTTGAAAGTATTAGAAATCGGTTAAAAGGTTTTCTTGGAATGTCGCATTATGCTCAATCTATGACAAATCCGATTTTCGCGAATATCGCTTTATTCGATAACGATTCGCGGACAAAAACAAGAAATTCCACTTTAAATAAAATATGAAAAGTGGTATTGGGAAAAATATTCCAAGATTTCAACATACCATTATTGCTTGGTAATGCAGATTTCTTGAAAATAAATTAACTTTGAAAAAGATTTTTTCCCTAAAAAAACTTTGTTGATGAAAAAACTGAATAAAAATTATGTTGAATTTTAATGATTGCTTCAAAATGGAATAAAATCCAGGTTTCTTTTTCATTTTGATATCAAGAATTTGATTTGCTATTCTCACCTTGAAATAAGATTTTTTTCACTCTTAATTAAATGACCCATTCTGTTTCAGAAATTCAATTTTCTTTTGTTCCACGTAAGAATTTTTAATAATATTTCAAATGAAAAAGTACATCCCATGTGACATTTTGTTTGTAAATTATTTGCGGTAATTGATTCAAATAAAGATTTCATTATCAAACATTCTATCAATGTATCATATTCATTATCAGATTTGAAAAAGAAAAATGATAATTTGTGAGATCAATATCTTTTTACAATATGTCGTTATTTTGAGATTAGATAATAAAATGGACACATATTTTACACAAATAGTTTTAAGCTATATTAGAATTAACAAAAAATATCTATGTACAATGTTTAAAATATAAATCGTGTCTAAAAATTTCCTTAAAGCCTATAAAATTATCAAAAGTAAAAATGTAATTCCCAATGTAAAAATTCCCTAATGGCAATAGCAACAAGATCTAACATCCATTATTTTAGGATCAAAGAAATTTTTTGCTTTATTTGAAATCATTTTTCAGACAGTGATTGCTTTTTAGAATGATAATGCTCATTATTTGTTGCGCTATCAATAAACTGTTACATGTATATGCGATGCGCTAAATATAGTTTATATTGTTTACAGTGTCATTCTTGGGCAAAATGGGTGTAATGCTGGAATAAGGGCATCAAAATTTGACATGTAATTACTTCTTGGATAATATATTATTAATAAATTTTAATTATTTTGAAAAATTTGATAAATTTTTAATTCATATTTGATTTAAAAATGAATTTTAACATTTGTCACAAATTTTTTAGCATGCTGTGTATTATTTTTCATCTAATTAATTAATTAGATGAAAAAGAATTTAAATTTATCACTTGATTAGTTCGCAGACAACTTCGTATCTTACTCGTAAATCGAATACATTTTGTTTGATTTTTCAAACTACTATTATCTCAAATATTAATTAAATTGAAAAAAAAAATGACTCAAAGGTTCTTTAGTTCCTCAGGTATTCATTAAGTATCAGGTACCTCATATATTGTTTATAGTTGCAACAAATGACAAAATAAAATATGGTAATAATATTAAAAATTTGCACAAAGAGGAATATTTCTTTACTATAATTTCACTAGGATTAAGAGAATGGTATATTATCATCTGAAAACATGTTGTTATTTTCATTAATGGGTTTTGAATAATTCAAGGCAACAAATAATTGAAGCTGTAAATCATGGTGGCTATGAATAAAGCATAAATGCAATATTCATCCAGATCTTTAAATCGCATATATTTTTTACCAGCTTCTATCAGTACTGCATTATTATTATGTATGCTTCTTGAAAGCAGATAACTTTTAATATTTTAAATTTAATAATTTAAATAAGTAATGAAATTTTAAGCTTACCAGTTTTTACCAGTATTGATTTATCATTACACATGCACCTAAAATTAATCCATTATGAAATTTTTTTATGATCTCAGAAATTAGAAAATAGCAGTTGTGTTTACAAAAATATTGTTTACATAAAAATTCTGTAAAAATTTATATGTTTAAGAATTTATTGGTAAATAGTTTATCATTTAAAAACAGTATATATATATATTATATATAGAGAGAGAGAGAGAGAAAGGGCGAAAAAGAAGTCCTTAACCAGTTTAAACTGGTTAATGACTGAAATTCAGACAAATAATGACAAAAAATTATTGTTCTCACGTGGTAACTTGAAATTTGCAATTGTAGATCTCATTTTTATGTATAATTTGTTCCACATAACTGAGCATTGCTATTTAAAGTACTGAGACATATTTTCTTCCCGTTTTTTTATTATTTTAGCAGTTATAACATAATATGATCAATAAAAAAAATTCATATAGCCAAACATCTAATGAATCATTCAAAATTGAATCATCATATAATTATAGCACATTTCAACAAAAAATACATTAAAAAATTTTAAATACCTGTTTATATAAAAATGTATAGCAAATGAATTTGTCCCATGCTAGAAGTATTTGTTTTTCATTTCTGAGCAAAACTATTTGGCATCTTTTTATTATATTACTAACTTAAGCTTCTTGAAGAAAATGTTTTTAATAAATTTGGGTGTCAAAATTTATATCAAGGATTCTTGTGTATTATTATTAAGCAACAATGAAATGAATTTAAATTTTATTAGCTTCAAAAATTCATTAAATAGTAAACAATCATTTTAAACATAAAGAAGTTTAAATATACTGAATCTTTAGATAATTGTTTAATCGTATTACTATTATTATCACTCAACTAACATTTTTTCATTCTTGTTTTATATTCTTAAAAATCAATTATATCAAATATTTAAATAAATAAATATTAACGCAAGAAAAAAATTTCACATTAAGAAAATAATACTTTTTATATTCTTTTATTTTCAAGATAAATATGTTTACTTTAATATTACATTAAAAAAAATAAAGGCATACAAAAACACCTATAAAATATAGTCTAAATTTTACTGAGCAATTTTATCACTGTTGAAGAAATCTGGACTTGCTAAACTAAATCTCTTCTAAATAGTCAGATATGGAAAATTTACGGTAATTAAATTCTTATGATTCAACAAAAGAGAATAATAAATAGAGAAATAAAATTGGTTTTAGTCTATTTACTGTGAAATGGAATGGATCTATTAAATTGGAAACATAATAAAATATAAAAAAGGAAGACACGCCACATTAAATTTAATCGTCATAATTAACTTCTAATTTAATCAACCATATCCATAGAAATCAAAATCATTCATCATGACTTATTACTAACTAAATAAAGGGAATTATTGAATAAATAGAGATGAATCGAAATATTTATTCTGCTTTTAAGAATAAGCTTGGTTTTCAGACAAATAATGTGTATCAAACCAAGCATAATAATTTAATGTGAAGGAAGTATCATTTTTTAAAGAATAAATGGTTTTGAGTTTAAAAAATGAATGCAAATATTTCAGAAATAATGATAAATTTTGCTCAAGTAATCATGAAAATAAAGGCAGAAATACAATATATTTTATCGTTTGAGGATGCATTTTTTACTAATAATAATTATTTTGTTGCTAATACTAAATATTTTCAAATAATTTTTTAATGAGAAAAATATTTCAAAATAAAACATCCAGTCTTAAATATTATAATGCGTAGAATTTTATATACCATGTGGATATAGTTTAGAAGATATTTTTTATATTTATAAAAATATTTTATAAGAAAAAGAAATTTTTTAAATAATAAATATTTTACCGAGCAATCAAAAAAAATTAACAGAGAAAATAGCAGAATTATAACTTAAGATGCATACAGTTTTATGGAATATTATTTTTCGCTCATAATTTGAAAATATTTAATTTCTAATCATGAAATGTTTTACAAATAGTTTTATTATCCTTTGTTCTTTTATAATTTTTTTCATGACGGTAATAACTATATGAATAATTGCAGTAACATGACCTAGTTAATTTTCCCAGCTTATGTAACGGTTGCCAATTCGTTAGTGCTTTCCATGTTTGGCGTTTGGCCATATTATGTATTGCAACGAAATTTCATTCTGATCTGAAAAACCGTTATTACGATGTGCAGGTAAGTGTGGTTTATAGTTCTTGAGTATATTTTTCATTTCCCATTCTTTTGCGGATTTCAATTTTATTCTTGAAGATATGATTAACTAAAATATTTCTAGTACTGAATGTAATATTTTCCATTCCAAATGCTTGAAATTTATGCAGAATAAAGTAACTTTACGGAAAATTTGAGACTAGACAATCAGGGAGACTTAACACGATGAAGAAAATCTCCCTAAGCAAGATATATATATATATATATATATATATAACTTCTGTTATTCTTTCCTTGAAATTCAACTGAAGCTCAGTGTTTAATTGTGATTAACTTTCTGTTGATACATAGATTATCACTGGTATCGTGACTCAAGAAATTAAGCTAGGTAGCATTTTAATTCGAGCCGTGATTGCAAGGAATTTTGACTGTTTTAATTGAATATGATTCTTTGAAAATATCTTCAAGAATTGATAAATAATAAAATTTTTTCTTATGATGATTGATTGTTTTCGAAAATAAAATAGAATAATTTGTGAAGAATTGTTTTAACATTAATAACTTAAAGAATGTTGCTTTTAAAACAGAAGATTTAATATTAAATTTAACTACGTTCAAATCATTCAAATATATATATATAGTTTCTCCTAATTCTAAAAAGATAGGATTTTTTTTATAATTTTGAAATAAAATCGTCTGCTCAACTCTACACGAATCAAATCCTTAATAGCATTATCTACAAAATATACGTTGTATTCATTCACAAAAATAACATCTTACATTATCAGTCATAGAATAGAATAACTTCGTAGTGATTTGTTCTTTTTTTATTTAAAATGTTTTTGATATTAAAAAATTAATGAAGGCAAAACTTTCCATGTCAAATTATGATTTTTTGCAAAAACTATAAAATTATTCAAATTTGAAATATTATGGAATCTTTATGGAATGTTAAACTGTCCAATAAATGCTGTAAAAAAGTTCCTCGTAGCAATTTAATTCTATTTTATCTTAAAATATACACTAAACTCTTCATTTTGAAAAAAAAAAATTACACTTTCTTTCACAAAGTGGAAGAAGTCAGATTAATTATCTATGGTTGCCTATTCATGATATAAATATTTTATTAGTATTTCTAAAATATTTTAATTTCAATGTTAATAGTTGAAAAGATGTCAAATATTGAAAGTACAGTTTTCAAGTCTGTCATGACAACAAAACCAAGATTCCATCTCTCTGAAATTAGTTCTATATTTGGTAAATAAAATTTTGGTAGAGAGCTTCGCTTTGTAAGCCTTTTCTTCTTTTTTTTCTTTCAAAACTCCAAGTATTTTCCTGTCTACAATATTTTTCGCTTCACCAATTTAATTAGTTAGAAATTTCTCTAAATTTCTTCTTTATTTGGTTGCAAAATTCCGCTAATGAACGCACCAAGAAATATTCAAACGACTTCTCATTAAACCATTCAATCGATTCTTTTCCGTTAACTGTAACTGTGATTCATAAATGAGATTTTTCGAGAAAAGAAAGAAAAAATTCGTGACTTTCTCCAGGGAAATGCTAATATTTCTCATAACAAGTTCTATATATATGTACTGAAAGGCATTTTCTTTCAAATTAAACACATTTTCTCTGTTTCATTCTTCCCAATTAAAAGTAAATGGTATTTTTTGTCTTTATAATTAGTAGTTCTAACGAGAGCATTTTTAAGCCTTAATTTTTAGTCTGATAGGCACAAGAAATTAGATAGGCGCATAAAGATTCTTTTCTTTCTTTTTGAAGTTATTTCATTAATGAGCTTTGTTGTTTGCACGTTTGTCTATTTGAGAAATCCTGTTTAGTTTTATGAAGCTATGCAAATGAAATGATTTCAGACTTAATGATAAAAGAATGTTTTCTTTTAAAATGCTATTCAGTTTTTTTTTTCTCTGGGCAAGCGAGTTCCGTTTTGAATTTTTTTGAAATTTTGTTTTATAATTTGAAACGAAATTTAAATATTTTGTTTAAATAAAGCAAATACATCAGATAGCTGATTCTTTAATCTTTAACAAAAATGTTATTATAAATAAATTTTCAAATCAACTTAAAATAAACTGAAACATTTGTTTCAAATTCAAGTTTGTTTACTTTTCAGCATATAAAAAAAAGTATTATTATCCGTACTTAAGTAAAAATTAATTAAAAACTATAAAACCTCTAAACTACTATTATCTTATATATTTTATTTGTTTCTATAAACAAAAAGGAATGTTTGTCTGTATATCTCTAATGTGTTGCGATATGTTTTTATTTGCGCTGAATGTCTCTTATTATCCGATTGCGATGAAACTTTGAATACTTATTACTTGCACTTATTTGTTTCTGTTAATGATGGAAAACAAAAACAAAAAAAATCCAGGCCTAAAGTCTTGAATAATAAACTTAATAAAATATAATTAATATTATTTACTTTTTTCCTTTTTATATCAATCAATAATTTATTCATTTCTGATTCTAAAATAAATAAAATTATTTCTATCATTCCTAATTAAATAAAACAGTTATTTTAAATTTCAAACGATATTTTCAAAATTATTTCTTCGATGGTAGTAAAGCGCCAGGTACTAGTTAATATTAGATATATATTTATTACAAAGTCAAGCTATTATTATCATACATTTTATTTATGTTAGATATATTTTTATTTGCTTCTTTGTAAAATAAAAATATATCTTCAAAGGAAAATTTTATTTTTAAATATTATTTTGAAATTATATTGGGTTGTTCGGAAAGTCATTTCGTTTTTTTTTTTTGTCAAAATGAAAAGAAATTTTCGTTTAATGAATAAATTATTTATTAAATTATAAAATTGCCATTCTGGTCTAATACCTTTTGCCATATTTTTGGTAGTAACATGATTACACGCTCATAAAAGTTTTGGTCTTTGCTGTAAAAAAAACTGATCGAGGTGGTTTTTGGCCTCCTCATTTGAAGGAAAAATTTTGCAAATCAGTTCTGGTACTGATGTACTGTTAACACATCTTCTCCACACATATTGGCTAATTTATTTCTGGCTTGACAGCATTTTTATCTTTTATATAGCAAAAAAGAAAAAAATGACGAAAATGCTGTTTATTGCTCTCCATATTTAAAAAGGCACCATCCAAAAACTACTGCGAAGAATCAGCTGCACTTTTTCACACTCAAGCCTTGCTATATCAGCTCTTAAAACATAAAAAGATTTTGCGGTTTAAGTATGAAATTGGGTGCGAAAAATACAATTAAATCCTCTGACGGAAAAAACGAAATTACTTTCCGAACAACCTAATATTTAAACAATGATTAAAAAATTCTTTAACAATTAATAAAGTTTAGTACCTTACTTATTAAATTTTATTCTTTTAAACAGTCGATTTTTTTATTTCATCGTAATATATTAAATATAAAATTGGAGATATTCATTTTATATTACAAAATATAAGAGAATATTCTATTTTCAGTTATTTACAATGGAATTTTAAAAGCTTTAAAGATATTACAAATTGTTTTTTAATTGACTTATTAGTATGAGCTAATAAGGTGATTATGATATCTTAACGATATGATGCAACATTCAGAATGGATAACATTAAAAAGTGTACTGTGTAGTGGATTAATTGAGTAAGGAAGTTAATGTCTGGGTATTTTTAGAAACCTACATAGTGGATTAATAGGCTAAGGATGCTGATGTCTGGGTATTTTTATAAACAACCTATATAGTGGATTAATAGAGTAAGTATGTTAATGGCAGGGTATTTTTAAAAACATGATTTTTCCGGTTGTGGATGGCACAAAATTTTCAAAAGTGATAAATGGGGTTCCTAAATAAAGAAAATGCATGTTTATACACTGATGGAAAAAAAATTACAATACCAAGAAAAATTATTGTGCAGTAATGAAATTTTAGGAATACATTTGTCTAGGTAACATATTTAATTGATTAAAGTTTCAAGATCACTGGTAGAGCCATTGACGAGAAGAGCCATTTCAAATGTGAAACGTTGGTACATTAGTAACCGGTGTAACCACCAGAATTTTGAATGCAAGCATGCAAACGTGCATGCATTGTGTCGTACAGGTGTCGGATATCAGTGTGTGGGATGGAGTTCCATGCATGTTGCACTTGGGCTCTCAATGCAGGGACGGTTAATGCTGGTTGTGAATGACGCTGGAGTTGTCATCCAATGATGTCCCATACGTGCTCGATCGGAGAAAGATCTGGTGATCTAGCAAGCCAAGGCAACATGTCGAAACTCTGTAGAGCATGTTGGGTTACAACAGTGGTATGAGGGCGAGCGTTATCCTGTTGGAAAACACCCCCTTAAATGCTGTTCATGAATGGCAGCACAACAGTTTGTATCACTAGACTGACGTACAAATTTGCAGTCAGGGTGCGTGAGATAACCACGAGAGTGCTCTTGCTGTCTTACGAAATTGCTCCCCAAACCATAACTCCAGGAGTAGGCCCTATGTGTCTAGGCCACAGACAGGTCACTAGCAGGCGTTCACCTGGCCTCCTTCTAACCAACAAACGGCTATCACTGCGACCAAGGCAGAACCGGCTTTGATCAGAAAACACAACAGATCTCCACTCCGTCCTCCAATGAGCTCAGCTTGACACCCCTCACGTCGCAAACGGCAGTGGTTTGGAGGCAGTGGAATGCACTGTACAGGGCGTCTGGCTCGGAGCTGTCCTTGAAGTAACCGATTTGTAACAGTTCGTTGTGTCACTGTGGTGCCAACTGCAGCTCGAATTTCAGCTGCAGACTCAGTACGATTAGCCACAGCCATACGCCGAATACGACGGTCTACCGTCTCAGTAGTGCCACGTGGCCGTCCGGAACCTGGTCTTCTTGAGGCAGTACCTTCCCTTGACCACTGCCGCCAATACTCATGCACAGTAGTTACATTCCTGCCAAGTCTTTCAGCAATATCTCGGAAAGAAAACCCACCTTTTCGTAGCCCTACAACACGACCTCGTTCAAATTCAGTGAGCTGTTGATAATGGCTTCTTTGTCTTCTCAGAGGCATCCTTGACTAACATTAACCCACTACGTCAAATCTCAACTGTAAATAACGATCACGAACCTTACAGCGCTTATTTAAAGCAAACCTCATTTCATGTTCATAGTGTCGCTACTAGCGCCACACTTACGCGCGTAGCTCGAAATTCGAATCGACGTCATCTTTCAGATGTATAAACACGCCTACCAAATTTCGTTTATATAGCACAGCTCCTTCCTAGTGTCAGGATTTTTTTCCATCAGTGTATTTTGGTGCAGAGCACAAGTAACCTAGTGGCTTAAATCAATATTAAATAATACGAAAAGGGGTTGAGTATATCTGTTATAGCTGCACTGGCAACTGGTATATGTGAAACCTAGGAGATCGGTGAATCCTTTAGCGTCGAATTTCTGTTTACTATCTGATTAGATTCAAAAGAATATTTTGGTTTTTATTCCAAACCAAACCAGAATAATTTCTTTGTTCATCACAGATCATTATTTAAAAAAGCCTTCTTTCATAGTATTGTTTAACATTAGCTTAATTTCCTGAAAGGCTTGGTTTTGTTTTAAAGGTAGCAATTAATATAATCTGCTATCAAATGATCACAATGTCATTTAATCAATATATTATATATTATAAAAATGATATACCCAGAAAAGATTTGCATTGTAACTAAATGTAAATACTTGTTCATAATAAAAATGCAATTCATCGCAAGAAAAAGCGCAAAAATTTTCATTCTTTAGCTTTCTTTACTTTCCAAATTACCCAGCTACAGTATCTGCGGATTAACATTTATATCAGTCTTCCCAAAAATCTCAAATAAAACAATTTGAAGAAAAATAAATGAATGAAAGAGTGTCAGTAGGACAAATAAATAAATGATTATTATTCAGAGTAATATAATTGCTTTTTATCTCTAAATTAAATATGAAAATGATCTCTTCAAAACACATATTTATACTTTTATGTTACGTTTTTTTTTTTTACAATATATTTCTATTTACATGAAGAAATATGAAAAGAGTCTTAAAAAAAACAATAAAGTGATGTGGACTTTGCAATAAAAATATAATTTTTTCAAAATGTTAACCGTTCGAAACAATGAGGTGGCGTAATCGAACAATGAAATTTGACATCACGTCTTGCAATGTCTCAACGGAAATGGAATCACATGCAACACCAATCAACGATTCAAGCTCAACTATAGTGGTGGGATTGTTTCTATAGACAGTGTCTTTCAATGCTCCCCACAGAAAGCAGTCACAAGGAGTCAGATCGGGAGTCATTTTTCATTTGTGACGTCACACTGAAAGCGTCTATGGGTATTGTGATTAGAGCGCCATCTTTTAATGATTTTCGTAACTAAATTTTCTAAACTTTTATACAGCATTTTTACAGTTTTGCTAATAAATGTACAGTTTACCGCATAATTCTTCGATCTTTGTTGTAGAGATATTTAATTGTGAAATCAAGCCTTATTCGCTGATCACCCTGTATGCATAGTTGACTTCCACATAAAGTGAGGATAGTTATGTTTTGCGTAGTAGAAAAATCCCATCATTCACGGAGAATGAAAGTTTGAACATCATTCTAAATTTATCCAACAATTATTAAGTGAGATGCGAGTGATTTCGAACTATTTTTTATTGCAACTAGATAATCTATATTAATTCAATGTTTTAACTATTTATCTTTTATTGAAAGTTGAATAAAAATTATTTATAAAATTTTTATGAATAAATTTTAAAACAGCATATGTACTATCATTTTTTTATAAATTTTTGCTTTCTTGAACTATCGGTCTCATTGCGTATATAAATAATAAATACGAACATTAACTTTAAAAAACTAAGTACGAAAGTTTCATTTATTATGATTCGTAGATAGTTATCTTTATATTACCGTATGTAAATCAATCGCAGATTCTTCGTAATTTTATATCAAATTATATAATACTAGATACAAAAACTATTTAATAAATATAAAATACTAGATACAAAAATCATATATAAATATATAATACTAGATACAAATTCTATATATACATATAGAATACTAGATATAAATTGAGAAAAAAAATGAGTTAAATTTATCAATATGTTCAAAATATTAACTTGTAGTATATCGAACTATCTTTTTACAAATAAATTATATCTGTGATTAAAATTTAGATACGCTTTCAGACCAAAAATGAATAAAACGAACATATTCGATTTTTGCAGTTTGAGAAGATGAAAAAAGTACGAAATAAAAACCTGCTCAAAAAACAAGTTTTAATAAATTTTAAAAATCACATATTTAATTCTTCCCTGACATTTGATAGCAATTCCCAAATCTCATTAATCCTCAACATTTCTTTTCCTAAATCCTTCTATTAAAGATAAAAATCAATGCATACACTCGGCGTTGTTATCTTTTTAAAATATTTTTTTTTTCTTTTATTCATTTTTTTCTACGAACTCTTGACCAGATAAGACCAAACGCACACGAACCCATTCCATAACTTCGACCACCCCTTCTCCCCCACCATTCCGAACTGTTTTAAAAAGCAATTTTGTCCCTGTTCCTCTTAACGATGTTTTCGAATGTAAATAAAAACCCCTCACTGCAAAATTCTGCTTTTTTTATTATTAGCATTATTATTATTTTTCATTCGGAAACAAAATCTAATAAGAAGTCAAACTCTGTAATCAATATCCAACTGCCGATTGCCGCTTATTAAAATTGAAACTCGAGTGGGAAGCTTCACTTAAGCTAGCTTTTCGATCGAACGAAGTGACATAATTAGAAATAACTTTTCAAGAGATGCATTGATAAAAGGCTGCCAAATAAGTTGCCCTCTTTTCATTCTGGTCTTTTTTTTTCTCCTTTCCTTCTATACCCTCTTATACCATTCGTTTTTTCAATACTTTCGTTCCTTGAAAGCCCCCTCCACCCCTCTTCTTAAAATTGATTTCCGTTAACACGAGAAAGAGGGTGAGAGTGGCAAAGGCAGCACAAAAAGAAAGTAAAAATATATTAATCGTTAATTACGTTTAAGGAGCACTTCTCTGCCAATCTGCAAGTCGTTTTCAGCTGGAGTAGTGGCCGAGAGGAAGGTTTCCACATTTCCTTTTACGGAGATGGGATTGGGAAAGGAAAAATTGATCAATTGCGCAAGCTCACGGAATTCCTTTAAAATTCGAATATAAATGAATATGAATGTCGTATGAAATTTAGCAATTAGATTGAGATTTAAGGAAAAATTAGAAAGTTTTTTTGCGGGGGGAGAGAATTGAGAAGATTGAAACTTTTAGTCCGGATCATTCTTATAGTAATGGCATTTTAATCTAGAATTTTCACTTTTAATATTATTTTTTATATTTTTCTTAGTAATGAACCGAGAGAATGTGTGCACAAAAGTTTTTATTTAATATCGTTGCATTGTGATTTTGAATAAATTCAATTTTAAAATTAATAAAAATTAACTAGCAAATGTGATTTAATTCCAAATAAAAGAAATGGAAAGCATCCATTAATTATGAATTATTTTGGTAACAATCAATGAAAGTATTTATTAATCCTTAATTAATTCTAGTATGAAAAGCATTTAATTATCTTGAGTTAGTCCCAATAATTCAAGCAATAACAAGTAATCTTTAATCATAAATTAATTGAGTTATTAAAGCAATCAAAAGTAATAATTGGACAAAAATTAATTTCTGTAATTAAATCAATAAAAAATTTGATTAATTGTGAATATAAATCAATATCTAAAGCAATGAAAATTGTTCACTAATCCTTAGTTTTAGTACCTCAAACAATGCAAAGCATTGCTGAAAAATATTTTTTAATTTTACATTCAGTAAAATCAAAAATCTAATTTATTCATTAATCGCATGTTAACTCCAGCAACTAAGCAATAAAAAGTATACATTATTCATGATTAATTCCAGTAATTAAACAATGAAAAGCATTCATTAATTGTGAGTTAATTTTTAGGAATTAAACAAAGAAAAATATCTATTAATCTTGAGAATTCAAGTCGTTAAACAATGAGATACATCTATTAATTGTAAGTTAATTCTGGTAACTAAATCATAGAAAAATACCTTATTTTTGAATTTATTCGAATAACGAGAGTAATGAACAGTAGTCAGTAATCAGAAATTAATTCAGTTGTTAAAGCAATAAAAAGTAATAATTAATCATCAATTAATTCCAGTAACTATAACAATGAATAATCATTAATTGTGAATATAAGTTAATAACTTATATTCACAATTAATGTAATCAGTAAAGAAAAATATTCAACAATCCTTAGATTTAGTAACTCAAACAATCCCAAATATTTTCGTAAAATATTGTTTAGCTCAAACAATTTTTTTAATTAAATTAAGGAATTTATTCAGAAATTCTTTAAATGAAAGCTAAGCAATAGTTCTTTTTTTAACCCTCTTATTAAAATTTATTTAAATTAAATTAACTACTTTATTTAAAAAAATGAATACAAACTATGCAATAGCTCTTTGCCTTGCCTTTTTTGTTTTACATTCATCACCCTTATAACTAAATATGATAGATGTTACGATACAAAGGGAAAATGTAAAATTATCTGAAATGAAATTAATCAAAACTGCCTAAGTAGTTAGAGGTTAGCGAAGAAAGTTCAAATATTTTGGATCCTTGTACTGAATTTGAGAGTAAAAGAACAATTTTATGTGTATGTATGCTGTACAGCTCGAATGGGAATAGCTACAGTTTCATTTTTAAGCAGATTTTTCTGGCTGTATCTCATGTAATTTGAATAAATATTAAAAATGACTTGGAATCCTTCCAGATCAGAATATAAGGAACAGTATTCCAATTTGCCAAAAGAAAAAGGCTTAGATCAAGAGCGCAGGAAAGAAAATTTTGTTTCAGCTTTATAATTTCAAGGGTACGTACGCAAAGAAATAATTTTTAAAAATAGTATTAATTTTCTTTTCCTATTTTTCTGATTCGTATTTCTTAAAAAATATGTTTGTTTTTCCTCTCAGTAAGATTTTTTCATGAAACGATTGCAAATTTTGATGGAAATAAATCAATATTCATTTATTTCATCATCATTTAAATGCATAGTTTTAAGTTTTTGACACGATTTTCTACCTAACTTTTTACGAACTCATGAAAACGGATAAAATTATAGCATTTTTTTGTCTTTAGTTTCAAAATTTCTTATTCGTTTCTCTCCTAGTGGGCTTGACAAAGTTCCTGTCATTTCCGATCAAACAGTAGTTGAAATTGGATTTTTTTCTTGGTATTTCTTGCCATCTGAAAATTGACTAAATATTTGATCTTCCGAATCTTCAATTGCACCAAAGTATTTAGAATAATAATCCAGAATCAACTTGGAATCATGTCCAAATCTCATATAATATATACTCCAATATCTTAGATAATATCACCAATGTATTAAATCAATAATGTGCATCGCTTTGGTTTCTAAGTTATCCAGTTAT
The DNA here is from genome assembly GCA_026543055.1 of Argiope trifasciata. Classification (NCBI taxonomy): domain Eukaryota; kingdom Metazoa; phylum Arthropoda; class Arachnida; order Araneae; family Araneidae; genus Argiope; species Argiope trifasciata. Next base: position 3,055,445 of record JAPMOQ010005572.1, read on the forward strand.
TACACGTTTGAAAAAGGATTTCCAAGCTTCCATTGGACATAAATTACTATATATATATATATATATATATATATATATATATATATATATAAAGTGACGATGTATTTCAATCTGCATCACAACACAAGATATATTTTTCCCGATGAGTATAATTGAGTATTTATTCCGATAGGGATTTCTCTGCACGTGTCAATTTAGATAAGGAAATTATATCTTTTAAAAGAATATTTTTAGGTTGATAGATTTTATTTCAGCACTCGGAACGTGAAAGCTGCTGATTTAAGCATTCTTACAGAGCTCTTGTTGCATTAATTAATTTTAAAAAGGTGATATCTGATCAGGAAAAAATATATTTTAAAATGAAGTAAATATGGGCTAAATTAAGATAAAAATTTGGAAGTTAATTAGGAATTTAAATTAAATTTAAATATAACTTCTTTTGAACATTATTTTAGACAGTTAGTTTTTAAAAAAAAATTGTTGAAATAATAATTAAAACAAGCCCCTGATTTCACTCTAAGGGGGAAAAAATAGAAAGTACTGCCAGGTGTTGAAAATTTAACTATTCTATTATCACCTATCACCAGCGATAAGAATATAATTTACAGTACAATAACATGGCTGCCATGAATCATTTCCTGTATCGTGATAAGTTAGATTTGAAGATTAAGCACATCTCGATTTTTTCCCCTTTAGATCCACATCAATATCGCGTTCAGCTCTCATCACCATTGTTCGTTCGGTATCTGATAGAAAGGCTCAGAAGCAAGCACGAATAATGTAGGATTTTATTAGCTTTTATTGAAACATTCTGGGATGAATATATATATAAGAGTAAATTAAATTCTAAAAGATTTTATTGATTTTGAATGATGTGGGATTCTAATAGTTGATAAATGTTTAACTTGGAATTTGGCTTTTATTGTTCTATGTCTGTCAAATATTCTGTTTTGGGAGCAACAAGAGAATTTTTTTTTATCATTCTAAATAATATTTCTCTTTTAGATGAAGAAAAGTAGTCAAATAATTTTATCGCATTTTTTTTTCTTTTTTGTAGCCACCAAATTTAATGGGGAATTAATAGTTGTTTTCTTTTTCATTTAGGAAAAAAACAGTTATTCTTATTTGTTAAACTTTCTCGTATACAAAGTATAGAGAAAGTATTGTAAATATCAAAATATTCGAACTCGATATTTTGATGATTTACACCATTTCGGATCTCCTTAAATCCGAAAATCACACTTTTAGTGTTATGTCTGTCTGTGAACACAATGACTCAAAAAAGATTCAAGCAAGATATCAGAAATATGGAGTCTGGAATTAGAGTCACAACCAAATTTGTATATTTCGGTCACATTTTTAAAGGATTCTTTTCACAGAAAGTCTTCCTGCCTATCCGTTCAAGTGGAAGTAAACTCGATAACTACAAAACAGATAATATTTGATGCACAGATTTAGCACTTAATGTATAGATTTTTTTCTAAATCTATCAAATGTTGATCGTCTATCGGTTTTTACTTTCGCGTGCATGTAGATTCCCTAACTCATAAATTCAGCAGTTAAATCAATGAAATTTGGTATGTTATGTTGTGACGACAACTATATCTCTTTGTCAAATTTTGGTTTCTACTATCGTCAAAAAAGCATTCAGAATGCATATTTGTTCAATAGGTTGAGTAAAGATGTTCTCGCTAAAGTTACATATTTCAGAATTATTATGTCATGAAAGCATTCTCGATCTTATCCAAGGTCCACAATTTTATGCGAATAAGGTCTTATGCGTATAAGACCTTAATTTAGGAGTGTGTGAGAAAGTTTCGGGCAGACCAATTCCATCTGGTTTATCCACTACTACTGTATATGACGATACTTATAGTTGGTCAAAGAATTTGTTACAATTTCTTGGCATTGATGAGTATGTGAGAAAGTTTGGGAGTAGGAACACCACTAGCTTGTTTATCCACTACTATTGTATATGATGATACAAATATTTGGCAAAAGGCATATTTTTAACGATTTCATGACATTTGTGTGTATGCAGGAAAGTTTTGGTGGATCACCCGGGCTGGTTTTGTTTCCTGCTGTTATTGTGTATGATGATAAAAATTATTGGGCTAAGAATGTTTTTAAGGATTTGATGACATTGATGTTTGAGAAAGTTTTGGGTGTGATATATCTGGATGATTAATACGCTACTATTGTGTATGATGATGCTAATACTAGCTCGAAGAAGGCTTTTTATAGTTTCATGACATTAGTAAATATGCGAGAAAGGGTGGTTTTTGCTGGAGGGGAAGGGATCGCTCTAGCTTGCTTATTCTCTACTATTACAGATGGCGCTAATAACAGTTGGCCAAAGAATACTTTTTGCTATTTCATTATATTGATGAGTATGAGAGTTTGGGGGTAACCCCTTCAACTGATTGTACTATTGTATTTGAGGATAAAAGAAGTTTGTCAAATAATACTTTTTATGATTTTATGACCAGTATGTAAGAAAGATTTTGGGGGACCAATCTGGTTCATTTATAGGCTTCTATTGTGTAAGACGATACAAATAATTACTCAAAGAATACTTTTTTATGATTTCATGTCACTAGTGCGTATGCAAGAAATTTCGTGGTATATTTTCAGTTAATTTTTCCATTGTTATTGTACATGACGATACAAATAGTTGGACCATTTTTTAACTATTTTGTGACATTGGTTGGTATGCGCAGAAGTTTTGAAGGGACTAGTTTATCCCATACTGTTATATATGATAAAACTAATATTTGATCAAATAATGCTTTTTACGATTTCATGACGGCCAGATTAGAAGATGGAAAATTATCCTATATAGCAAAACTTTCTTGAAGCACTTCCTGATGCATTAAGACATATATCAATATCGATTTCAGTACTGGAGGAAAATGAGAAATGCAGTGAGATGCCACCAGTAAAGTGCCTCCGAAAAGTCGTCTAGTGAAGATGGATGGCGTATTGATGTTTGATTACTTTGTAGCTCTGCGATAGAACGATTGATATTGATTTCTAAATTCATTCTAAGTATCGCGCATATTCTATTTTAGAACTGAGAGTGAAAAGCAGAAATAACTGTAATGCATAAGAATCTATAGCTCGAAAAAGTTTTATGTTTGAAATTTAAAGAAAAGAAAAATAGAAAATTGACACTTTCTACTGAAATATTGTTTGAATGCCTTATGAAAAAATGGCAGAATATTCAGAATGATCAGTAGAGTCCGTAAAAGTACTTTCAGTTGAAAACTTATTTTCATATAACCTGGGACGTAACATCATCTATAGTAAAGCTACAATGTCGAAGTTACTAAAAGAGAGCGAAGCACCCTAACTGACGAAAGATATAAACTCGAAAAGATGGTTAAAAACATAAAAGTAATCGGTACCATGTGCATGGTGATATAGTATAGTATAGAGTACATTGCATCATGATATAGTGTATGCTTCACCATGATGAAAACCAAGAAAAAATGTCATTGAATTATCTGTTAAGGATGACTAAGAACTTTTTTGGGGATATCGTATATTTTTGTTATTATTTCGCTAATGAATCTATATGAATCTAAAATAATTGAAAAGAACTTAATTACGGACTCTGTATATTGTTACAAGTCTGTAAAGTTACTTCCAAGAATGGTCATGTGTATTGGATGTTTTCGGTATCGCATTAATGTTCCATTTTGTCACCAAAGTGGACAAATTCCTCGATTTTTGGAGTGGACCTCGTAATTTTGAACCACGGTCAGATGACGAGGACGACACCTGAACTGGCACCCCCCTCTCCACACCACGCCACATCAGCGGGAGGACATTTGGCCTGACAGATTTAACGTGCAACAGACCCCCTCACACGACTGTTCTTCGGTGGAATCGAATCTCGAACCTGAAACCCTCCGGTTCCGAAGCCGAGACTTTACCACCAGGCCACCGCGGCCCTCCAATACTGATAAACTTGCTGAGAAACAGCTTTACAAGCTCGTAACAATATCTACAGTAGACTCCAGAATTGATTCATAGGTACTATCAAATAGTTCATTTAGGTTGCAGCAAAATATAAAATCCTTGTTTAGATGTGCCAAAATATATAAATTTTTATATGTATATAAGAATTTCTGCATGAAAAACATCGAATTCTTCCAATTTTTTCTTCGTTACTCTGATATTTTGATTTTAAATACTATCTCCGATTTGCTACTAGTAATAGCTTTATGAAAAACGCAGCCTATTAAAATTCAAATATATTCTAAATATAAAATTTCTTTTTTTCTTGTAATTTCTGAAGTTTGAAAACTAAATATTTTATTTTAAAATTATACGATTAATTGATGTAACATGCAAACTCTAATACCCAAAGGATAATTATACAAAATTTTATAGCTCCACGGTTTTTCACTTTAGAGGGTGTATTACAAAAGTATATCAAACTACTAAAATATTTAAGACGAATGAAGTTACCTCTTGATCTGCTCTATAAAGTGCAAACGAAGGTACTGACAGACATTTTTTTTATCATTAGAACAAGTATTCTTTATAAGAATACATACATTTTTATACATATCAGAATCACAAAATGATTTGTTTAACCGATAGCGATTTTTAGTTTCACCATGATTTTAACATATCAACTAAAAAAAGAAAAATTAGTTTTAAAAACACAATCGTATAAAATATTCTTTGTCATCATTCTATTTTTTTTTAATTTAAGAAGTAATTTGATATATTGCCTCATAATCCATTATATATTTTATTACGTGACTCGTCATCTATTTAATATAGTTTAGATTGAAATGAATTGGTTTTTTTCACAATGGCAGTTGAAATTGAATAAAAATGCATAACAAAGGAACTGATACTGATGAAATAAAAGTGCAAGCTTCATAATTAGTAGATAATAGAATACACTATTATGAATTTAAAAATATCATAATATAATTTTTTTTCTGTTATAGCAAATGTTGCATCAAGGGGAAAATTTAAATTAAAATGCACAAGGAAGCATCCTTCAATAAAACCTGCTTAATATGCAATTAACCAAGCGCAAATAAGGGAAAGGGTTTCATCATTACTGATAATTAACCGATGCGCTTTGATGTTTCCGCTCCAAGAAGAAGAAGTAGGAGTTAAAGGGGAAAAAATTATATCGTCTGCAATCTTAAATTGTAATTCGGCGTAAAACCGGATGAGCTGGCAGTAAAAATGAAAATTTCGAAGATTTGTCATAAGGAAGAGGGGGGAAAAAAGAGCTTAAAAATTCCTACGTGTAACGACTTTAAGAACATTAAATCTGCATTAAAAATCTTCGTTAAGAGAAGAAGAAAAAGATATAAATATATAACGCTACAGATATATATAACAGGGAAAGTATTTCATATTCAAGGGGAGCGTAATTGCTAACGAAATTGCAGGAAATTATCGCAAAAAGAAAATATTTAAGTGCCATAAAGATTTGACGGGAAATTCGATTAGGCCTAAAAGAGTTCCTTAAGGAGAAGATTACGTGAGACTGGCAACCATCCAGGCAGATGAGCAGAGCGCCCCCTGGTGATGATGATTAAATTAATTCTCAATGTATGAAGATGATTTCGGAAACAAACTATCTTAGGAAAGATGGTCTGTTTTACCATAATTTAATTTTCTTCAGATTACTTTTTTTTTCTGAGGAGAACTTCTTCCAAAATGAGCTTATTCTGCGGGTGGCCTTCTAGCTAGCTGAAACTGTTTAAATGAACTGGGCTTGAATTATTAAATGCTGTTTCCAAATTCATATATAATGTGAGCATTTATAACTCTTGAAAGAAACCTTTCCATCTAGGGGAATATAAATGTTTTATTACGCAGAGAATACTGTTTGCAGATGTTTTATGTTTTATATACAACTTTATATTTTATTCGCTTTCTGGAATGCTAATTGGATTTTGTTTCTTTTTGACGCATTTATTGCATTACTAGTATACTTAGCCTCATTTTTTGTATGAATAATATAACAATCAGAACTACTAATGTTGTTTTTTTAACAAATTCATAAATATTATATATGGGCAAAGCTTTTATTACTTAGATGTATTTGTAAATGTTATCTTGAATAAAACATATCAATAAATTTTGCCATAATACAGGATTTTTCTCGTTTTAAAAAATAGTTCTTAGATGTTAGATAATTTGAGAACAAAATTTTATTCTTTGAGATAATTAATTAATACAACATTCTGTTCTGTTTCTAAATATATGTGTTTTGAAAACTTTTTAAAATTATTTAATCAAATTATATACATTAATATATGCAGAGAAGTGTTGGAAATATTTCCTCAAATTTATATACTTTTTTCGTAATTTATTTACTTTACTACAGATGGTAAATCCCTTAATCCTTGGTTTACAAATTTGATGCACATCAAAATGTTAGTTTCTAAATCTGTGCATTAATATTGATCGAACTAAATCTCTCCATTTATAATTGCTACATTGCAAAATGAAGAGATTTTTGTAATTCATTAAAAAAAAAATTGTTATATTGTGTCTTACATTCGGATACACAGATTTTTCAAGAATAAATTTCCATAAAACTTTTATAGAAATCTAGAAATTTAGTTTTGAACTCAAATACCAACTTTCATACCTTGAACTCAAAGCATTTTTGTATAATCATGTTCACAGTCAAACAGAACTATTTCCCAAAATATATTTTTGAGATTTATTCACACGTGCCGATTCGTAGAAATGTCGAGTTTGATTTTATTATCATTATATATTTTTACTATAATTACAATATGTAAAAGACAACTTACTACGATTCTATTATTTTTCTAATAGCAATTTTACCACTGGCAAAAACATGGCAGTTAAAAATAGTATAAAATAATAACAATTAGTTTCAACTTAACTATACTGTTAAAAACTATTAGAAATAGCATTTAAAAGTAATTTTGAAAATGTCATCAAAATTAGAACCTGATTTCCGTTAAAAGATTTTTTTTTTCAATTTTATTTTTAAAGCTTCTGATTTTTTTAGTATCTAATTAGATTTTACTTTACGTAATGGGAATATATTACCTTGCTAATTTAATCAAAAATTCATCAAATACTCTAGGTGTTTTCTCATTTTTTATATTTTCAGCATAGGATTTATAGAGTATTTGTCTTTTATGTTGTTTTTATTCGCATTTGCCGTTGACAAACTCGCTGACTAACGAGCCATTGCGATTTTATGTGAATTTTTTGAACCTCTTGTTTTTTAAATAGCTCTATCTAGGGCCAAAAGTACAAGTTAGCTACTCGAATATCACAACCCTTTTTACGGGGTGGATTTCATTCATGCATTTCATTCACTCATCCACATATCGTAATTTAGATCTGGATCAGAGAACGGTCATCTTTGAACCAATAGTATTAGTGGTATTACTCTCAACAGGGAGGACTACTTGACTACGACAGATTTATGCGTGCACCAGTCACCAACATACACGGAGAGTATTCGGATGACGCGACCTAGTGGACACGAGTTCAACGCCTTATTTAATATATTTAATTCAATACACATAGTGTAATAACTGTGTATCCCAGACAGGAATACTCAGAAATCTCCTCAGAGCTCCTACAAATGACTTTCAGACTGACAAATCCGCCTTCAGACTTTTTACTAATTATCATAGATTCGCCACCTGCTGAACTGTTCTTCCACTCTTCATTTCACAACCTTTTTAGAACGACCGGAGTAGTTCCGTGGTGATTAGAAACATTACAGAATAAAGTTTATGTCAATTCTGAAACACGGATACCCTCAGCACTTTCATGCATGTGGTAGGAATCATTTATTTCGTCAAAATAGATGTGAGACTAAAGGAAATTCAATTAATGAGATAGAAGTCATAGTCAAGGCTTAGTAAAAAATTCTGGAATTGAATTCCAAAGTAGCAAGTCGCGGGATCCAGAAACGAATAGTTACTAATTAGTTTAGGTACGAACTCTATACGTATTTTAGTGTAGTATAGTTTTATTCTTATAATGGTAAATTTATGTCAAACCTCATGCCAAATTTATCAAAAAGTTGTCTGTTTGTCTACGAGAATGTATGAAAAAATGAACTCAAGAACACATCAAATTAAATAAGTGACTTCTTATGTCGATTGCACTCTAAAATTTCAGTTCTATTTCTATATTCGGTTAATACACGTAGATTGCATTTGTTTTGCACCCTATTAAACTGTTTTAGATAGTCCAAAAATGTCTATTCAAAAAATGTCAGAAATGTATTTACTTTTAAAAGGAAGTAGCCTAACATCCATTCGATCTTTTCTAGAATATGGTGAAATGTTCTGGAAGAAACTTGTAGACAAGAGAAAGCCAAAAATTCTTCTTTTCTGGGAGATTCTGGAACAGTTCGTTTAACAGTCAATGTTCCTCTCAAAAGTTTTATAAATTACAGATCGCAAACTTAAAGACAGAAATTTGATTTTAAAAATCTCTTGCTAAGGGTTCTTGAAGTTTTCCTTTGTCGAGCGCAACTCATCCAAAATCTGGTAGATTGAAATCTAATTTTGTATTAGAACAGGAATACAAAAAGAACGATTTTTTATTGGTTCTTTTTACTCTTGCGAAACGTTCAGATCCATTTCGGTTCCTTTTCTTTAAACATAAAGAATTTTTTTTCTTCTTTCATCTGATTTTTTTTCTCGTGCATGTCATTTTAAGTCGAAAAGAATAAAGAATGTAAAAAGAGAAAAAAAGAAGTGAAGTGAAGACATCTTGCAGAAGTTTGGCTACCTGCCACGTCTTCATTTGAGATTCAATGCCTCGATCCCATTTGACTAGAGGCGTAAGAATCTGCCCTTTATTAGAATTTCTCGTGACTTCATGATTTTGATATCTTAAGCACATCTCTTCTATATATTTTCCTTTTTATTAGAATAAAGAAAGTATAAAGAAAGTGTCTGGAGGGCCATCAGACTTTAAGCTGGGAATAATCTAAAATTGTGATTTTTATACTGTATTTGTGTTTAATAGATTTTTATGCTTTAGATTGCAGTCTTGAAACAATATGTAATGTGTGTGTAACTTATATATTCCAAAAAAGTAATAAAATATTCATAAATAATAGTATGTTATGATGAGAAATTTCAAACATAATTTATCGGGAAATCGTCAGCATGAAAGAATAAGTTAAATTTCGATAGATTTTTTTATATAATGGATGATGTCAGAATATGAATGACAATATATAAATATTGATTTAAATTGATTTATTTAACATTATCTGCATTCTATGTCAAATGTTACGAAGCTGTCTGGAAAAAGCATTTAAAACAAACCTAATACCTTCACAGTAAAAAAAGTACTTTCTTGCATTAATACTCAATATGGCTTGTTTTGTGGCTAGTTTCGAAGGGTAATAAAAACAATTAAATTGTGAATTTCAGAATATTTCCTTTGACCGATGAAGCAAAAATTTGATAGATTTTATTGTTGTATTAAAATCCAATACCAAATATTATTTATTTTCTTTTTGTATTATCTTGTTCACTTGTGTTTGAAAATAGGCAAACAG
>JAPMOQ010005572.1:3069397-3106418 GCA_026543055.1 Argiope trifasciata
TTTCTTCATCAAGTATGAACTCTAAAACCAAAATTCCCTTCTTCGTACAAAAGTTTAAATAAATATATACATATATATAACGCTTTGACCCTGTTATCTTGGAGCAGAGATAACTAAAGTAATTTTGATTGAATTTTAACTGGCTTGGAATATGTTGTTAGAAATTAAATACCTCGGATGAGTTCATAAATGACCCGTCTAGCTCGAAGGAGGTGGAAATTTTTATTTCACTATAACTTTCTTGACATTAAAGACAGAAAATCAATCCAACTCACGAAATTAAAGCTTTATTAATATGAATAACTTGTGTATAATTTTTTGATGAGTACAGTATCTAAAGTGCTAGATGTTCTAAAGTGATTTCCTTGCCCTAATTTTGCTGGTTTCCAACATCAACAATTTTTGTTGCCAAATATTAACTCAGATATAAAGGAATCTACCTTTGCATTCCAGCTTGCCGAGAGGAATTTTTGTCATTTATAGCAAAATATCTTCTTTTGTGTTAAAAAGCATAAACGAAAAATATTCAAAATATATTTCATCGCAAGATATCAGAGTGATACTAATCATTTAGAATTTCAATAAATCTATCGGTATGCTTGCGGTGATTTAAAACTAGTATAATAAATCTTTGCAATCGTAGTAAAATCCAGATGCCGAAGCTACTGACTGCGGAAGATAGTATTTGCCAATCAATGGAATACGCATAAGCCAGGCTCGAGGGCTGAAGCAATCCATCAGAACGGATTATTTCACATTCGAAAGCATTAGAGAATCCTACCTCTCTGAATAATAGCTTTGATAATCACATGTATTCGGACGTTTTCTCTTGTCCTTAAACGCTGCCAGAACATTTGCCGGTATATTATGTAACAACGCACTTCATTTACAAAACACTAATGACTTCAGCTCCGAAAACATCATTATCTTTCCAAATTAAAGTATCGTTCTCTAATGCAAGTCCTATGCAAAATCTTCTGGAGCGACACAAACCAAAACAAAATGGTGCGTTTCTCTTTTAAATAATGCAAAAATAAACTTTTCCCAAAGACCATTAAAAGGTCAGTGTAATTTATCATTTTCGATGCGCGTGCGAAAAGAAGCGGATAATTCAAAATCGATGTGCGCCATCTAGTGGGATCGAAAATCACTTTTGTTTTAAAGACTGTTGAAGGCATTTTTCGACGGGAGGAAGAGCCGCTATTAAGGAAGTTTAAGATTTCGTCGTGTTTCGGATTTCTAATTTTGTTTTATTTCGGAAGGTTTTTAGCGTTATATTTTTACCTCCTTTGCATTTTTTAGAGCGGGAGACAACGTTTCCGATTTAAGGAGATAAGGAGGTAAATAACATAAAGGAAATAAGAAAGTTATTATTTTTTCCCTTCTGTATCTCTTGGGTATTGTTTGTCTAAAATTTTCAAAATAATGTAATATTCTACTATATTAAAATTTTGTTTGAGACGGAGATTTAAGAGAAAAATTAGTAATCAATATCAATTTTTTGTTGCTGTTGATTTTTATCTTTCATTTCCGCAACATTATCGCATTATTTTATTCTAAAATATGGAGGACGTAGACAAACCATTAGTTATTTAAATAGCATATGCTCAATTTTGAAGAGAAAAACAGGTGGAGAAGAAAGGATCTGATATTAATGGCGTTACCATTGCGTTAAGTCATTGACGTTAGAACAGGGTATTTTTTTTTCAGGCTTTAGACTATTTTTTTTTTTTTTGAAGAATAATAAGTCGATTACTATAGTTCAATCTTAATGTAATTACTGGAGGAAAATTCATGAAAATGATTATGTTTCTTTTCTTTAAAGAAATTTTACTTACAGTTAAACCTTTGCCCTACGAATTCATTTATCTTTTTATTTAGATGAGCATTCTATTTGGAGCATTTATTACTAATTCCTGTAATATCATAACGGCAATTGAGACTTTGAAGTGTGAAGTTATTAAGTGTTCTATGCATTTTAAATTAATACTTTCATTTAAATGCAGATTTAAAATTAAAAACTCGCAATTCTGTGCGTGATTCAGACTCGTTATTGTTGCTAAGGGGTTAATCTGCTTTTTAAAAAGCTCATACAATAAGTGAAAAAAATCGTTACTAATATTCAAAAAAATTCATAGACTAAAACCTGTTATTTCTTATATCGTTCTTCAGAAAATGTGAAAAGAATTAGAGTATTAATATTAAACATTGCATAGCACTTGTTTGAAAAAATGTTGCAGCATTGAAATGCGTAAACAAAAATTAAAATCATTTGCAAGAAATTTTTTTTTGGCTATAAATATCGTTAAATGGCTTGTAATCATGAATATTCAATATAAAAATATTATTTTTAAGTTTATGATTATTTTCAAATTATCCTATTATTTTATCCCACCTTGCTTTCGACAGTTCGTTAGATAAGAAAGTTCAAAATATACCTCATATAAATTTAATCCTTGAATCACAGAAAATTGCACAAAAATTTTAATGGAAATTTAATTGTTATAAGAAAAGGAAAAAAATCCATGGGGAAAACTGTTTATAAATATATTTAATACTTGTATAATTTTTAGATACTCTAATTAATTGGAACTTTACCAATATACATTTTAAGCCTTGCTTTTTTAAATATCCTTTGTAAAAAATGAAAAAAAAAATTAATTTTAAAATTTTTATTTCATTTATTGAAACAAAAAACTTGTATGAAATTAAAAAAAAAAATTGAAGTGTACTTTGTTATTTAATCATTTAAATTGTAATTGCAATATTTTTCTATCTGTACTTTTCATATAAGAAAATAACAAAGGAAAAGTTTCTATTCGTATTCGAACTTTAATAGGAATTCAATTCAAATTGTTACTTGCTCAGAACTATAGTATACACGATTGAATATACTCAATGAAGATTTTGACTCCTTCCGCTTTTTGAGAAATTTATATATATATATATATATATATATATATATATATAATATTCATTTTTCTTTATAATTCAATAAATTAAAAATTTATGAAAGGGAGCAAAGGTTACCTAAAAATGAGTGTGGATAAAATTAGATATACATTGTGATAAATATTTTTAAATATTTAATTCTGAATAGTTAAATAGCTCATTTATATTTTCTGGCATTTCTGAAATTTTCCAATTTTTACTCATTGCAAATTAAAATAATTTAACATTACTATCAGGAAAATAAAATAATTTTTCCTAAATTAAATTCTGTCATCCTTATGACCATTGGAAAGGACTGTGATTAAATCATGTTTCATGCATGTGATTGAGTCATGCAATATCTGTTCTATATGCTCCATTTTGTTTAGGGCTATAAAGAAGCGAACGTTTAACCATGTCCCAAAATCTTCATGATAAATGGTCTAGTGGGATTCTGCCCGTCTAGACGTTGTCATACTTGGGGTACTTAATGGAACTCTTCCAGCATCAACTTCTTTTCGTATTCAAATGAGAGCTACTTCTCTACATGATAATGGTGGAACTTCTGATAAACCATCGTTCATTGGATGGAGCAACAATTTTAATGATTCTAGGAATCATTTATAGGGAAACGGTTAGTATTCGATGTGATATTCCAGCTTTTCAATTATTTTCTTTATTGGATTTATGGGTAACTGATTTGAGAGTCTAAAACTTTTGTTTACGAGTTGGGATGAATTTGATTGTTTCATATTTAGTAGAATAAAATATTGAATCCTTTTTGACTTTATCCGAGATTTTCGCAAAATATTCTTTGCCAACGGATTCTAAAACCCTTCGAGCGTGCTTCAGGATGGGTTCAATTCTTCAAAATAGCGGTGGCAGGAAAGATGAAATAAGGTGGCATTAACATTTAACAATAAAATAAACTCGGGTTACTCGCGGGCTGAATTAAAATAAAATAATACGGTTAGAAATAGCACGATACTGTTTGCTTCGTTAATTTGAAGCTACCACTTTTCGACGATTCTAGCTTACCAAGGGCTGAGACACGAAAGAAGATGCAAGTTACCAGAATTAATTTTATTTCTAAATGCAAACCTTCTCTACTTTTCTCTCCTTTTTTGTCAAATTAAGCTCGGAGGGTTTCAGAATCCCTTGGTAAACAATATTCGAAAATCAAGGAGAACGAATGTTGAAGAATGCCGCATCAGCTCTAAGTGAGATAGAATAGTCGAAATGTTATCGTCTCATGATATTGAAATGAGCAGTAAATGCATCAGTAGTCTTATTTATTTTGTTTTTACTTCTCCTCTTGACAAAAATTTAAAAAACAATGTATAAAATAAGATATTATGAATCACTTTTGAAATAATGTTAAATCAGATGCCTTATAAATCTCGCACTATTTACTTAGGATTTAGGCATCAAGATTCGATGGAAAAAAAGAACCTTTTAACAAACCAATGCAATTTATTATTAAGCTTTATAAAGACATTTATTATTTAAAAATAGTTAATATTAATAGAGTAAATGAAACTGAGCTTGCATTTATAAAATATTCGTATTCTTGCTTGAACTAGTGCATATACCAATATTTTTCTTTCGACACCTTGGCAAACCAGTTTAATCTTTTGGTTTTAGATTGCAATATAAGTTTAAATAATTACTCTGTTATTTCAATGACTGTGTTTGATCGGTTGGAATCATTAAACAAACCTCACCTGGTCAACTAACTTTACTTCAGAAAATTAGTTAGTTTTAACGGATGTTGAACTAATATATGTTAAATGCAATTCATTGATTAGATCATTACAAAATTTATCGTAGGAATTCGAAGGAACTTCAAATAACTTGAAGTTTCGCAAATGATTATTAAAAAATGTTTTTTAGAAATTCATTCAACGTTGTTTGAAATCTTCCTTTCTATATATAACATATTCAAATGCTTAAATCTAATTTTATCGTAGTAAGAATTTATTGTCAACTGAAAGTGCTTATTTTATTATGGTAGAAATTGTTTAAATTTATATGATTTATATTAAATCAAGAATACTGAGGGCGTTTGTATGGAAGACTTAGCGTTCATGCTTGGTTTGGAAAATACATTTGGCTCCAACTGACTATTATTCAGATCAAGTTATGGAGTTTGAATAGTGTTAAAAATAATCAATAAAACAGCAGATAATATTATGGGGAAAATTTGTAAATGATTGTAGTTCGGAATTATTTTCTCATGGGCTTCTTTCAACCACTTCCTTTAGTAATTTGATAATTCTGCAATATAAAAGGCACAGGAAATTCTGTAGAATTATAGGCTTGCATTCTTGCCCTTCATTCACTTGTGTTTTTTTTTTCTCTCTTAAAATACAGCTAAAGTATAATTTCTCATTCCTTTTTAATAGGTTGCAAGAATGGTAGTTTTTCATAATATTGCGGACTTTTCGTATTCTACTCGTATTACTTTTGCTACTGCTTGCGAGCTTTTATTCATTTTTATTGTATTATAAGAATAGTAGTTTCAAATAATATGTAGCTAAACTTTTACAATTAGTAAATTGCGATATCGTTACTATGATACTTATATAATGCAAAAAACTCCACTGTTGATAATACGGTTCTGATATACAGCTATAACATTTGGCACATAATTATTTCTTTGGTGATTGGTGCTTATTAAGGAAGAATTTTCAAAGTTGTAAACAAAATTTTAATTTAATTGAAATTTCGATATTTTTAATAATAAATCATCACATATTCCTAACTTATAATTAAAAAAAATTCTGTCATAATAATTTATTTTAGTATAATCGCTTCTTAATTATTTAAGTTTTAATAATGTTTTAAAAATACGTTAGGCATATTTTACAATAATGTTTTTCATTGTTTTATATATTGTGTTTATACCAATATAGTATGATAATGAATACATTTTGTCTGGATTTTATCGTTATTATAATTATGTCAATTTTTAATTATATATATGATTAGATTAGATTTAATTATATAGATTTAATTATTAGATTTAATTATGTTCTATTAATATATTCATACTTACCATGGTAATCTTTAGCAAAAAGCAAAGATTTGCAGGATATTAATGAGAAACTAGAGCATAATAGTATCATACTACGGCGTTTCAGATTACATTTTCTTTAAAATTTCTAAACTGTATATGCAACTTTAATTAGATTTTTTGATAGTCGTCTTTCATTTTTGTATCCCTTTTGAAATTAGAGAAAAAAATTACAGAAGGGTTAAATTTTTAATAATAATGGTCCATTTATCTCGGGGTAAATGAAAATTGAATTGAACTTTAGTTGTTGGCAGGATGTTTTTATTAATTCAGATTTATCTTACTTTGAATAACTGTTTAAATGATTGTTTTCATATTTTAATAGTATAATCTTTGGAAAACAATATTTCAATTTTTTAACGTAAATATATTTTTTATAATCTTTGGAAAACAATATTTCAATTTTTTAACGTAAATATATATATTTTTTATTTTATGAAATATCTTCACAACTATATACTTTAATTCAATTATATATTATATCAAAATTTCAAAAATAAAAATCATAAGATTACATTTGGAAATTTGAAAGTCCCACATTAGCTTTTAATTTTTTATTTCCCTTTAGAAAGATATATGATTTTAATACTAAATAAGTCATTTATTTAAAGTTTTGTTGTTGGATTGTAAAAACATGTTATTATATTTCATAATTATAAATATGCCCTTTGCATAAGAATAAATATAATGTAAATTATATATAAATATAAGTTTCATTAGACTTCCATTAAATACACATCATTAGTAAGTTTTGAAATAGATAGTGACGAAGAAATGAAAGCAGATCCCATTAATTAGAATGAATATACGATGATTACGAAAATATTTTGGCTTCCAATATGATGAAAGTAATTTTCAAGCAAATATTAATCAGCTAAAAGAGTTTGCTTAAATGCACAATATTCATCTGAAATCCAAAATAATTTTGAGCTTGAACGGGCGAGATAGCTATTAAAATTTCAAGAAAGTTTTATTTCGTAGTGTATTTGCGAGAAGTCTATATTGAAGATTTTGAAATTTATCTCTTTGATGAACTTAATTATATATTAGCATTATCTACGATTTCGGTAATCTTCAAAATTATTTTGAATATTTTAATATCCAATTAGGAAGACATTTATATTTTATCTAAAAATTGGAACGTTTTGGAAAAGATAATTGGGTTTAGCATTTATAACTTTCAGTGATTAATTTCAATTAAAAATTTAAAGTCAAAAATAATTTTAAAGTTTAAATATATATTTTAGAATTCATTTCAATGCTTGGAATTGTAACTGAAATTATGAAAATCATATTATTGAATGTTTATCATAGACAAAGTTAAAATCAGAAACATTAAATTATGTTAAAATATCAGCCTCTAGTGATCTACAAATTCTCTGGATGTTTGGATACAAAACATTTTCCGATTAGAGAATTATCAATCAATGGAATAACGATTTTTCTTAACACTCGTTGATCGGCGAATAATAATATAACTAAGTTTCTGAAGTTGTTCAAAAGTGTCATTAATTTCTTTCCATAAATTTAGACATTGAACAATATATATTTATTTAATTAAAGTAAGGATAGTCATCATAACATCCTCCCCTGGCTATAAAAAGTTTTTACGGAAGAACATTTGAATTTAATATTGCAATATTTTTACTGCTTAATTTTTTAATTTCCTAGAGAACGCAACTAATTCAGAAATACTAATTTCACATTCGATTACTATCAAAAGTGTATTGAAGAAGGATAATGTTCAATATGCTCTTGATTTTAGGTATTCAAGTTGGCTTTTAGTGTTAAATTGGGATTATATTAAAAACAAAGTATTTTGACACTCTAAATGATGATATTTACATTCAAAACAAAGATAACAGATATTTTGTAACGAATGACAACTGAAATTCTGGACTACATACGAGGAGAAAAGGAATACTGCTATGACATTCTTGGAATACCAAGGGCGTTCACATTGAAATTTATATATATTTATGATTTTATAAATAACTTAAAAAATATCTTATATATATAATATAAACAATGTATCCCACACTATTATAATTTTTTAAATATTTTTAGTATTCAAATAAATACTTTGATCTATCTGTTTTAATTTCTGTCACTAATAAAGGAAGTCCAAAAATGAAAGCAAGATTTCAATTTACGTACTTTCGTGCACTAAAATATCGCAATCCTATTACAGGAACCATTTGACAACGGAAAATTTAGGATCAGTAAAAAATGGAGCATTACACGATAGTAAAAAGTGTTAATTGAATTAAATAGGATTAAGTATTTTAATGAAGTAGAATATTTGAATTAAATAGAAAACACAGTATTTTTTTAATTCTTATATATTTATTGAATTGTAAAGTACACAAGATAGAGATATTTATGGAATAACATATAGGACAAATAACTTCTACAACTTTACAGGCATGTATACACTCTTTTGTCGAAATTTTCCTTGACCATTTTGCATAAATGTGATTGAATTTCATTGATGCAGTTTTGACTTTCTTTCTTTGATGCGCGTGATTGTGTGATTTTTGGCATAGGCCTTTGACTTCAAATAATCTCATAAAGGAAATTAGTGGTATTAAATCACGTGATGTGAAAACACGTAATTCTTATGTGTAATGCTCATTTTTACCAACCCTAAACTATCAGTTGTCAAACATTTTTTAATAGAGTTACTAAAATTTACGGCACAAATGGTGGAAAATTCAAATCTAGCTTTAACTTTAAGACACTTTTTGGAATCAAAGAACTACATAAGAATTTAGATAGGTGATCATGCTACAGTTATGCAAGTCCATATTTCGAAGCATTTGATATTTAAATTCACCAAATTCATTCCCTAACGTCATGAACTCAGGAATTGCCTTCAAAATAATATCAGATTTTTGATAGGTGTTCATGCTATAGTTATACAGTTCATGATGCCAGGCATTTGATATTTAAATTCACCGAATTTATTCTCCAACGTCATGAACTCAAGAATTGCCTGCAAATGTATAGCTTGGCAACTCTATTTAATTGCCTCTGTACAGATCAAATCATCTTTCATTTTCTTCCGGAGGCGGCGGTCTTTTTGTAAGGTTTCGGGTTTGGGACTGGATTCCATCAAAAATTCGTCGTGTAAGTTGGTCTGTTGCACGTTAAATCCATCAGGCCAAGCGTCCTACATCTAATGTGGTGTGGAGAGGGGGATGGCTAGTCAGATGTCGGCCTTGTCATCCGACAGCGGCTCAAAATTACCAGGTCCATCCCAAAATAACACTAGTGTTGCTTTAAAATTGAACGTTAATTAATAGTACTCTTTTGTACTAATAGTATTTTCCTCCGTATTATTTAGATTTTATTTCTGTGTATTTGTCTACATTTACTAGCACATATATTTTTATACTTTTGTATTTTATTTCAAACTAGCCGCCTTTGGCGACCAGCTGGTTCGCCATGAGTAATGCGGTCTAAAATTTCCAATTAAATCATATATTTTTTAGCCAAAATTTAAGAAATAGCTTAAGTTAAAAGAGTCAGTTATTAGTAGTTTAAGAGTCGGTAACTTTATTCGGAAAAACTTTTTGAGTTTAATGCTCTAATAATTTATCAATTATGCTTCCAAAATATTAAAAATGTTTTTTTTCTGATATATTGCCAAAATGTTAAATATGTTTTTTAAAGAAAGCGAAAAAAGGGAAAAAATTATTGAATTAATGATACAGATATTGCAAACGATTATAGAAATATGCCATTAAGTCAGGATTTAAATGCATATCCTGTCTAAATTCAATCAGGTTTACTGTAAATAAAGATAATTTATGGAATTAATGATATAAATATTGCAAACGATTTCTTAGAACCCTTTGCTTTGCATTTATTTTTTTTAGAAAATATCACATTTTATATTTCTTTTGTTTTATCCAGTCACGTGCTGAAAGTTGCATTTCTATTGATTTATTTTGCGATGATAGTTGTTTTTATTCGAACTTCCGGCATTCTTTTATTTTATCCAGTCACGTGATAAAAACATGGTTAAAATATTTCTTTAAAAATTCGTTAAAAATAGAAGCTTAAGTTATACATTAAAAATAATGATACCTCTAGAAAGCTAATTTTTTAATCTTTAAATTGATGTTAAAATCATATTTGTCCAATAATATTTTCGGAAGTTATAGCGGAAAAACGTCGAAATTTCGCTTAAATTTTAATTAATTCAAATTCTAATTAAAAATTGGAAAAAAGGGCTCCTAGGTGCACATTCCCTACTTCCAAGGTATACATGTACCAAATTTGGTTGCTGTAGGTCCAACGGTCTGGCCTGTAGAGCGCCAACACACACGCACACACACACACACACACACATTGAGCTTTATTATAAGTATAGATAATTTATTTTTTGATCAAACTTTTTCAATTATATTATATTATTTACAGTAAATTTTCATTGGTATTTGAGCTATTTTGCTTGTATTTTCTTATTTGCCCCTTTTCTTCTTTTCATTTGCGCCTGCATCCTTTATATTTGAAATTTCTTGTATTATCAGTTGTGTACTGAATTGCGTTTGTAAATCACGTGGTATATTTGTGGGCGCACAGAAAGTTTATGCAACGAGAATTTTAAAAAAATATTTTTGAAACGGCACATTAATAGATTCAAATAGCATTAGTTGAAATTTTTTTACGCCATTTCGTTCATTTGAACCATGGTAGAACTTGGATATTGTACCACCATTGGTGTGAATACCTTGTTTAATTTGGAGTAATTTTTAATATATATTGTTTATAAACTGCATGCGGCGCCATATTTATCCTACAATCTGTGGTTTAAAATGGCTATGTTTCATCAAGTCTTCCATCTGATGTTTCAGACTACCTTCATGTAACAAACGTATTTTAAAGTTATTTACCCTGATGAATCCTGCTGATAATGCGAGTTTTTTTATTTCATCCTTTATCTCTTTCCAAAGTTAATAATGAAATGGCTTCGGAGATGATGAATCCTCCGCAATCGCGGAACGAGAATAAATTCTAGCCCTTTCGGAAATGGATTTTTGGAAGAATATATTTCATCGGTTTTCTTTTTTTACATTCAATTTTCAATTTTGTTTTATTAGAATTTTTTTTTTTTTCCTCTCGGGGACGTTATTGCCATTATCATTATCCAAAAATGCTTTTTATTATTTTTTTTTTTACAAAACTTCCGTTTTCTTGCTGAGTGTTTGATAATAATCGGAAAAGAACAAAGCCGTATTGTTTGAAAAATACTTGGTTCGTTCCAAGAGTAGCAATTTGCATCAAACTCTCGAAACTGTTTGTTACTTATTGTTACCTTGTTGAAGTAAAGAAATTACGTAACTTTAGATTTATTTTTTTAAAGACCAATTCTTTCAATATTTTACCCGAACATTGTTTTATTGAAGACTGATATTTTCTCTTAAGAATTATTTTATTTTACATTGTGAAATATATAAGGGAATATACTTGTCAAAAAATTAGATCTTGAGATTTTGAAGAATCTCTAAATTTTATATACACTGAAACTGAAAAAAATAAAATGTGTTTCAGAGATTTTGCTTCTCGGTGAACATGAACTCCAAATTGTAGCGATATAGATAAATGAATTTCATTATTGCATTTTTGCATTAAAATTATAGAGCTGCACAGATTGTAAAGTGAAATTACCGACTTGTAGAATGGTCTCCTGTTGTTTGTTCATATGTGTAGAACACGTTAACTGAAGAATATGAATAACTATTTCAAATAAATTTTGCAGAGGATTTTGTTATTACAATTTTAAGATTTCATTACATTTTGGAAAAAAAACTCTATCGTTAAATTGATAATTATTGCCTATTTAGATGAATGTGAATTCGATATAAGTGTTCAAGTGATAATTCAAAAACTCTACCGGTTGAAACTTGATTCGTTAAATGACTTTACTTAAAAATTGTTGACCAGTATCGAATTTTAAATTATATTTTTTACCACTAAAATCCTATCCCTTCATCAAATTTGTAACAAATCAATTATTAGCATTTTTTTTATCTATTCGTGTACATGTTAATTTAGTATGTTTTGGTCGTCAAACCGATCTTTCTATCCTTATAATAAATCAAATACGCTACCAGTTGGAACAGAATTTTATTATGTAAGTTCACACAAAATTTACAGATAAATTATAAAAAGGCTCCACATTATTGAAGCATACGAAAGAATTTATAGAAGAATACTTCTTCTGTTTCAGTCTTATCCTTATTCTCAATACTTCAACCTTACCAAAATTCACAGCAACTCGTATTCATCACATATTATGTTAATTATGGAAAAAATAATTTAATTAATTAATTATAAAAAATAATGAAATAAAAAATGCATAAATAACATGATGCTATGCCACAAAAAGCTAAGAGGGGATTCACTCGATTTCTGCAAGAGCTCTGTGAATTGGGTTTCTTAAAGTATTCAAAACAGAGGGAAAATATTATATTGAGTTTTCTGTTAGAAATATTACTAAAATTCCAATAATTTCAAGAATCTTTATATTCATTGCTAAGTATCCAAATGGTCGCCAAAAATACAGCTGTCATCAATCTGACATCCATTCAGCAACTACTAAAGTATATGTTAAATTCTCTTCATTATCATGAAATTAAATACCCAGGGTAGTAATATAACTGATTCATAAAAATATTTATAAGAATGATAAAAAGATTTTTATTATGTTATAAAAATCTAAAAGCCAATAACAAATTTGCAAAGAAATGCCATGTAACATTATACTATCATTTGATTAGTTTTAAAGAGTTTATTTCTGATTGAATTGCAAATAAATATGCATTGCAATTTGAATTTCTCCTCTTGCATTGTATAAGAAAAGTAAACGAAAAGTGAATTATACTGCATTTATATGAATAAATATTTTGCTTGCTTCTTATTTGAAATATTGCATTTTTGATCCAGATAAAAAAAGAATACAAACATTTGCATTAAAATTTTTTTCATAAATATTATAATGTTTATTTCATAAATATATAAGGTTATATATTAAATCTGGAAGTAATATCTGAAAGAAAATCCATTGCTTTGGTTATGCTTTGAATAATGCTTTTGGTTATGAATGATTTTTCACTAATGGAGCATTTTTAAAAATTTGTTTAGATTTATTTTAATAAATATTTTTATTATTATTACAACAAGTTTAATAATTAACAAGCCATTTAATATTTTATATCTAAAGGAAATACTTTTGAAAAATTAAATTCTTGCTTTATTTTCATATAAAATATTTACTGTGTTTAGATAAAATAACAATTTTTATTTATATGAGAGCTACAATTTAATAAAAATACAAACGCAGAATTTTCGATTGTAAATACAATACCAAATTTATATGAAACGTGATAATAAACAGTTTAAGCTTTTTTCATTTTTTTAACGAAAATTAAATAAAATATATTGTTTCATATCGAATGTTTATTATTAAAATTTAAGACTATTTCTTGTTTAATGACACAAAAATATATGTATTTAAAAATATCTGATTGTGTATATATTTCAAAGTAATACAATTATAAATATGTATATTTCTGAAAAGAGAGTTTTTTTATCAGACACACACAAAATTTATTTGTTCAAATATATTTACACTTTTCATATTAATTTTTGAAATACTTCTTTATTTAAGAAAGTAATGAAATAAATATAACATATATTTGTTTCGACATCTTTTTATTTTTGTTAAGAATATAAATATGTTTGATAAATAATAGAAATTATTTAGAATTAAAAAAATCTTCGTTTTAATTCATTTTGTTCTAGTAAAATCAATGCAAATATTAGGTTGGTGCGTATGAAATGTCGGATTCTTAAGTGATTGTATAAAACTGCATATCTTTCTTCAAAAGCTGTTTATTCAATCAAAGTATGCTCCATTCGCTTCAATACACTTCTCCCAACGAGATTTTAAAGCGTAGATGCCTGTCTTAAAAAAATTTTGGTCTTTAGAATTAATAAACTCTGATATCGAGTTTTTTAGACTGTCTTCATTTTCATAGTGTTTGCCCCTTAAAAACAGCTCTAAATGCATGAAAAAATGAAAATCGGTCGGCGAGAGATCCGGTGAATATGGTGGATGCTGCAAAACTTCATATTCCAGTTCGTTCCAGCTTATTTCGCTCTGTCAGTGCGTGCGGTACCCACTTGTCCATCTTCTTAACCTTGCCAATCTCAGAAAGGTGTCTCAATATCGTTGTATGGTCAACTTTCATCCTGATAGCAAGTTCCCTCGTGGATACGGCTGGATCCGCTTCCACTAGAGCCTTCAGGTCATCATTCTTCACAGACGTTTTGGGTCTTCCGCGCGGCTCATTTTGCAGTGAAAAATCGCCAGTCCGAAATTTTTCGAACCAACGCTGCACTTTCCGATCGTTAACCGTATTCTCCCCAAACGCTTGGTTTATGTTGCGTGCAGCTTTTGCAGCACTATTACCAAGTTTGTACTCATATAAGAAAATGACGCGAATGTCGGCAGAATCCATATCGGCAATAAACTCAAAAGAAATAACAAAAGGGAAGACCTTCGAGAAAACCTATTTTGCTGAAATGAGTCTCTGGCAATGGACAATACGACTATGAATGAGGTTATGCCAAAGGCAAAAGTATAACGAAAACAGGGAGACAAACGTCCGCATGTAAAGAGAATCAGACATTTCATACGCACCAACCTATATTTTATGCCTGGATTACATTTTAATTCTCAGCTTACATTTGCTTATTTTGTGATCTTTAGTACATATTAGCAATAAAAATACCTAAAAATATTTTTTTAAATGTATCATAACTTATATTTTTTACATAAAAGAAGTTTCTTTATTAGTAATTAAAAATTTATTTAAATATATTCGAATCAGTAGTTCAATATATCATACAATGAAACTGTTTTCAAACTGATATTATTTATATTTTGATAACATTTTGGATTTATATTATTTACATTATTTTTAATGTTATTTTTAAAATGTATTCTTCGTCATAGAGTTGATTTATATTATACTTATTTAAAATTACTTAAAAACTATTTATTTCTATTAAAGTTATCTATATTTTATTATTAATATTATTTTTTTAAATGCTCTTTATTTAGATTTATTATATGAAGTTTTCATGTAAGTATTTTTAAAATTTATTCCTCCACACGTATACAAAACATATTAATATTGTTCCAACATATATATATATAATATAATGATTCATGCAATTCAAAGTTATTGCTACAAAAAAGCTAAAAAAATTTAAGATTAGAGAAAGAATATTATGAAAAAAAAATTACTGTCACAGAAAAAGTTATTTTACTTTTTTATTGTTTATTTTTAAGTAGTGGAAATTTTTTTTATTGTTAAATATCAATACATTTTTAATTTTTAGAATCTAATCTAAAATATAAAAAGACAGTTGTTAACGTGGACACCCACTATCTAAAAAAAACCCTGCCAAATTTGATATAAGGATCTTACGACTTACGCTATTGAATGCTTAGAATGAATTTTCATCACCTTGGTTACACTTTATAACTAGAATGCATATTATAAACTTATATATATCAAGTTATAAGATTATTCTCTAAAAATAAAATATTTCAATGGGGTTTTTCTTTTTAATTTTTTGAAATTTTTTACTATGTTTAGTAACTGCCTCTGGTATAATAATACCCGCTAATTTTATTCCTATTACATATGTATCAGAACAGTACTCCAAAATGTACATATTTTTTAAGAAAGCCCCTTATCTTTTTTATGTCACTCTGAGAACCACATTCGCTTATACCAAATAACCATCTCGTCCCACAATCGCCACATTAATCCTTTACATAGAGCTCTCCAACTCGGGAAATATTACCAAAGCAGAACTCTCTCCTAAACAGGCGAAAACGCTCGAGGCTCGTTAATATCTAGGCTGCACAATTTTATACCCATGGCACACTACTCTCTGCTTTTAGTGGCCGACCAAGAGAAATATGGCGATTGGAACATGTTTTACATGACACCCAACTCTGAATAATTCACCGAAAACAACGTTATCGCGCCAAATTATTTAAAAGCAGAGTGCCGGGTAATTTAATTCTTAGCGCTACTTTTTCTCTAGGCCTTTCTATTTATTTAGCAACATGAGAAAATCTGCCCAGCTTTTAGCTTCTAAGCGAGAAAACGTCACTTTAATAAATAAGGCTTTGAGACCGCTAACGTGGACTTTTGTTT
The DNA here is from genome assembly GCA_026543055.1 of Argiope trifasciata. Taxonomy (NCBI): domain Eukaryota; kingdom Metazoa; phylum Arthropoda; class Arachnida; order Araneae; family Araneidae; genus Argiope; species Argiope trifasciata. The sequence goes on from JAPMOQ010005572.1 coordinate 3,085,652, forward strand.
ATCGGTGGACTTCGCCACGATTGCGTGGATGAGAACGGTTTTAGTGATATTAGCATTGCAGTGGGGAGAAGGGGTCATCAGCAAATTGCTCAGCTTTTTTATGGTATAAACCTGTAACATTGTATAAAACTAATCTTTACATTCTTAACGTTGAACGTTTAATAAAAATAAGTGAAATGTTTTGAAAAAAAATTAATAAACCAAAGTTTGTTCATTGTTGCCATGACAACCAATGGTATAGCCAGTATACATGACATCAAGGGAAAAGAGTTTTTTATTGTTGTTGTTTCACCTTTTCATCATATTTTGTTGAAAAAAAAAAAGAAATGAAATTTTTTTTTCTTTCTTAAATCATCTCTTTCCAATAAGATTTGGCTTAATGGTAAGATCTGGACCATGGAACTAATAATTTTCTGGAACAAATTCCCGTTGTATCAAAAATTGTTTTTAGCAAGTGTGATGCTTCAAAGTTTGATGTCTAGGTTCCTTCTGATATCATGAAGTGATACTTGCCAACTCTGGTATCTTCCTATCTAATCAGAATTACACAATTTGTGCCAAAATCTCTTTCGTGCATTTTCGGTAAAAATTGTTTTACTACCTTTTCCCAAGACTGGCACTTTATGAGTGAATCTATGAATCTTCTCGTATATACGTCATTGTATGATAACTAACAAAGAAGATTATGCAAGTTTATAAAATATTCTTACTCAGTCCAAAATCAATTGAATATATGAATTTTTTATCAATATTTAATATCATGAATAAATGATCGAAGGCTTGAATTACATTAGAAAGAAATTAAAAACTGCAATGATTTCAAACTAACAGTTCATCAAAAATAATTGCAAATCCATTTTTTATTTATAATTGTGCATCTGCTGCTTCACCTGCGTCTAATTATTCATTGTATATCTAAAAAAAACGAAACCTTTATATTTCTAAATTGTATGATTTTTATATTCAAATCGTAGAAGATTGGGACCTAATTAGTTACTACAAAAAGGAACAATAAAATATTTTACTATCATTACATTTTGGCTTGCATATGCGAAAAAAGTGTCTTTGTACTCAAAAACTAAAATTTTATAGCATAGAATTGGCTATAAGAGAAATATGAATTTTCTAATTTCCAAGCAGTGCTGTTAAGAGTTTAAATTTTAACTTAAAAAATTTTAAGTATTAGAAAGCATCTTAAAAAGCAACTCTTTAACTCAAATTCTTAATAATTTCTTTCTTTTTTTAATGTACTTACTTATCAAGATTTTTACTAAAAAGGGCTATTTCCTAATACCAAGAAATATAATTTTTTTATAGTATGTCAAATGTATTTAATGTTTGAAGAAAATTTTGTTCCCAATCTTAGTAGAATCATAAGGTATCCCTTTTGTATTTGAAGTTACTCCCATGTAAATTTGAATTAATTTCAATAAAATCATCTGTCATCTGACTTCTTGAAGTGCTACTATGCATGCATTTAGGATTAAATGGTAGAAATATCAAAGGAAGGAAGAACTGAAGATAACCTAATTTCTTTTCAACTGAAATCAAAAATCTTGTACCTGTATATGTAAGTTAATAATAGTAGAATAAGCTTGTTTTGAGGATGTGATAAGTTAATATAATAAAATTAAAAAAATTCTTCACTTATTAAAACTGGGAAATAGAATTTTTTTCTCCTTCATAAATGAATTTTGATGAAAAAATTTTAATATATATTTTTATTAACAAATCGAGAATATAAATTTTAAAAAATACACATTTAAAAAAAAATTAAATGATTTGGAGCAAAATCGAAATTTGAAAAATTTAAGTTACGCCATTTTGAAATTGAATTCTATATTGAATATTTGAAAAACGCTATTATAATAACAAATGCTTTTTAAAATTGTTTATCTGGGATATTGCTTATTTCCTCAACACTCATCGAAATCATTATTGGAACTTCATAAAATATTCATTGAAATTAATTTTTCTTCAATTTCATTTGGTTATTTCACTTATAATTTTTTTTTCTTTTGCAGGTGCTGTCCAGTTGGAATGCGGTGTAGATGTAGCAGGCGTGTAGTGGCTAGTAAACCCTCCAATGGCCAGCCTTGGGTTTAAGCGCAACCCTAGTTTAGGGGAGGTCAAGATCCCCCACCAGAGGGAGGCTCACTCCCCTGAGCTGCGAATGCCGTGTCCCGTCAATCTAGTCAATCAAGGTCAGTCTTGTTACTTTAATAATTTTATTGACAAAGGACTTCATAGAGATTTGCTGATAAAAAAAAAGTGGATGCTTAAAAAAATAAAATTTATTATGAAAACTGTATTGGCCTGGAAGCTTTTCTTTCTTTTTTACGATAATACCGAGCTCAGAATCTTTAAGAATTTCGTCAGGTTAATGAAAGTATTTATTGAAAGCAAAAGAAGAAAAGAAAAAATAATTATAAGACTACATTAAAATACACAATATGGCAATACAACTACATAAAATAAAGAGTCTTTGTTGAGGATCAATGATTTAGGTGATTTTGCTATTAATTTATCTTTGAGGAGGTTTCGACTGATAAACAAATTATTCCGGTTAGCACTCGGAGAAAAGAGATCCGCGTTATCCAGAAGAACTACGCCAATTTTCTTGTTTTGATTCTTGGTATTTTGCTCTTCATCAAGCTTTATCGTCAGATAGATTTAATGTTCTATATGATTTTTCCACATGGGCACAATATTATGTTATAAAGATAACCTAACTCTACTGTCTTCTCCTTTTATGCAAAAGATGGTGTTACTTTATTAACATCAAGATATATTTTTCAATGATCCTTCTTGGGGGTCATTATTAGATTGTATTCTAAATGAATGTCTTATATTCTAAGTTAATGCCTTCCGTGTTCGTTTTTGTTTTGTCTTGTGAAATATGGAACATAAAAAGTAATTAATGTAAAAGTAGGAAGAAAATAATTAATGTAAAAAATAATTAACGTTCCTAAAACACATCTATTATTTTCACTTACCTCATAATAAAAATATAAAGAATCTCGTCCTTCTAAAATCTAGTTCTTTGTTATGATGCCAATAATATTGTATAAAATATAGTATGAAGCTCAAATGCAAGTACGAAACAAATAAACGTGGACCTCAAAGAATTTCACCTTTTACAGACACTGACTTCGAAAATGCATTATGAAAAAAGACAAAAATAATGAAAATATTTTCTTCCTAGTATTTGGCATCTCATTTTTTACTACCATTCCTCGTCCTTCTAAGAATAAATTTCTCCCAAAGTTTAATTTCAAAATTAATCCAAAGCGAGTGACAACAACCCTGAAATTGACAGGAGATTAACTTTCTTCCATAAGAGAAAATAATTTTTCCTGTTGATAAGTACTTCCAAACGCGGCAATAATTTCATATGGCAATTTTTAAATGTTTTCAAGCCTTTCTGACGCATGTTTGAGGTCCCGAGTTTTATAATATTAAAATATTTTCAAATTTGAATGAATTTGTATCTCTGTTATGTCTATTTCTACATGATTAGGCATTAATTATAAATATAAGGTTGGGAAAAAATTTGTTATGAAATTAATATAACAAATTAATAACAGCAATACTTTTGTCATTAAGAATAAATAAAAATAGGAAATAACATTTCATTAATAATTCTCATTTCATAAATTAAATAGAAAAAATAGAAAAAAATAATAATGTCTATTTGATTAAAAAATAATGGCAAAAAACAATAGCAGTAATTGTTAATTATATTTTTTTCCAAACATAATTATTCATTACAAATATTTTACTTCAAAATAACAGTTGTACAAAACGATAAAAAATATTTTTTTAAGATTAACACCAAAGAATAAATTAAGTCTTACAAAGGTTTCAAATGTATCTCAATCTTAAAAATGAAGTAGCGAAATTTTTATTAATTTTGTCACATACTGCACCTTTGGAGTAGAATAATATGACCCTAGAATTAATGGATGTTTTCGTACAGAATTTAAATATATTTCCAGTACTTTAACTTTTCTTCAACTTCTAAATGCAATAATTTTGGAGTTTGAAGCTTATTCATAGCATCCCTTAATTCTAGGATTGTAACCATAATGTATCCGTAACTGTTCCTCGGCCCTCTATTGGTCGTTACGATGAACAATCAGTCCATGTCTTGGAAGCGAACGTAAAACATGATGTAATCCCCGAGTATTATTTGTATGCATATATGTTAAATGTTATTGTCCTCAATAGTTTTGTCCCCTTGTAAATCATGTCCTTTAATGTCATTAAGTGTATTTTTTAACTAAATTGGCATGATTTATGGATTTTAATAATCCTGACAGAGTTAGTCTTTTGGCGCCCTTTCGGACACAGGATCGTAAAAACTGGAAACGAGATAGTTTCTCCATTTATTTTAGCAATGCGAGCAATCAATTACAGCATGGCGTTTCTAATGTGAATAGTTACTTTCATTACATATTTCTATTATGAATATCATGATATCGTAGCCTCTTTAAATAATAATAATAATAATCCTTTTACAAACAATTTGTCCGCGAGCATTAATGATTGTTAAAAATTTCAGTTAAATGTTTTAGACAATTTGATGAGAACGCCATCGATCATAATTGCAGACTCATCAATTGTGTCACATTTATGCGAGGCCATGTTTTCTACAACATCTTTTTAGATTTCAAATATAGATTTATTTATATATCTAAATATAAACTATAACCTGGGAAGAAATATCAATGTTTTAAATAGACATACATTAAATAATGTTCACTATTTTTTGATTCTGAAATTAAACATTAACCCTTAGCATTCCGAAAAGTATTTTGATATATAAATATTTACTGAATAAAAGGATCTATTTATCTCTCCAAAAATTAATATAGATAGATTTTTCAAGTTGAATTTTTCGGAAAAATTAATATACATATTTGTACCACTCTTAAATAATGTTACCGGTGAAAATTGAAGAAAATAATTAAATAAAATGACAGAATGATGCACTGCCTTGAATGGTGTCTGACAGGAGACATCGGAGTGCTAAGGTTTAATTATAAGAAGAATAAGATTTCAAAGATATTATTAAAAGTACTTCTGGTATTGAAAGCTATTCAACATAGAAATATAAGTCGCTGGCCATTTCATATCTTGATCATCAACTGTTGTGGATTTTCAGGATCAAATATTAGTCGCAAACACAAACTTTCGTTTCAGCGATGAAATATCTTGTTATAAAATACGTTAAAAATATTTTTAATGAATAAAATTTGAATTGAACTATGTAGTTGAAGAGAGGATTTGTTTCTTTCGAAGTATTTCTATTCATTTTTTTGACTGAAATATTTTCGGTATTATTACGAAATAACTCCAGAAATTATTGATAATATAAATATTTGGAAAAAGTCGCTATGAGGTACATATTTCCACCCTTCTCACAAGGCGTATATATCCCAAATTTGGTAGATCTGGGTCAAGCGATCTGGTCTGAAGAAAATTCAGTTCATACATTCGTCTTTATTATTAGTAGAGATTTTTTTTAAAAAATTGATTAATCTTTGTAACATATGCCATATTAAAATATATTAAACTATAAATAAAAATTCTTTCCACATGCCATTTTTGAATGCTGTTCGCAAAAAGCTCATGAAATGTATTTGATTACATCATATGAGGACGAACTAAGCAGTTTACTCCACAAACAACTATTTACTTAATATTTAATTAAATATGAAACTCGTTGCATTCATTTTAAAAGCTTCGGAACAGAGCGAATGCAAACGAACTCTCAATTTTTACCCTTTACCAGTGCAGCGTTTGTAGATTTAATGAGAATATGCATAGCATATAAATGTGAACGATTCGAGTGAAGAGGTTAAACTTGCTTTTATTTCAAGATTTTAATTAAAACTCTCTGCAAGACCAAACCTTTCAGTTTTCAGTTGTTCCTGAAAGAGATTTAGAGAGTCCTCGAAGAAACCAGAACCGTAACGGAAAAGGCGCAGTTTAAAGGGGGGTAAGAAGGGAAGAGGATGATAACAAGCAAGAGAGAGAGAGCGTGGAGTAAAATTAATTTCCTGGATTTTATGGTGAGTTTTAAAAACACCGTTGTGTGACAAGTCCAAGGACCTCATTAAAGGAAATAGAATAGCAAAATTTTCTGTGTCTGTCGTTTTGAAAATGCACCACTTATTTTGATTAAAGAAAGTCGTCTCTCTTACACAGCTTTGCTAATTTAGGTCGGCTGTGCCCATACCTAGAAGGCTGTTGCAACCTTGGCATGAAATCAACAAAATGGATTAAGATTTTTCAATGAAATCACTTTTCTGAAGGTGAAACGTATTCTCCAGCTTTTAAATAAGTAGCAAAACCACTTCAAACAAATTAGATAACAGCTACAACTGGCAAGTAAAAGCAACGAATTGAAAAGGATCTCTTTAACAAATACGTGATTGTAATTGTTGAGTGCTAATTTGAAGTTTCTGTTTGAGTGTTTGGGGACAATTAGCATTTTCATTCGCTCAATATGTGTGTCTTGGACTTGTAAAACGCACCTAGCGTCTATTTTATCAATAAAGTTTTTTAATGTTACTCTAGGAATGTGAATAATATTCAGGAAATGTTTCTGTCTGTGACAGCTTACTACAATGCAGAGGGGAGATTGCTGAATTCAATGTGAAGAAATTTTAGTTATTTTTATTATTCTAAGGTATTTGATGGAATGTTTTTATAAGTAATGGGATAGAAATATCTTAATATCTATGGAGCAAACTCGTGAAATTACAGCAAGCAAACTGAGCTCGAATATGTTGTAATAAGTGACAAATTTTAAACAGATATTTATAAATTAATTAAAAATAATCCAAAATTTATTGTTTTCACTGTTAACTTCAGAATATATTATGGCAAAAAATATACTTTAAAATCATTTAAAAATCTAGAAACCAAGCTTTTTCCTAACACAAATTTCTTCCTTAATTGTTTTTCTTTCATTTCAATAAATTTTTCAATATTTATTCGACAAAAATTTTTTAACAATTATTTTTCTTTTTATGAAAAATTCCAACCCATTGTTATTTTTTCATCGCATTTTTCACTTTCTTGCTTTTAGTAAAATTACTAATATTAAATCAAAGTTTTCATTACATAATAGCAGAATGTTTACTACCTCTTTAACTATCATCAAAATTATTTCAGTCTGGTATCGTCTTTGTAAATCAAATATTTTTAAAAATCACTGTATATAAAATGTATGTGATAATATGATTTAAAATGTCGTTGCATATGATATAATTAAGTTAATTGAATCAAGCGTGGAACTTTATAATAATATGATATTCCGGTTGATATGTTCATTTTTACTCTGTTTTGAGCTTCATTACAATTAGTGGTAATATTATTTAAACTTCTACAAGTTTATATCAGCTGAACTCAAATTTTGATGTTACATTACTTTCGTTATAATGATACTTGAAAAAATGTTACTAAAGGGAATTTAAGGAGTATTCAAAATTCTAATTCGAAAAATTATTGCATGATGATTAGTTGAATTTTTAGGCTAATTTCGCTTCTTTTTATTTTCACTTTACTCTTAACACAATCACAAAAAAATATAAATAAATAAATAGTAATATATTGTAATTTTCCACTGTAATGAAAAAAATCATCACTAAATTGATAAAGGTAAATGTAAAAATTTTAAAAGCTGTCGTTTTTTAAGCTCTTATAAAAGAAAAAAATTATAAGAAGAAATTTAAATTAGAAAACTTTTTATTTGTTTTAAGTGTGGTAAAAATTGCTTTTATATAATGACGTGCTTCAAACTTATTAATAAAAAAAGTTTAAAAATTCTTGTTAAAAGAGTAATTAAATTTCTGAAAAGTTTTTCTTAATGGGTTTCTGCCATGCAAGAAGTAACACCTGCTACATTTCTGGCTTTGAATCCAATGATATCTTTGTAAAATATGCTGAGCATATTCTTCATCACGCATATCATAGCCTGCAGATAATATGTCAATCTATACATATAGTTAATTTAATAAATATTGATTTTAAGTCAGATAATTCAATCTAGGAAAAAATTCGTTAAAAGATTGTAATTTTAAAGCTGCCGTTATTATAATTTTACTTTTATGGTGGATAATTTTCAAGGCACTGCTTTGTTTTTAATATCTACTTTTTCAATGCATTTGCTCTAGAACTCGAATCGCTATGTTAGAGGATAAGGATATTTTTATGTTATACATAATTATTTCAATTAAAACCGCTGTTAATCGATTTGGATTACTTTTCATTAACATATTCCGATCATTACTTTAACTACATTATCCTAAAATGTAATTATATAGCAGCACAGTACAAATTTATCTGTCATGTTGCAGGCAAAAAAATATTTTATATATTTGTAGTACCCATACTGCATAAATGTAAAATACACGATACTTCATAAATTTACTGTACGCAGTTTTGAAAAAAAAATCAGGGAGCGTACAGAGAAGATTTTCGATACAAGATTGTATTTAAGATAAAAGTAAATTTTTAACAAGTGAAAAATCAGTACTACTTGTAAATCAAGTAATGCTATAATAGAAAGAATTAAATATAGCATTACTACAATTTAACACTTGAATTTCAAGAATCAATGGTGTCTTTCCAAGAAAACTTCAATAAAGATAATATTTCATGTAAAGATTGTATTTTATACAAAATACAACTCAAGTTTATGTTTGACTTTCTAGTGGTATTTTTATATTCAATATAAAACTTATTACTTGCAGCATGATAAATATTTGTAAATTTCAAAAAGTGTCATACATGATTAAAATTCTTGCAAAACTTTTACAAGACCTACATCAATCAATTTTAGAATATGTTTGTATCTTTGATTATTAAATGTTTTCCTTAAATAAAAATTGAGCAACATTTAAAAGTTTTTCTCCGAAACTTAGCAGTGGATTATAGCAAAAAAGCCTTTTCTACATCACTTTCAGTTTTAAAATATAGTAATAATCTTTGAAATGGTATACGTTTTTTTCTGTATAATAGATTTTCAATTACATAAATTTTTAAAATATTTTTTCCATGTATATTATTGAGAAAATAATTTGGTGAAACACTGACGCATTTATTTCATCCAATAAAAATATTGTAAATCTCTCTTCCACAATATAAGAACAACTAAGCAGAGAAAATGTATAACAGATTTCTAACAATATTTTATCAGAAAAAGAAAAGAAAGAAATTCTTTATTTTAGTTATTTCTTTTATACGCCTACACGTTGTGACAATAACCTAGCGCTTTTTATTTTAATTCATTTTTTATTCATTGTTTATCAATATTTTTAAAAAATCCTCAATCTAAACAATTCTAGAATATTATTCAAACATATTTTTGGATGTATAAATTCTAAGACCTATAAATTTCTAGAGAAATTCCAAATGTTTTTCTATGAATAAGTTTTATTATTGACAAATAGTACATTATAATTCCTACCTATAATATGAAGTTGAAAAATTGATTTCTTTTTGGAGTAAATATCAAATATTTTTGCTAATTGAATAATTTTAAAATGAAGACTTTTGGATGTATAATTGTCCAATTTTGGGATGTCTTCTTTGTAAAACCATTTGAATTTTCTTTCACATTTATTTAATTTACATTCATCTTTATGTAATCAAAGTCAAAGTTTTAATATTATTTAAAATCTTTAAATGTTATTCCCTCTAGTGATAAATTTTGGTAATATTTTCTTTAAATAATGTTATAAATTTAATACTTTTTTTTAAACTTTGTGTAAAAACTTCTCAAAATGATCAGCAATACTTGAACTTTAGAGTAAGAAATTTGTTCATAAAAATGTGTTTTACGGTTCTCTTAATGTTTTAGTTTTTTTTTTATTATCTCAACATTTGGATAGAAATGCAAATTATTTTTTATTCTGGATTAATTTTATAAATTTCTCTACTTTACACATTTAACTATAAATTTTGAACAGACCATTTGATAAATTTCAAATGATAAGGCTTTTATTTTATACCTCATTTCAACTCCCCCAAAAGAGATTCAAATTTCTGAAACAGTTTTGGTTTTTAAATAATATATATTGTATCACAGGTTATTTTTTCAATTAAAGTATTTTTTAATATTAACCCCAACGGCATAGTGTACCTCATACTTCATATCAACCATGTACCTTATAATCAAATATCTTAACTTTTTTTCAAGACATCTTTAATTCTTTCTATGTATTTTTTATTCAATCATGTACATTTAAATTTAATTAAGTTCAACTATAATTTCACAGAAATTCCAAACCTTAAGAATCTATTCTAACTATTTCATAGAGAGTGGCGTGTACATGAGTTTAATAAAAAAAACTTTCAGACGCTGAATATAAATTCCATTGGAGAAATATCACTAAATAAAAATAAATGTAAAGTAAAAAAGTAGAAATAAAAATCGAATCAAAGGGAAAAAAAATCAAATTTTAAATAAACACACAAATTCTTGCTTTTGTAATTTAAAATCTCAGGATATTTATTTTCATACATTTACTTAAAACAAATTTATTTTTATAAAACATTACTGCACCACAGAAAATTTATTTCTAAGTTGAAAGATAACTTTCATTAGCCTAACTAGCAAACATTTAAGGAATGGGATTATTCTAGATAAGACAAAATTCCCTTACCACAAGTAAGTAAATTTTGTGGTAAGTGAGTTTTTAATTAAAATTAATAAAAGTAATTTAGTAAACTTTTAAGTAAATTTAGTAAACTGAAAGAGTAGAATACCAAAATAAGTACAATTTTAAATTAATGTAAAAAAAGGAAATAAATATACTACAAAATCAAATATTTGTAATTGTATTTAAAATTGAATTGTACTGGACAAGAAAAAGCACGTGATTTATTTAAAATAGTCCACATTTGTTTGCAAGTAAAATATTTTAATATTTCATAACTATAATGAAAATAAGATGAATTGCATAGCTATCTATTTCTCGAAGGAAAAGTTTTATTCAATGAGGAAAACAGTATTAAAATTTTCAAGAGATTTCATAAATGGAATAATTAAATACAAAAAATTAAAACATTAAGAGAATCGTAAAACACATTTTAAAAGAATTATCAATAAAATCTCTTGTGATGATCTATACTGATGGTAGCATGGGTGAAGGCTCTATTTGGGTAATGGACTTTTTGTCAAAAAGGAAAACGGCGTTGGGATCTGTGTAAGAAACCCTGACAACTGCTCAGTGTTCCGTGCAGAACTAAAAACTACTAATAGGCTTTGAGATTTTGCATAATGTTTGCACTGACATTTGGATTCCGAGTGACAGCCGAAATTCCATTCAGCATTTATTCGAATGGTGGTGGCATGGGGACCCCACGACTAGGAACATCGTCCAGATTTTGAATCGCTTGATTGCCAATGTGAATTTCCCTTTTCAGTGGATTCCGTCTTATGTGAATGTGCACGAAAATGAAATTGCTGATGGTCTGGCCCAAGAGGGCAGCCATTAGGATACTGCACATAGTGGCTGCCTTACCTTTTCAGAAATCGCCACCTGGGTCGAGCGAGGTATCTGTTATTCTTGGAGGAGGCCCCCCTTGCATGAATGGTAGGCGGAAAGTCACCCTGGAGATGTTTTAGTTGGGCTTGACAACAGGGGTGATAAGACAACTCTCGCTAGATTTCGAAATGGAATACTCGTGTACTTCACGAGACGGACTACAAATTTTATCCCATATCCAAAATGAAATGCGACTCGGCTGCTCTTACACGCATTTTGGCCTGTATCGGTTTTAATAAAGGCAACTGTTATCGAGTTCTGAGGCAGTGTTGCATTCTTTGAAGGCATTCTAGCTCATGGACCTGAATTTATGTTACTGTCAACTAGGTGGAATAAGTCACAACTCAAATTATGAGCAATAATAGGCGAAATTTTCAGATTTACATAGCAAAGAAGTTTTTAAAACTCAGTTTAAAAAGAACATTTCTTTAATTTTTATGAATTTATGAGCATGCTGCTGCCACAAGTTATTATTTTTGTGAGCAAATAATTAAAACGATTACGATACAAATAATTTATTGAGAATCAAAAGCTATCAAAGAACCTCACCAAATAACTCTAAAATTCAACTAATTAAAATGCAATCAAAACTGCCGAATAATTCTTTCTGAAACTCTCAAAAACTTTATTAACTCTTCGAAAAACATATTCTCACTCTTCAAAGAAAATACAAATTTAATACTCCCAAGTCAAAAGATCTGATAAGAAAAAAAAAACCAACACGTAAACAGACAAATATTCTTCTTTATTAAAAGTAAAGATTAAAATATTTAATATATTATATCTTTTCAAAAGAAGAAGTATTACACTGCAATTCTTCCTTTAACCGTTTTGTTTGATAACTGCACCAGAAATAAGAATATCATCAGAGCCTCTGTAATATATTTCACCTGTCCAGCTGTTTGATGGAACGTGTAATATGTGTGAGTTTTCTGAAATCTGTTCTTCTAAATGAGCTCTGACACCTATCAGGAGAAGGAAAATGCACTGATTGGTTAATCTGTTACCAGAAAGCTCATTAGTTAAAGTAGCTAGAAATTAGTTAAGAATAGTTATTGCTTTTGTGTGTACCTAAAGGATTTAGTGGAAGGTAGATTATTTTTATTCATCTCACTTCATTTGAGAAGATCTCCGTTGTTCGCTACAGTGCACATTTGATTGATGTTTTTTTTATCACTTGAATATTTAGTAGCATATTCTTTTTTATTCCATCATTCATACAAGGAAAATCTTGTTTGATATTCTAACAACTCAAATAATTGTTTGTACAAATGTCAGATTAATAGGAGTTTTTTTTCTTGGTCTTATTATTCGATATCCTCAAAGATTTATTCAGATTTTCTTTTGTTTTGTGAAAAAAATAATTTACTCTTTATCTAATATAGGTTTTATTCCTTATTTGATTGAATTAAAGGTATAATAAAGAGTAATTTGTAAATTTATACAGTGAAAACTAGAAAATTGTATTGTGTGAACCAGATATCTTCTTTAGTTTGCTATGTATTAAAGAAAGTAGGATTTTTTCGTATTTTTTTTAAACGCATTTTTCTTGCACACTTATAACTATTTTTTTTAAATCTTCATGTTATTTCCAACAAATATATACAATTCAGAAGAATAAAACAATTGCACATATTTTATACTCAATATACTTTAAATTTGATCACTTTTGAATAAATTAAGAACCTAAATAAATCATTTTAAAATATTCATAATAAATCCTTTTAAAACACTCATAAGTAAATGAATATGCATATGACTCTACTCTAAACAAAAGATATTGGTAACCACCAAAATTTTATTAAATGATTTAATTCATATTTATATACTACTCCCTCAGTTGAGAAGCATAATAACCATTTTTCTGAAATCATACCACAAAACTCATTAAAGAATTAGAAAAGAAATAACTCAAGACAGAATGATGAAATCATGATTTTACCGATTTCGGCGAACTGATTTACAAACCCACATAGTAATTTCAAACTTAATTATACGTCCTTATTTACAAACTACCATACCAAACTGAAAAATATTTATAAGCAATGATTTAAAACTCGCATATCAATCTGAAGCATAGTTATATTTTTAATTAAAATATGTTCATTTGATCTTACAAGAATAAAAATCTACACATAAGTAAGTGAATGTGCATAAGTTGCTCCTATAGACAACAGATAATTTGGCAAATGTCCAGTGCAATTCAAAGTCAACAAACTCAACAATTCCCTGCAAGGATCCTCCCCAGATACCATGTTCCCATAAACCTTGGCAAGTAGCCCCTTTCATATCCAGGCACCACGTGGCTATGAATATGAAACATGGATAAACATCGGAATGCTGCACAAAATATCTACAACTCATACTTTTCTTCTGCTTTTGGGGAAAACTATCTGTTGTGGAGTTTCGAGGATCCTTTTTGCCAACAGCACATTTCAGTCCATAAATTACCGGAATGGCAGAAAGAAAATGGAGGCGGAAAACTGGAAAAGACTGACGCTTTTTTTCTTTTCCGTCTGGCATACTTTTAGTCAAATTCTTTTTTGCATTCTTGTGAGTTATAGAAGTTGGTCAGAAGTAATCTGTGAAAAGCAAGGGAATGATTTAAGAAGAAATACTTGAAAACACAGTGATTAGAGTTCTTTCTTATAGTTGTCGGTAAAAAAATTTCTCTCGAAATTTTATCATATGAATTTATAATCTGTCGACAGAGAGAGATATTTATAGGGGTTATATTTTATGGACATCACAATAAACCACAGGGTATTAAATTGGTTATTAATGCCATTACGTTTTTAAGTTCTTGCTGATTTAAATTGTTAATTTTTGATAACAGAAAATCTGAAATAGTGTTATTTAAGCCTATTTGGTGACATTAATTTCTTCATACGGTCAGATACAGGGAATAAAAATGACACCATCATTGTTTTTCTTTTTTGTCTTTTGGAAACATCATTGGAATTTATTTTAGAATCACAATGCATTCTTGAAATCATATAGTTATGAAAATTATTTAAAATATAACTTGGTTATACAAATGTGTTCATATTTAAACTTTTGCCAACATACTATTGAAAGAACAACTTGAAAGTATTGAGTAAATGATTGCATTCGAGGACAACATATCTCACGGTAATCAGAGCTAAGAAATAACGAAGAGTCAGCTTGATTCCATCTTCAGCTACAAATTAAAATTATGCACAAAATAAATATTCTTGAAAACTATAAATCTATCTGTCAGGTTAGTGAAAGGAGAGTTTCAAAGACTACTCTAACGTTATACATGCAATTATCACAATAATATTAATTATTTTTTCTTAATCTTAGTTAATATGTACATCAATTTATATTCTAAAGCCAGAGAAAATATAATAACCCCTCAAATTCTTGTCAGTGAGAGTTTCAAAAACCAATGGATTAAATAGTAATGTCCAGTAGTAGCAACGACATTAAACAAAGTATTTCTAATCGAGTAGATGATATATTTTTATCGCCAGAGAAATTTATAATTTTGAAACTTTCTGAGAAATACATAATGAGAATCTGTGATTTGAATTTGTAATAGTTAAAAATAATCTCACATCATTTTGCCTCCATGAAAGACTTATTTTACATTTTATACTATTATTTATTTAAAATATAAGATCCAGCTTAATCAGTCTAAAAATTAAACGAATTCATAAAACTCTTATGATACCTTATGCAAATGAAACTTTGACACTCAACGTTCACTGAATATATTCCAGAGTAAGATCCTTAGAACTATCCTTACTTCAGTTCTAGAGAGAGAATGTTGGTGAACTAGGTTCGATTTTGAACTGTCCAAATTCTATAGACAGTCGCAGAAAACACTGGTTATATAGAGCAATAGGTTAAGATGGCTTTGCCATATCGGCAGAAGTCCTGAAAATACTGCCCTCAAAATATCCAATTTTAAAAATCTTATGGGATTCAGCTCCAAAGGAAGATCTTCAACTAGACTATGGAAAGACTTCAACTATGGAAAGAAACCAGAGTGTTCTGAGGATAATGAACTAAAAGCGAATTGCGGGGGATTGAGAACTCTTGAAAGTGGACTTGGTTGAAGGAGCCAAAGTCTGCTGAGAGGTGTTGGGCTCATGAAAATGAGATTTATTTAAAATAAGCACCATTGGATGAATTTATAAATTTTCTAATCATACGAAAATAATAATTATGTAATTCACAGAACCTGGGGCATTTATTTTTACCAAAACGAGTGTAAAGTAAAGTTATGTAACCAAAGAGTGTAAAAGCAAAAACAAAAAAACTTAAATTTATGAAATGACCACTTTAATAAATATTGTCTTCAAGTTGACTTAAAAAATTATCATTCAATAAATTGCTTTCATTTTGATAACTTGGAGCAAAATTTCAAGAGTTATACTGTGTGGCCAATTGAAATCTTGTAATATGAATAATATGAAATGTAATAAATATCTGGAAATCTAATAGATATCTTAAGCTTTCATTTAAAGCATTCATTACAATAATTTTTCATGTCAGTCATGTGAAGAATATCTAAACTCGTTAAAATGCCATTTTTTTCACAAAATAAACGATACTTTTCCGCCAAGTCTGAATCAATTTAATTCAGAATAGATGACCACTTATTATGCATTGAAAGCAACAAAATGCGATTAAACTGTCCAACTTCAAAACCGAAAGAGGTCAAACCAAACAAAGGATATGTTAGCGTCAGTAAGCTGTTTTCAGAATCAGTGTATTCAACCACTCTTTTTCCAGGAGCAGCGCCCACATCAAATGTATGAAAGGTTGAAACTGTCCAAAATGGAGGACCTTTGTATTTTTATTCTTGGAACCCTTCCTGACCGTTCTTCTTGAAAAGAGGAAAAGTTTACAAAGAAAAAAAAATGGCGGACAGTTTAAGCAGGCAAGGCAAAAAGGGCCGGGAAAATTGGTCTAGTCAATGTCAATCAACCTTCGCAAATACTCGAGATATTTTTGTATTTTCCCCAGAAACTTCCGTCTGATCTTGGAATTTCGAACAATGCGTTGATGTTTTCGCGCTTTTCAATTGCTAATGTGACGTTTAAGGCCCCCTCTTTTTAAAAGGACGGTCTGACGTTTTACTTTATATTCAAATATTCCTTCCTCCAAGAAAGGAGGGAGGTTTTTAGGTAAACAATTCTTGATGCCTCTGGAATTTGCACTGGGTGGGAAATTCATATATTTAGGGAATGGCGGAAAGCTGCTGTCTAAATATTTTCTTTTTAATTTCCGATGTTTTTTTAGTAGACGTTAAGTTATTTTTATTGCATCTCAACTCCTGATTAAATTACTTGTGGTTATAGTTCAGTGATGTGCATTAGTTTTTCTTATTATTATTTTTTAAATCTTGTTGTACACATATTCCATGGCAAAAAAAAGTTCACAAATATAAAATTGTTCGTCCGAGCAGTTTAGTTCATCTTACAGGAAAAAAATATAATTGTCGTATATAATTGAATGTTGTATATTGCTTGAATTGTAAAAGTGCCATAGGGTGTATATTTTACAGAAAATATGAAATCTCGTTCTTTAAATATGCTAGTATTATTGTCGGAAAAATTCATTGTGTATTAGAGAAAAATCAAATAAAATTTGCGGAACTTTATCTCTTGATGAACAAATACGATAAATCAGACATTTAAAAAAAAAACTTTTTGTTCGTAATACTTCATATTTGTTAGCCCTATTAATGCATTTTTGTTTATACGACAATATAGAAAATTCAAAAGCGGTTTTCAAACATAATCTGAGTATTATAATTAATATTATTTCAAATCTGTATTGTTACTTCCCAGCTTGGTTATTTCAATCACTGGAAAAACCGTTTTCAAATCAGCTTTGTTGGATATTGATCAGAGGCCGTATAGTGTCCGAGACTCCATACATGACTGCTTCAGCTTGAGGCTACTGACCTTTTATAGTTCCCGAATCTAGCAAAGAAGGTTCTAGAACAATAAGACATATCTCGTTTTTTATTGACTTAAAGGTTGTATATGCCCCATTAAATGTTATGATATTCAGAAACAATATCAAATATGAATAGACATGATATTACAATAATTTATATTTTAGATGTCATTTATTATCATCTCAGTTTCTTATAATTTGTATTGATCTGTAATATTCCGGAACAAAACATAAATATGACAAAACAAAGTATAAAGCATTTTCTTTGAAAAACTCTAGTTATTCTGTTATCAAAAATGATGAAAATAAATCTAAGCGTAGCGTCTTATTATTTAACTACTGTTTAATGGCATTCTGTGATTTATTTGGCAATTAGTGATTATATTATATTAAATATGACAAAAGCGCTCCATTCTATTTAAAAGATCTTATGAAATATTCCTTTTCCACAGTATTGCAAGCAATAAAACATGCATTAATCCCTTTACTATCGGAAGAGTATTCAGATGCACAATTATTCACCTAATAAAGAGATTTGCTCATTTCTTCGAAAAATAAAAATAATTTTTTATGTCCAATTTCTTTGATAAAAAAATGTAGATTAATTTTTCATTCTCTAACAAGCACAATTGAAAAAATAACAAATAAATGAAACGTCAAAATGATACACCGTCTTGAATGATGAATGAGAAACACCATCTCAGTGCAAAAGGTTAAAATAGTCATTTTCTCAATTCAAAAGTATGATAATCTAGCAACGAAACAATCAAAGTTGAATTGTTGATAGCCTTCTTGAGTGATATAACCTCATTTAGTTTATATGCTTATGTTAATATGTTTCATATTCACACTTAAATCATTCTTCAATTACAAATGCATTAATATTTGGAAATCTAAAATTAACTTCTGATACATTTGAAAGAAATATTGCATATATTTTATGCTTTTTACATAAAGAGATCATACGTCTCGTTTTCAGCGAGACCCCCCACTTTTGTGTAGCCATGACTCATGTTTCCCAATTTTAAAAAACTGGATTTGAGTCCCATAACTTTAAAAATACACCCTGCGAATAGCGCAGTTTGGACTGAAACGGACCTTATACCAAAATCTATATCATACAATACCAAGTACAAAAATCTGTTTTCAAAAAGCAAACAACTCAGGTTACTGTAAATAAATATATATAAAATATACAAGATTGCTGAGAATTATATCTAACATTACACTGCAAAAAAATGCCAAAAAGATATACAAGGAATATTTCATCCGAAATGCGTCTGGTAAGACTGTTCACAGATTTCGATACCAATAATTTGAATAGTACTAAATTTCGTTTAATTATTCGATATATTTTAAGTATCCCAAACACTAATGTACTTTTGGAAAGGAATACATAATCTACGGAAATGCGAAACGAGGAACTGCAATCACATTTCTTAAAACACAATTCATTTCTAAATTAAATATTTTCTATATCGTTATCATATTATATTTTAAATGTATACCAAATATATTTTAGCGAAATTGTTCTTCAAAAAAGTATAAGGCCACAAATTTCATATATTCATTCCTTTACTTTTCCTTAATCAATAAATACTACGATAAACTTTAGTTGAACAAATATATTATTATTAGAAAAACAGTAAATGGTCGTATTTAATGAAAAAAAAATTGGTTATGTTAAGTGTGTTATTGTAACTTTATGAAAGTCGTTACTTCTTAGTACAACTAGTGAAGTTTATTAGTTTTAATTTGTGATTTTAATAGTTATTCTATGGAATAATGGAAAATCTGATAAATCATACAGAGATTTAAATAAATACTGAAAAAGTCCTAATGAATCATAATCAGATGAAAATAAAAACTGGAATAATCCTGGTAAATCATAATAAAATATAAATAATTCCTGAAATAATCCTGAAATAATCCTGATTATAATTAGATGTAAATAAATCGAAATAATCCTGATAAATGTTAATCATATGTAAATAAGTCCAGAAATAGTCCTAATAAATCGTAATGAGATGTAAATAACCTGAAATAATACTGATAAATCATAATTAAATGTAAGTAAATACTGAAAATAATTATTTAAATCACAATGATGTGTAAATAAATACTGAAATAATCTGCTAAATCATAATAAGATATGAATAGTTTCTAAAATAATAAATCATAATGAAATATAAATCATTGAATGTAATATAAATAAATCTTGAAATAATTCTGATAAGCCTTAATGGCAAGTAAAAAGTCCTGAAATAATCCAAATAAATCATGATGAGATGTAAAAAATCCTGAAATAATCCTAATAAACCTTAAAGAAAAAGGCTAATCTAAATGAGATGCCAACTTATTCCATGAAATAGCGAATTTCACACTTTTACGATAACGTATACATCAACCACTCTCACGGATTGTAGACTCAGCTTAAAAATAATATTTACTTACTTTTAAACATGCCAACTACTTCCCAATTTTTGCAACTGCATCGCCACTATTTCTTCTCTCAGATTCAGCCTTTCCTTTGAGGATTTGGACACATACAAATTTCACACATCCCCAGTGATATCTCTCACAAAATTCCTCCTTAGATGTTTAATGCTGAACATTTTAAACCAAAAGATTCCGAGCTCGACAAACTATTTCCTAACCATTGATCTTTCCCGTAGAGCCTTCTCCCTCTTTCCCTTTGAAATAAATATAGATGACTCGCGACACTCCCATGGGTCACCCTCCAAGCTTTTTATTCATTGGTATTTTTCAAACTAGGATAGATGAGGCACTTTGTTTTCGGGACTCCCTGTTAATGGGTTCGACTCCCTGGCTAAGATTTTGGAGCATTGTTGTTTGAGATGCGATTTGACCCAGGATAAAAAAAAAAAGTGGATATCTAATGTCTCCCCGGTGAAAATCTGGTATCAATGAGATGGGGGCTGGTTCTTGATCGTGACAATTTTACTTTTTTATATGAGTTTTCTTTAACAGAAGAGATTTTTTGGACTAAAAAGAATACTTTAATGTGTTTGGATAAAGTGTCAATGATTATAATGATTGAATATCCTTGTTCAAAATAAAGAATTTTCGTTAAACTACTAACAAAAGTAGTCGGGTTTTTTTTCGAGATTTAGAGCACTAAAAGGTTCCGTGATTTGAAAGTTTATGTAAAGTAAATCATTTTGTTACGGTTTGAGGAATTTTTTTTTCACTAATGGTTAATTTATGCGTGCTTTTCAGATTTTAAAATATTCATGGATTCACTT
>JAPMOQ010005572.1:3106605-3138126 GCA_026543055.1 Argiope trifasciata
TGTGTGTGTGTGTGTGTGTGTGTGTGTGTGTGTGTGTGTGTGTGTGTCAATGAATAATTTCTCAAAAAGCAGTGTGGGAAGAAATTGGAATAAACGTGATTATTATTTACTGTTGAAGAATTATCAAAAACTGATATTATATTTTTCATAGCTCTGTATATATATATCGAAATTTTCTAATTCAAATTAATAAAACAAATGTAGAATTGTGTCAGATGTAGAAAACTTTAAGAATTCGGGGGAGGGTTTAAAAATCTTTTAATAATATTTTTTTACATTTTTTGTGTACTTTGTAACAGTATATTTTCATGAATACTGATTTAATTAGTAATAATCGATTGTGTAGGTATCTGTATGTAGTTGTATAAAAACGTAGGTATTTCTATATGTATATACTGTAGATGTATATAAAAAGAATATCCTATGAATTTTAGAAGTTCACTACCATATGTATTAAGAACTTTCTACATATTTCGCAATTTATAATAATTTCTTTCATCATGTGTTAACTGTGTTAGATAATTTATCAGAGAAAGTATATAAGTTCCGTCTCAATATCAAGAGATATTTTGCATTAATAATGGTGCATTCAACATATTTATAGCTTCTTGTGAAAAATCGGTTATAGTGATAAGAGAGCAATATATTTTTATAAACTAACCAGTTATAACTCAATATATGTAGCATGTTAGGTCAAAAGAGTTCAGAAAACATTTGACTGTCTTAGTGGCAAAGACGTAGAGTATGTGTACACCAGATTGTAAAATGTGAAAAACAGCAAAACCAGAGAGGAAATTGGCCAAGAGATTAAGTCAATCGCGCAATTAAAGAACTATTTGTTAGATCAGGTTTCCTACAAAAGACCATTAAAAGACTCTTTCATCTGCTTTGGGATTGTTTAGTTGGTTGGTTGATACAGAGTGAGGTGTGGTAGATATGTTGATATAAACTTCTGAAACATAAATATATCTAGGATTTTGGGTGTGAAATATTTTGGTTAGAAAAGTTACACTTATGCTCCTTGATTTCACCCTTTACCATTAAGCCTTTGGTTACAAATGGGCTTAGCTATGATATTAGGACATAAAATTTAATAAAACGTTATTATTGTGTTGTTATTTTACTATGTATAACGTTATGTTCTTTGCTTATTACTAATTGCACTATTTTATTCTTATATAAAATTTTAATAAATCTCTATTAATATGTCGTCGCTATTAATTATCATTATATTAGGTTTAATAGTACGTTATTTACTTATTACTTATTGTACAAGGTTATCCCGATATACACATTTAATAAATCATTTGTTCCTTTATTCTATACTTCATCGATTCCAAACTTTCAGCATATGTTAATTACCTTCAAATCTTCATTCTAAAAAAATGCCATTTCACAGTAGTCATAAATCATGTTATGCACCAAATTAGCACGACATTACGGCATTAGGGAGTTTTACAAGTATTTTTAACATGAATTGATACAATACATTAATGTTTAACTATATCCCAATTAATATTTCTGAATTATTGGTTAGATTATATATTTTATTTGAAAGTACAGCTTTTTCTCTCCTTAAACTGCCATAAATATGTTAGTAAGAAAATTCTGGAAAAACTCATTCCAAATAACACTCTTGAAACAGCAAGAATCACATTAAAATGCACCTGTTTTGCATCAGCGAAATTAAGCTCGACATTTCTCTTCATAAATTCCATCATAAAAGCCTGCCAGAAAAAAAACATCCTTCTTTCTTTTAACACCTTAGTTTTATAGCAAACATTTCTGGAAGAGAAACATTTCATACCAAACTTCAAGAGCTTGAATCATTCCAACAGCTTAACCCTAAACTATAATCAAAGTCTCTAGACGCCCCTTCTGATAAATGGGACTCGCCCACACTCCAAAATTAAATCTGATGACCCCCTAAACACGTCCCTGGGTTAATTTCCACTGAGATTTATCACCAAATTCTTTACTTTAAATGACCCACTTAAAGGAGATCTGCCTCAGACACGGTTGCAGTGGAATGAGGGGTCTCTGAAGCTAAGAGACTTTTGTTCGTACCCTCCCCCTCCTCCAAACCTTTTGATCCTCTCCAGCCCACCTTCCCTTCCTCCTTGATGTGATGGGTTTTCTGTTAATTTTGCCAACCGATTTCTTAAAGGCCACATCCCTGAGATAAAGATGAGGTCTAGAGAATCCTAATTTTCCTGTTATTGTTTCAAAGAAGACGATTTTCGGCAAAGGGGATTCGTCTGGGATGCATCTGAGAAGGTGTTTTGATGGATGGGGTGGAGAGAAGGAGTGAACGAATACAGAAAAGCATTTGTGGAATAAATGGCGGCACTTTTTATTTTTATAGAAAAGCAGCCTATCCCGCATGGCATAAGCGTTATTGAAGTTTTGACGTTGGTAATAAGAAAATCTCAGATAAAATTGCTAGTTTAGTTTAATTTTTATAAAAACTTAAGTAGGACATTTGCTAACAAAATAGAATTAAATTACCGTTATTTGCTCCCGTTATATTCCGAAATGAAAAGGAGTATTTCTATGCTTTCAGATTCCGAACTCAAATCAAATTTGATTGTGTCGTTTAGTGGAAGGAACAATAATGTAATCTATGTATACAATTTAATATCTTTTTAACTATCAATTTGTCTAAAGGATTTCAAATAGTTCTAAACTATTCAAATACATGCAAAATAATCAAATTCAAAAACTCTCTTGTTAAAATATAACTGTTGATAAATTGGAACTGACCTAAATTGCTGCCAACACAGTGCGTAAATATTCCCTATTTTTGAAATATAATTCACTATTTAATATATTTTGGAAGTAATAACTAGGATTAATTAGGGGTTTTCCATGGACTAGGATTAAAGCATTTTTATTTTATTTTCATATCATTATGATAAAAAATTTGTATCTGTTCCAAATATAAAATAATTTCGATAATCAAAGCGTTTATCAATGAGTTCTCAACCATATTAGGACTAGAATAATATTTTAACATTTTATATTTCATGTTTGCATGTTATTTAATTTGAAATGCATATTTATAAAAAAAACCTTTTGATATTAATAATATCAAAAGTTATTTTGATATTAATAATATCAAATATTAAAACTTTTGATTTAATATTATTAATATTTGTTATTAATAATATTTTTACATTTTATATTTTATGCAATATTTATAACGTAAATCTTTATAATAGTATTTTATTTTTACGCAAAAAGAACGAATTTACGAAGAAAAATTTTGGTATAATTTATTAAGAATATATTAACTTCATGTTTTACATTTGCATATTATATAATTTCTATAACCTATTTTTTTAAATATTGATCGTAAAAGAATTTCTGATTTAACGAATTTAAGATTTTATGCATACAGACTTGCCTAAATTAGCACCTCATATAGATTTATTACGTGAAATAAAGTACTATTTTGCTCTAAACCAAATGTACGACACTTCATCTATTGCATGAAACATTCATCTTTAACCTACAGTGATAAAAATTTCACGTAATCAATTATTATTGTCCAGATAAATTCTATACCTAGCTTTCTAACTTCTAATATAATTTTCTATAATCAGGATAAGCTATATGATCTTTGCTATCTTGCTTCGTATATGTGTTTAAGATTTCGCCAGAAAGAACACATCTTCATATCTTAATGTTAGTGTTTCAGAAAAGATGAAGCTTTACAGGCAATGCTGTATTATTTTCGTAAATTGCTAAACATAAATAGTTGATTAGGAAATGAATTGGTTCTTAATTACCAACACTAATAATATTATTTTTAATTTATTATGTTTTACAATATTATAATTAATTCATTATTTTTCATTTATATCGATTTGATTTTATCCACGAAAGTCTTCCTTAAATAATATTTACATTCATATTGAAAGTATTTATGTATACTACGCATTGATATATTAAATAAGATGTACGACTCGTGATTGTGGCCAAACATGGCGTATATTTGGATCAGTAAAATAGATTATACTATCGAAACAACAAGCTCATAATTAAATGAAGTATTTTAAATTTTATCAGGGAAAATAAGAGGATGTTAAAAATGTGACAGGAATTGTGCATAACAAGTTCGTTTATTTTCGATTCAGCAAAATTCCGTGGAAATATGTGATTTTCTGTGCAAGATATATATTTAAAACTTTCATTTTTAACTTTGGTATGACTAACTGTAAAGTTAGATTCTTGAAACAATTTTTGCTGAAGTTTCTAAAAATTGAGGCACCGATAACTAACTTTTAGAAAAGAAAAGTATCCGAACGATTAATGCTCCTAACTCTTATCTGCTTGTAGCACAATTTCAAAAAGTCTGATTGCTAATGTCATGAAATCAGCTACTTTTTAAAAACCCATTCTCGGTCTTTGCAATTATCTTGCGTCTAGACAGCATTTATGCCTCTTAATACAGATATAAATAAAAATTTAAATAAAGTATCTCCAACTTGAAACGTCTGATTTGTGCAATACTTTCAAATGACTTGAACTATTTATTAAGTAGAAGGGAACTTATATTTCCCCAAATCTTTGCGTCATATTAGGAAAACTAAAATAAAAAACTGAGATATATTTAATGAGATAAACTTTTATCTTGTAAGTTTTAAAAACGCATGTTCAGTAGCTGATTAATTTTGGAAGCAGATTTTTTTCATAATTAATTAAATGTAACGAATTTTCTGATAATTTATTTATAAATTACCTTGATTTTTCAATAAAATCCATTAAGATTCCTATTCTCGGAAATTAAAAAGGTCGCATGCGATTTAAAAAGGCTTTCTTTAAAAAATTCATAATAATCAATTTAGAAAAATATTTAAAATTTAGCTGATTTTTTTTAATCCGATTTAAAATTTTGCGTTAAACTTTTAAAAATTGATTAGAAGCATATGTAACTAATCAGTTGAAAACGTGTCATTTCAGAATTTGTGAACTCGGAAGCAATCAAAAAGGCCTTTGGCAGTTATTTTTATCATATGGAAACATGATGTTGTCACATTCGGCGATGCATAGACAACTAAGTGACATCATGATTTCCAAATTATTTATTCTCTAAATTCCGACGACTTGACTTAATAGATTTAAGTCATTAACCAGTTTAAACCAGTTTGAAATTTTCACGAGACTATCGGACTATATATGCATCAATACTTAGAAAAACGTTTTATTTATTTTATTATGCCGAAATCGATCGAGCTTCAAAAGTTTGTTTGCCGTCGAGAAAATGAAAGTTAATAATATATATATATATATATATATATATATATATATATAATTGCACCTGTTAAAAACTAAGACAAATAATGACACTTCAAAAATAATGATGTTCTCACATGATGACTTATAATTTGCTATCGTAGATTTTAATTTTTTCTTTATTTCATTTTCATCTGCAATAGAAAAAAAATTTCCCTATGACTTAATGATAATTAAGCCATAAATCTTTTTTCAACCAAAATCCCTGTATGTAAAATTATTATCATACTATTTATTTAAACTATAATAATTTGATTCTCAATATTCTTTAATTTTACTTTATAACCATTATAGCTTTTTATACCAAACAGTAATTTAATATTTTATTAGTAAACTTTAAACTATTTTATATTCTAAAAATTAAATATGTGCGAAGTTCAGATACTTCACTGGATTAGGACATCAAATTGAAATAGAATTATTTTTAATGTAATCAAGTAATTTAAGGAAATTTAATTTACCGTAGTTTAATTTAAAATTTTAAAGTATTTAAATATAAATAAGTTATATAAAACAAATTATTTTTAAAATAAAACATTATTCCATAAAGCGACTTGAGAAATAATAAATTAGAAGACAAAAGTTTAATGGAATACAAATTTACTGTTGTGTAACAATACAGATACTTGATTAACAAAATGAAAATACTTAAACTGGAGATCATTTTCCGTCTGATTGACATAATCAGAAATACCATTTTATTTAAATACGAACGTAAATTGGTTAATTTATAGTTCATATTGCTGTTTCAAACTTCTTGATTATTAGTAGATACTAGTACATCTAATTTCTTCGACAGTCAGGATAGATTTAAATGCCAAAAAATTTCACACCTTTCTTCTGTTTTTAAAAACACATTTTTATTAGTACACTAAAATTTTTTTTAATTAAAATTATTGTCCTTCTTTTAATTCAATAACTTTTTTCAAGTTAACTATCAGATGGCGTCACAATTACGGATCAAAATTCAATTTAACTGAGGATAAATTGACAGCTTAAATTTGAAAACAGGAAAAAGTATATTTTTATAATGAGCAAGCAGATATACAAAATTTCAAATTTCTAGCACATCGGGAAGTAAAAGAAAAGTGATAAAAATTTTCTGTTTCCACATATATAAAACAAGTCAAGTTAAACAAAAGGGTTTAAAAATTATGAATGTGAAATGAAGCATTACTTTACTTTTTTACGTGTATGCAATATATTTTAAACTCAAAAATGAAAAAAAAAATTAGACATATTATATAAATTAATACTTTTTTATAATTTCATTTACGAATATACATTTTATTATTTCAGATCACCACCCTGGTGTTGGCTATCCTCATTGTGAAGAGGACCATATTAATCATAACGCTGACAGGTAAACGTTTTATAAATTCTTCTCTCTTATGATTGATGATGTTTTAAATGTTTCAAAGAAAATTTTCTCGCCTAGTTCATTTCATACGAAAGAATTATTTTACATATCAACACTGATACAATGCATTCAAATCAGATGAAATTAATGCACCGTTAGTAATGTGAAACGTAAAATGTATAAAAGAGGCAAAAGTGTTTCATAAAAATTAGCCAAATATTTTATAAAAATACCAGAAGTATTTGCTTCTTTGGAACTTAGTTCTTAGGACTTGGTGTCCTTTGTTCAAGCAGCTCATTTTGCGCAATCAACACCTATTTCTCAATCTTCTTGCTCCATGTGCTGTTTGAGAAATTTAAATTGACTTTTTGTTGAGAATTTTCATATTTTATAATTCAGCAGCTTGTAGCTTATAAAATACATTCAAGATCAATTCCATTTTTCTTAGTATTCTTCTTCTTTCTCAGTTTAAGCCATCAAAATTTCAATTTTTGACGAGAATTTTGCAAAAAAGAAAAGTGTTATATTATTATTAATAATAATTTTGCTCTATTTATCTTATTCGTATAGTGATAAAAAAGAACTTTGGAAATCGCTATAGAAATCCTGAAAAGAAATTAGGAATAATCATAAATATATGACACGCTTTGAATAATTTTTCATCAATAATTTTTTAAAAATAGACCGACACTTAAAAAAGCATATTAATTTTCGCTACCTTATTAGAAATATAGGGCTTTTTGCCAGAAATGCAAATATTTCAATAAATATATGTTTTAATTAAACTTTATGTAATAAAATATATTCCAGACGCACAACCTCAGCAAAAAATATATATTCCTATGTGACCATATACCAGATAAGGTACTATTCCTAATTATTCTGAGTTACTAATCGAAATAACACAGACGCCCTATGAACACAATACACAACACTGTTACACATCACTTCAGACTGTCAGATCTGACACTCAATTAATCTTGGTCTGATGTACATATGTACCCGAAAGGATATAGTTTCTTCAGCTATGACGAAAACTAATTTATCTTTTGCCTTTCTGTAATGAGTAGTAACAACAAATAATAGCAACTGTGTTTTGCTTTGTTTATAGAGTTCCAGGCTTGGAAGAATAGAGGTTTTTTTTTAACTTTTGTGTTTAACTATTTGACTATTATTAACTAATTCCTCTTTGTTTTGAAAATAACCTCGAATAAACTGAGTTTTTTCTCTCAGTCGTGTATCTAATTGTTAATAAAATTCGTTAGATATATTTCTTTTATAAGTATATTAGCAATTATCCGGTAAAACATATTTTTAAGTGCTCATTTTATTATACAAAAACACATATAGAAGTCCTTTATGTTAATAGTTATGAAATATACTTCATATATGATTATGATTGAAGATATATTTGAGATCTGATCATTGTACTACTAAAAATTAATTTTTAGAATAGTTCTAGTTCACCTCAAAGAAATTATTTTTCTTGAAGTAGATAGACTATTATTAGATTGTGGCTACAATAATAATTATAAAGATTTTATCTGTTCTCTGAACTATTTAAAATAATTTTTAGAATGGCTCTAGTTCATCTAAAAAAATGTTTTTTTTTTCTTGGAGTAGAATAATAGAGATTGCTACTACAATAACATATGTGAGGATTTTTGTCTGATCTTTGTTCTATTAAAAGATAATTTTTAGAATAACTCTAGTTCGCCTCAAAGAAATAATTTTCTTTTGATAGAATATTATTACATTGTGGTTATAATAATATTTGTGAAGATTTTTATTTGATACTTGTACTGTTTAAAATTAACATTTAGAATTACTCGAGTTCGCCTCAGAGAAATAGTTTATCTTAAAGTAAAATATTATAATATGACGTACTAGTGATATCTTATCTTCGTTACAAGAAAGAATGCGTAAATTATATTTGATCCATTACTCCAATCTACAGACCTTGCCCTAGATTTCACATTATTATAAAATCATTATATAAGTTTTTATATAACGGCATCTGTATGAAAGCTAGCCTTTTATAGAATGCCTTTTATAAGATGCCGAAAACTGATCGGCAGTATATGAAACGATTTCAAATGTGTCCTCTAGAATGACAAATTCTATTTGTTCTGCTGCACTGCTATTTTCACTGCCTATAAATAGTTTACAGTTTTATAAAGAAAAGCAGTGAAAAATCATTGAATTTTAGAAGTTTATAGAAAATTTTATACTCATAAATCAATAATACTATATATATTTTTTCACAGGTATCACGTAACATACCCCACGTCGACCCTCCCCAACCGTAGCTGCAGCAGCAGTAGCAGCATGCTGCGTCGGCCGCTTTCCGCCAATCAGTTCGCCCATTCCCATTTCCAGCTGCGGAAGTCCAATACGAGGCAGTGCAGCTGGAAGTGCACAGCCTTGGCCTTCATATTCGTCACTGTAGCACTCACAGCCGCGCTTGCCTTCTTCCTAAGTGAGTACTTGCACTATAGTTTTTTCCAATAATTTTTTATGTATTGGGTTGTTCGGAAAGTCCTTTCGTATTTTTTTGTCAAAATGAAAAGAAATTTTCGTTTAATGATTAAATTATTTATTAAATTATAAAATTGCCATTCTGGTCTAATACCTTTTGCCATATTTTTGGTAGTAACATGATTACACGCTCATAAAAGTTTTGGTCTTTGCTGTAAAAAAAAACTGATCGAGGTGGGTTTTGGCCTCCTCATTTGAAGGAAAAATTTTGCAAATCAGTTCTGGTACTGATGTACTGTTAACACATCTTCTCCACACATATTGGCTAATTTATTTCTGGCTTGAACAGCATTTTTACCTTTTATATAGCAAAAAAGAAAAAAATGACGAAAATGCTGTTTATTGCTCTCCATATTTAAAAGGGCACCATCCAAAAACTACTGCGAAGAATCAGCTGCACTTTTTCACACTCAAGCCTTGCTATATCAGCTCTTAAAACATAAAATGATTTTGCGGTTTAAGTATGAAATTGGGTGCGAAAAATGCAATTAAATCCTTTGTCAGGAAAAAACGAAATTACTTTCCGAACAACCTAATACAATAAAGAGTCTTAATTCGTTTTATTAAATTTAGAACAAGGTCAAAGTGTGAATATTCAGACATATAGTTTCTTAATAAATCTCAAAAGT
Source organism: Argiope trifasciata (assembly GCA_026543055.1). Classification (NCBI taxonomy): domain Eukaryota; kingdom Metazoa; phylum Arthropoda; class Arachnida; order Araneae; family Araneidae; genus Argiope; species Argiope trifasciata. Next base: position 3,116,431 of record JAPMOQ010005572.1, read on the forward strand.
CGTCATATTTGAAAGATTATCAGAGTAGACAAAATAATTATATGGTAGTTATGCAGGGAGTAAATATTTTTAAAAGATAGAGCTGTGAAAAGCCCAAAAGAAAGTATAAGAGAAATATCTTGAGTTTGTACCAATCGTATGTGGCATATATAACTTCACAATTGCTTATATTAACAACATTATAGTGTGCGAATATCCGCTTTTGATTTTTACCTGTCAGCTACGAGGTTAAGGGCATGAAAAACATTTTTTTAACACACCGCAAATTGAAATCCATCGTCAGTTCATAACAAGAAACGGGGGATGTTTAGTGATGTTGAAATATTGATTCACGACTTCGCTTAACCATATATGACGAGTTTTACAATTAAAACTCTTCTGCAATAGTTTCACTTGTAACTGTTTGACATTCATCCTCATAAGTTTTCATACTTAATAGATTTCACCTATTCTTGAAATAGAATAAATTCCTTTTCGGTCATCTTTTTCCAAACACCTGCAGACAAATGTTACACATTGATTTTATTCTCAGGTTGCAGACACCTAAGATATCAGATTACAAACATTTTATCTCTTGCTATGACAAGTGTTGCTATTCCAGTGGTTATAATGCTAAGAAATAACTGAAATATTGCTGCGTTTTTGTAAGTAGTTATATTTTGTTAATTTTTAAGGTTAAAGCAAAAATTATTTTCTGGAGCATTCTGGAACTTCCACCAACTGTTGACTTTAATCATTGAATAAGGCAATGGGGGTTAAAGTTTAAATATTAAGATAATTATGATAAAAAGTTTTAAAACTTTGTTCTTTTTCCCTTCCTGAAGTTAGAAACCGTGCAATTTTTACTCCATTTACAATATCTTATATGGAACCTAAGAACCCATTTTTGGTTAAAATATCATATTTTCAAAATAAAACCTACTTCACCTGTCAATTTCTTTGTGAACATCATTGATTCTTTTAATTCGGCAGTAATTAATAACTTGGAAGCTAGATGCTCTGTGAATGTCTAACAATTGTTTTGATTTACACCCTCGATGAATTAAGAAACTTGTTTTTTTTTTTCTTCAAAAGAATAATAATGATTCATAAATAAAAGTATCCAAATACATTTTAATATATGAAATATCCAACCATTTCTTGAATGAATACCAACGGAAGTGATCTTCCCAAAACCTTTTCACATACTCTCTAATAAACATGCCAGTCAGAGAACGCCTTACATGCAGTTGATGTACAATAGACACGCCCTATTAACCTTTGGAGCGAATTTAGCATTTTTACTGAATCTATCATCACATCCCTGGCGAGTTATTTGAATAGTAGTACCTGGAAAGCATTGATAATACCAACAAATGGAATTCGACCGGGATAGCCTGGTTAATACGAAGTTGGACTCGTGTCCTCTAGGCTGCGAGTTTGAACCCACCAGCCTAAGTCTCCCCGTGACTGGCGCACGTATAAATCAGTCATGGTCACAAAGTCCTCCATGTTGAGAGTAAAACCACATGGGCTACTGATTCAAAGGTGATCTTCCTGTGATTCTCATTTAAATTACGATCTGTGGATGAGAGAATGCATAAATGAAGTCCGCCCCGTAAAATAGGTTATTAAGCGTTAGTAGCTTAAGCGTACTCTTGGCTCTAGTTGGCACTATTGAAAAAACAAGAAGATATCACTTGGCTTAAATCGATGATAAATGATTGTCAGTGGGCTTGTAAAGTGCAATGAGACACAACAGAACAACAATACAAATGGAATTTCTATTTTAAACATGTTTCTCTCAACCGATTGAAACAAAATTTTGACGGGAATAAAACTCTTTCAGCTACAGAGCTCCTTATCAAATATGATGCATTTAAATCATTGCACTTTTTAAATATATTTACAAGGATATTTAAAAACATATTTCATAAAAAAATGTTTCAGGATCCCATCTAAAAATATATTTCAGAAACATATTTTTAAAAATTTTTAATATTTTTCTGCAACTTCAAACCGACAGACAACTTTAGTTGGATATGGCTTAAAACCTGACAGGTATCTGTACTATAAATGTTATACCTGCGTTCTGAATTTAATATACCCAGCTCTCTTCATTTTGTAACTATTGTGTTAAATTATAATCGAACAGCCAGACAGACGGATTTTCTCTGAACATAATTTATTGAAAATATGATAGAAATTTGCAACTTTTGTCGAAAAAAAACCATATAACAAATTTCAACGATTTTTTGCTCAAAGCGTTTTGGAATTATCTTTTTTGCAGACAAACAGACATTTTCTAAAACTGCATTTTTTTAACTAAAGGAGGTCTAAAACATGTGTATTAGTCAAACATCTCAAAAACGAATTTTTTGACAAAGATTATACTTTCTCCATACTACTCACACGAGAAAGTAAAAAAAATCATTTGTTATCACGGACTTTTGTAAATACCGTGTTAAATAGTGTACATATAATTACGGTGCTCTCTTTATTTATTTATGTAGATCAACTCATGGGATATACTCTTTTTGAGTAAAAATATTTGAAATTCTTCCAAAAATAACTAAGTTCTATACTGAAGGAAAATACTTTCTACCTCAATAAGCTCTAATAGAGAAGACGTCCATTCACAAAATCTCAGGGTGCAGTCGGTATTGAAGCAATCTCTTCTAATAGTAAACTGGAAAAATACGATTGCACAGTCTGGCAAATAAATGTTTAAAAAATCAAGTGAATTTGTCCTTTTTCACTTTTTTTAAAAAATAGCTAGTGTAATGTTTATGAATGTGATAAAGTTTATAGGCAGAATTCTGTCAGTCAACTGAGTTTGCATTGATACAAAAAATTTTACAAAATTTTCTATACCTGGGGTATTGGAAATATGTCTTTTAAAATTTGACACTAAACTACTTCTTGAATTTGGATGATTTTGAAAGCCAGAATTTTTAATATATTTTTAATCAAAATTTAATTGAAATGTTAAATTTTCCTCTGAGTTTCTGGTATAATATTGATTTAAAAAACCATTTTCACAGGGTATTAAAATTCAAACAATAACGCGTTCTGGGATATGAGTTTTATTTATATAATTTTAATAAACTTTTCAAAGCATTTTAAGCATATTTTACCAGTCATACCTTTCAATATATTTGTTGATTATGTAAACACAAGTACATTGCAATGGTATGAAATACGTGTATGCATATTATCTTTGCTTTAAATAAGAAGGAAGTATTAAACTGGAGTCCTGACCTAGGATAGCGCATTTTCTCCGTGATCTGGACGCCTCGAATTCGAGTCCCGGTTCGGACATGGTTGTTCTTCCCCCTGTGAGATGTATGAAATAGCCCCCTTCCCCCTGTAAAAAGAGGGGATGAGTGGGGAAGTGTCATCTTCATATTAGTTAAAAAGACTCTGGCCCTTGATCGCTCAAAGGCATTTACACTCAGAAACTACTGTGCAAAGTCGTCTTAAATCGCTTAGTATGTCAGCGGACTTGTCTATAAAAACTGCATAAGTAAAAACAACAAATTCTTATAAATATGAAAATAGATGTGTTAAGCGTAAAATACAATATTTTATATCGAATCACCTTTAAGTTTTTTCTTGTCTTCAGTAAATATGTACTATCTGGTTAAAACTTAAATTGTATTTAATTTGAAATTATCTCTAATAAAACTAAATGCATCTGACTTCTTTCCTCAGTTTTGTTTACCTTTCCAGCATGTATTTAGGGAATTTCTTTCAGAAGGCAAGACCAAATCATTTCAATAAACTAAATAGTCCACAATTTTATAGATTGCAATGCAGATTACAGTTAATAAGTTTGAATTTAATATAATGTTTAATTTGTTTTATTTTTCAGTATTACTGTCACCAACATGGCAACAGGATGCCAACCATGCCTGCCCTCTAGTAGAAGACGTTGACCTTGTTGTAGAATCTTCGAAAACAAAAGGTACTTGTAAATGCTCTTTACGTGAAGTAAAATGATTTCATTATCTTTAGTAATAAGCTGGTGACTAGATCCATGAGTTATATCATTCGCAACAGTGTTACATGATTATCAGGTGCATGATACTCAGCTCTGATTCTACCACGACCTGTCAAATGACCATTATGAATAGGTAGAATTAGGCGTAAGTGAAGTGTCAGTAGGTTTAGTGTTAGCCGAACATTAATCAAATCCAAAAGCATAGCGATGGAGAGAGGTTATCTATGACCCATTCACATTTGTAGAGGCTCTACAAGATGAAATATATTTGACTTTATTTCACATTTATAAATTTTATTATGACAAAGATTCCATTAAAAAGATTTATTTTTCGTGAACTATTAGCTTTCAGTTAATCTTTTTTTCAATATAGAAATCTCAAAAATGAATTTGACTCTGAAATTATCAAGGATGTCATTAGAAAAAAGACAGAAAGGTTTTAACTTTCCAAAAATTTATTTTCCCCGTTGGAACATAGATTTTTAAATCAGATGTAAAATGCTTTATGATGTTATTTAAGAATAGACGAAGTAAGAACTTCTTAAGCTTTACTAGACTATCCTATTTTTGGGAGATATTTCCGTGGGCCCATTTTCGTTTTAAGGTTATAGCAAATTCAGTAGGGAAAAGTTAATTGAAAGATAATCAGATTGCGGTTGTTTATTACATAAAAGGTATTAAAATGGTCTAATGGATATTTTTACAACAGTTATATAAGACTGTTTCCCAATCTAAATGTGGAAAGTTTAAAGTTTTTTAGATATTTTTTTAGTTTACAAGACATGTCCTCGAAAACTAACAATTCCATTTGAGTTGTTGGTCTTTTATTTCGCTTGTGTATGGAAGATTTTAAAATAATTAATCATCTAATGCTAACAAAATTTATGAAACTTCAGCTGGCGTTTTGGCATACGTATAGCGCATCTTTCCCATGATCTGAGTGTACTGGTTTCACCTCCCGGTTCGGGCATGGTTGTTCTTCTTTTGAGTTCCATTTGTGAGGTGTGTGAATGTGCCCTGCCACCCGTAAAAAGGGTTTATGCAAGCGAATGTGACGCATGAAGTAGCTAAGTCATACTCTTAGCTCTAGTTAACACTACTGAAATAACAAGAGATCGCCACTAGGCTTAAATCGCTGACAAATCTGTCAGTCGTAACAAAAGCAACGTCATGAAACGTTAACAAAAAGTAATTTAGCTTAAAAACAGGCAAAATGATAAATATAGAACTGTAATTTTCTTTTTTTTAAGTTATTAAGATACTATATATTTTTTAAAGACATAAGTAAAATACTAAGCTTGGATAAACATTTTACATAATGATTTCATTCTCCAAAAATTGGCCACAAGCCCAATATATTTTATCAAAAATATTGTATTTGTAAAAACGTACTTAAAAACTTTCATAGTAATATGATCAATCATTTTTTTAAGTAATAGCTTGAGCAAAAGTTGTAAAATATAGCTTGAAATAAAAGCATTGGTATATTGAGCACTGCATTCAAATATCAACAGTGGCGTTTCTTGCTTTTCATTAGTTAGTTCATGCTTCAACTAACCAAAATTCGAATATGCCTAATATCTCAATATGCTCGTTACGAGTTAAAATTTTACATAAATTCAAAAAGACATATCAATATAAGAGATCATACAATTCAGAAAAAAAAGTTTTATTAATAAAATTCGTTGCAGTTTTTTAATTTGCGAATTATTATAAAGCTTATCTTAAATATAAATAATTGTTCCTTCAAAAAGTCATCACAATGAATTAGCTGAAGATATTTTATGTTAAATGTTCTATATGTTTAGATGGTAAATTTTTTTAAAAATTTAAAAAAGTGCATGAAAATCTTTTATCATCACATTTTTTTTTTCCATTACAACTATAGCTTACATATATTCCAATATAAAATTTCTTGGTAAAAATGCTCATAATATATTTATTTCCTAGCTTCAATAAATCCAATTTTTAGGATTTTTAGATGTTAACAAGATATGACTTGTTTTCTAGTATAAAATGTATGGAACTATACGATAATTTGAATTTTATATACAGAATAAAATAGTGGAAATATTGAAAAAATATATCCTATAAATCGCATCAAATACCAACTATACAAGAATTTTCTGAAAAATATGTTGAGCCCTTCCAAGATTTGCAGAGACCTAGAAAATATGTATATGTAGCGTCGTACCGATATGTAGCATAGGGTTACGAGAATTTCTGAGTGCATCGATTCGAGTTTGAGAGCCACGACACACGTCTCCTTTGATTTCTGTAAAATAAAGTTATAGCCGAGAATATAAAATATTTGATTTATAAAAGTCACTTGAATTGCATCGTATCTTGGTTCCAGTCACGTCATCTGATATTCGGACGCATTTACTATCTTATGTGTCAGATTTTATTTGAAATCTATTAAAATGTTATTCAGCTGAGATGAAAATTCTCTATTTGGAAATTCTATTTCACTATTGTGTTTCAACAAAATTCAAATATTTTAAGATGTATAGAAAAGAACTAAACAATATAATAAAGTCAGACTTGTTATAAAGTAAAATTGTAGAATAATATAAAATATATTGTAGTATAAATATAATATAAAATCCCTTACAATTTTACTATTTCATACAATAAATGTACTGGAATTGTATTCTTTAAGAAACGTTTCATTTTGTTTTGACAATTTTTTGCAAAAAAAATTAACTATTCATCTTTTTTATACGCATTCCTCTTGTTACTAATGAGATAAATATGAAACTATTCTCGCACTTTAATTTCCTTTAGAGAACTACAAAAGTAATAGATTTTCTAAGGAAAAAAATTGCAGTAAAAAATAACTGACTACCGATTTCTATAGCTAATAAAAAAAATGACGGACAACCTGTAGATACGATAAGGATGTAACAAACTCAATGATTAAATGTCACTTTTCTTACTATGGGATTTAAGAAAAGAAGTAAACACAAACTTTAATCATTCTCTGAATTTGAATAACAAATGTTTAATTTAGAAAAAAGGATTTTATTAAAATGCTAAAAAATATGCAAAGCAAATCCTAGAAATTATTATTTTTTTTGTTAATTATTATTTTAGAAATAATAAATACAGATCACAAATGGCGGGATTCAAAGAAATTTGACAGTTGTCCGATGCCAAGCTGTCATTATGAAACCTAGAGACTCAATTCCAAAGTAGTCATTCCACAGTCTTACTAAATTAGGATCTATCCGTAATTTTTTTAAGTCTAAATTTATCGTTAAAAAACATATACATTTTTATTGATCATTTTATGCAAGCACTGTTAGCACTTGAAAGGGCTTAGTGATCCTTTCTGTTTATCCTTTAATGCCAGATAAGTGCTTAAATAGGTACGATGATATTCCAAGTAAATGCGCTTCTTTACTTTAAAAAGTCATTTTTAATCTGATATATATTTTAAAAAGCAATTATGAGAATAAATAGGAAAAGGCTAAGATCCATTATTTCTATAAGTATCAAAAGCAATGATGTTGTACCAAATGCATAGATAGCTACAAAGTGTATATGCTCTTCGATGCATAAATCAAATGATTTTTTTGAAAATATTTGATAGTAGAATTAGACATGATGAGAAAGGTAATTGGTGCATCATTATGCACAGTAAAAAAATTCCTGAATGTATGTACAGTTTATTAGAAAATGATAAAAATGCCGCAGTGAATCGATTTAATTATTTTTTATGCTAGATTCAAAAGGCAAGAAACAATTGTTTATTTTTTCCGTCAGCCTTTTATATTTTTTTCAGAAGACAATATAACAGTAAAATTCAAAAATAAAAGCAAAATTCAAAAATAAAAGCAAATAGCAAAAATGAAAAGAAAATCTGAGTTTCTTTTTTCAGAAATTGAATCAAAGCAATACCAAATTCTGATCAGGTCACTCATATAATTATAGAAATAACAAATAGTGCCGCACAGTGAAATTTGAAATTGAAAATTATAAGGGGCATAAGTTGTTGGACTGAGAGACATCACTTACAGAGATATAGGAGAAAATCCCTAATGAAACTGATTTTCAAGTCTAGATTCATCAGAAAAATAAATGGTGATTGTAACAGTTCTTTTACCAAAAGGATTACAACATTCCGAGACATTTTATTGCGAAATTAATTCTAGATCCGAATTAAGAGATAAAAAATATTTATCTAAATTTAATATTAAGGAATTTCGTGAGATGAAAGACATTGAGTCATTATATTAAATTATGAGACTTTTTTAAGAAATAACTCAGATTCCAGTATTTTTTTCATAGATGATTCTATTTTAAAATGTATGAAATTATAATCTTTATCGCACTCTTTCCTTCCAAATAAATTGATTAACATTCATTTGTATTTATTTATAAAAGAACCGAGTCTAAGTCTGAGTCTGAGTCAAAATCAACTTTTGATGATCCTAACAATCATGCAGCTTACTTGTACAACTGGATTATCTATATAAATGAAACTGAATGTTTGTCTGTATGTCTTTTATGTGAATCCGTTTCTCTCACCTGATTGCGATGAAACTTTGAATACTTATTATTTGCCCTTATTTGTTTCTACTGGAGACGGAAATACAAAAAAAAATATCGTCAACCCTAAAGTCTTGAATAATAAAGTTTAAAAAAATATAATATACTCTTATCCTTTATATATCACTTAATTTCAATGAATGCCTTCATTTTCGATGCGAAAATAAATATTATTATTTCCATCTTTTCTATTTAAACATGAGTTATTTTAAATTTCAAACAATATTTCCAAAATTATTTCTTCTGTGGCTGCAACGCACCAGGTACCAACTAGTAATAAAATAAAGACAACAGATTTTCTATGTATTGAGGAGGTTGTAATAATTTCAATTTATGAATTCTAAAAATAATTATTATTTAATCCCACAAAATCGTTCTTCACTTCTATTTGAACCTCTGAAATCAGAGTTCAAGTGTTTTCCACAATGATTTTAGCGCATGTTAAAATCAAAAATCCTTTCTTCCCGAAATTCCATTCTAAAATTATAGTTCAAATTATTTTCTTACGGACTTTTCACGTTGATAACCCCCCACCCTTTCCTCTTCAGACTGCGTTTTCCATTCGTCATGAATCTTACAGAAAAATGTGATAATTTTAAAAAATTGAACAACTTTCTTTAGATGATGAATGAGAGTTGTTTAATGACTCTACTACTGCTTCAACTTAAATTTTTTAAAAATTCTTCACATATGTACAGTTACACAATCAAAGATTGTTTATTTTTATAGAATTCACAATTTTTCTGAAATCGAATAAAGACAATTGCTAAGTCAGCCACTGTTGAACTTTTGATGCGGTATTTACGTATTGTATTCTAAAGTACTAATGGTTCTTTTCTATATTCATACACTCTTTTTGTATGCCCTTTTCCTTTTATAAATTGAATTATTATATTTGTTTTTATTGTTCCGGTTCATTTTTCAGCCCCAGCAGCGACAGAGTCTCCCACTTCGTTTAAACCCAGCAGTGCATCTCTCGGCCCCTCCATCCTCTCCTTCACGGAGCTAGTTCTGGGGCGTAGAATTGAGTTTCAAGTGGCGCCCTACAGCCACTGGATCGTCCAGATGCGACAGAAAGGGCCTTCTCTGGTACGCTTCAACTATACCTTGCCCTACGGCGCCCGTCTCGGAGTCTTTGGTAGGAGGAACCAGCTGCCTACCCATACGAGGTACAGCTTCCTGGAGATACTCACAACAGATGGGGCAAAGCTGCTGCGTACGGAAAAGGTGAGGATTGTTTTCAATCTTTGATCTTGAATATTTCTTAGGGATGTTTCATTTTTCAATCTCTTTAATTTTCCTTTGATAAAGTTGCTTCCAATTCAAAACTCGCGGTTGATGACGAAAGGATTGGTTTGATTTGATTTCCTTTATGGCGCAAACTCCAAAAAAATGATTCTACTGCGCCAAACAGAGAAATAAAAGCGCAGCAATATGAGAGAAGTAAAATTTTACCATAAAGGTTTATAAACAAAATTTCTCAAAAGGCAAACACAATTTAAAGAAAATAAAGTATTAGGAATTTTAAAATTTCAAAAAGGCTAGTATCACGGATTCTGCCAAAGGAAGTGAACAAAAGAATAGAACTTTGAAAATATCTCAAGCGATGGGCACTGAAACATGAATATTCAGACAAAATATGGTGGATGGACATTTGACTGTTGCATCGAGAATACACTGGTGATCGTTTTTCGTGTAAAAGATGAAGATCAGTGAATCTAGTGTGACCAATAGGCAATGGTGTTCAAAGGGTATCTGCTATTCTATTTTTAAGGAAGGGCAAGACTGTAAAGTGGTTTGACAGTGTTTATTCTCTGCCTTAATTTCTTATTGTAGAATACCACAAAAGGAATAAACAAAATTTGAAATGTGACTTTCAACTACTTTTGATTCTTGCTAGGAATGACAGAAAATAATAAGAACTATTCGAAACACCAGAGTAATTTTGAAACTCAATAGCTTTGAAGCGAAATAAGAAGGATAATTGCCCTTTACACAAGAAGTAAATGAAACTGTGTAGTAAGAAGTAAATGAAACTATTCTTTTTATCTTGACATTAGGTTTTATTGATAATATAGATAATAATTTAATGGTTTTGATATTGATCGAACTGTATGTTACTTGGAACAAAGCAACAAGTTCAATAACTGTTCACAAATGTATAGTATCAGAAGTCATCTATCAGGGTATACAATTGTTTCACAAAGAAGCTCGCTTTTTCATAAGACTATACACCGCAGTCTAGCCCAGACACCCAGGTCATGCTATTATTTGTCGGCTCTTTATCATATTAGATCTGTAAAAAAATAGTTAAAACCCTTAAGATATAGTCTACGTGGCGTCCGGCATCTACATCCCACTCGTATTCTATGCTCTTGATTGTCATGCTTTTTCATACCATCGGAAATTATTTGAAATGTTACGAAAATGTTATTTGCACATATAACAATTGAACTACTACTGACTCGGGGACAATTCAATAAACCACTCGCTTTTTATGACGTTACATCGACAGTCTTAATCATGCGTTACAAATCAGTCTGCCATTCATTTGCACCTTCAATATAAATTAATTCTCCATTGCTTTGCATTAATTTAAGTTTCACAAAATGTTTTGATCGAATGAAAATTATATTTGTAAAAATAAGTCTAGCTATATTGTCTATTAGCTTCTATTTAAAATCTTCGTCATTCAACTATCTTAATGGCCTTTTGAAGATCGAAAATCTCTTTTAAAGCTCTAATCTTAAAAAAGAAATCTTAGATTCTTACAAATTTTAAATTTTTATTTTCTACTGTTTTGTTTTTAATAAAAATTGAATTTTCGTTTCTTAATACGAGAGAAGGATATTTTGGAAATAATTCATTTCTGATACGTGATCGTGTAACTATTTTTTATTATAAAATTTCAGAATCTTAATTTATCTTTGAGAATTCCTTTTTCCTGGGATGCAAAGTACCCATCGAGAAATAATTATAATTGTCCAAAAATTTGAATGAAATTTTGCAGGATATCGAAGTTTCATATCCCTTCAATTCGAAAAATACATCTGCCTTTGAACTCAAGAACCAAAAATGTGTTCAGCAAGATGAATGAAATTTGATATATGGCCTTTATACCTAATATATAGATTTCTATTAAATTTTGAATAAAATCAATTCAAAAGAAGTCCATCTTTCTGATTGTCCGGTTATAAAAAACACAAAGTAACTACAAAACGTAAAGAGCCAGATATATGAAATTTAGCACTAATATTTAATAAATGTGATGAAAATCCATGCCAAATTAAAAATCAAATCTCTTAAGATTAAGACATATACATCTGTTTTCTCTTATACCTGGTAACTCGAAATTGATACTGTATTGAACTAAATTAATAGATTTTGATATATGATTTTGGGAATACAATTGTAATTCTAATAATTTGGTTTTAATCTGTCATAAAATATTTCTAAAATAGAGATTAAATTTTCTTTGATTGTATATTAAGCGCATGATGGCGATTAATCGCAGAAAATCGTGGCAAGCTAGATTCAAGCCAAAAATGTTGACTGTTAGTAGCATACAGTTGACACAAAAATAAGGTTGTTTATGTTTTCCCTACTGCAGAGTGCACAATCCTCATGTCCAAAAATAAATTTTGAGCATTCGTGGCATTCACGTCTTTGCCTATATCTGTAATTTTCAATGATTGAAAAAAATATCCCTTTTATTAATGAGTATTCAAGAAAATTAGGGAAGACCACTCTCACTAAGGGATTATTATTTCTTTGTCATTTTTGTAATTTTTTCGTTATTAATTAATTTAATTTTTTTATTATTTTATCGTCGTTTTCTTTTATTAGTTATTCCCTCTAAATTTCTAGATCATTTTCTATTGCAATAAAAATAATTTATTTGATCCACATATATTATAATTGAAAATAATATTATCCTGTATATTAAAAAGAAAATGAAATCGCTAATATTTATCTATGTATTGTTAAAAAAGACAACTAAAACTTTATAATTAACTTATCCGAAATTGAAAATAACAAACGCAAATATGGAAAAAAAATGGGAAAACTTATTATGTTTACCGATTTTTTACGTGGGCTCATAAAAAGGTTTTATAATATAAATAAATATAAATTCATTACATTGTTCCAGATCATATTTAAATAAGGATATCATCACAAATGTAAACGAAGGCCTATCGGAACATCAAACAAAATAAAATTTAATGGGCTTGAATGCAAATAGTATCCGATGCAATTCCGAAATGATTTCACAACAGTTTTCTTCATACGAGAACTTTTGATGGGAAATGAAATAAAAATATTAAAGGATTTAGCATGCATAACAAATATTTACACAAAATTGCTTTTGAAACGCGGAGGATTGATATCCGCTGATGTTTGGAAACGAGTTAATAATGACTCAAATATAAAGCGTTTTATAGATAAACTATGGGCATTTTTTTCATTAATATTCGCTCATGAACTTTTATTAAGAAACTTGAGTTTGAAAACGAAATGAGATTTTTATATGCCTACACAGAAGATATTATTTCCCGGTCCTGCAATTCAACACTGCCAAATATTTGATTAAAAATTAATGTATTTTCAATAACAATCTTATCTAGTGTTTGAAAAGGAGCTAAAAAAATTGAAAATGTTTTTCTTGCAATAAAAATATGGATATCACAAAAAAGAAATAGCATAAATGAGGAAACGATATACTAAAAGCTTAATGCTGTTTCAGTTTGAATAAGGCTTTTTTTAAACGAATTTGGTAGAAAATTATCATACATAAAAATACATTACGAGGACATATTAGGAGGTAGATAATTTATCATTTTATATCCAGGTGTAATTGAATTTTTTGCATGAAAAAATGCTTCGCTTGAATTTATTTACGAATGTCATTGGAATACATTCAGAGTTAGATTATTAAGTGATGAAATGATATTAAATTTTTATATTAATACTGAGATATTTTTTCAGTTTAATATACGATGTAATTTATTTTTCATTTGAATCATGCGCCTCTAAAATGGATTGTAACATAAATTCTTAATTTTTAAGAATTTCCTTTTAGTACAGAAAGTGTATTTCATTTTAACGTAACTGCTATTTTTAAACATTGCTTATTTAAGGCATTCAGCTTGATATGCTGTTTTAAAAATAATTTGTCTGGATTTAACTTATTTTTAATCTGGACCATTTTCTAATTTCCATTACTTAAATCTTAGTTTTATATTCTTTTCTAAGCATACTAAAATATTTTAATTTTATGCATATTAATAAAACTCAGATGCAATTATTTTCATGTTTCTTTAGATTAAAGATTTAACTGTTTCGTTAATTATGCATAAAAATTATCTTTAAAACGTTTTCACACTTCAATATTAGTGACTGAAATATAAATTATTTATAATAAAATGAATAATTATAATTAAAATAAAAAATAATTATCAATAAAAGTTCTAAATCTATGAATTTATTATCTATAAATAATTGTAAATATAAAAATCAATTACACAAAACTGACTTAAATGAAATTATTAGTCACTTTAAAAAATGAATTAAAATAAAAACTTGCTGTGCGAAATAATATTTTTTTAATTTCGATGATTCTCTAAACATTAAACTGCTAAAAATGTGTAAAATACACATAATTTTTTTTAAAGGATGGTAAAAAAAAAATTTTTTTATTGCAAATGATAACTTTAATATGCGTTTGCCACTTAGAATATAAAGGCAGCCATTTTCACAATTAATTAAAGAAATTTAGACTATTAAAAGCAAGTAATTAAGTTTTTTTATCTCTTTTCTAATTGAAGTAGAATTTCAGACCGAAAATATATTTTTGAGTATCAGTTGGATCAAAAATTTAAATACTCCTATTTCGCATGTTTTGATTATTTAAAATCTAATAAGTTTTATTTGTGGTCATGGTATTTGTTTGTGCGGATTCAATGAAAAAACAGTTTTTAAAGTTTTTAATTATTTAAAAATTATTTATTTAATCAAAAGCGTGAGCACTCCCCTTTATCCTCAGATAATTTTGAGTGAAAAATTTAAAATATATTCTAAAGTTTAGGTAATTACAGCATATAACAGATTTAAACGCTTCTCTTTTAATTTATAAAGATTTTTTTTCAGGCTTTTGAAAATTTATTATGTAATCAATCTATTTATTTTTATATTGCTTACGAACTTTTCAAAACTTTCCGATTCTCAAACATTTTTTTAAAAAAATAGTATTTTACAGCAAAAATAATATGAAAATCAATATAGGTTAAAATGTAATGTAATAAATCATTTCCTCAATTTAAAATTTGTTATATATGTTTTTGATTATTGTGAAATAAAACCCTGTTAATCTAACTCAGATTTATTGAAATCTGTATTGATCGAAATACATCTAAAATCGTATATTTAACTAGAAATATTTCTAATTTTTTCTGGCGTATTTTCTAATAATTGTACTTAAGTATTTCTAATTATACATCATTGTGAATGTGAAGTTTCTTAAGAGCAATAATGGTCAACAAACTTTAGTACAATATTTTTAATAGGTTATTTGTACACACACAACAAATATATATATATATATATATGAAGTATAATTTTATAAGTATATGTTTCTTTAAATTTTTAAATGTTTACTTGTTCTCGAGAACCCGACAAAGAGATTTCCTCCAAATAAATCTCTTTCAAAATTTGACAGCAATGTAAACACAATATTGAAAGTTACACAATTTTCACATTAATGTTATTACAAACAAAGTGATAGACACATTACAAAAATGTGTTTTTCAGACCGAAGAGAGTTGGGAACATGGAGTTTATTAGAAATTCCGACTTCAAACTTTTCGACGATTACAATAATTTCTTTTTGTATACTTCATAAACGAGACAGTAAAAACATGCACAGTATTGCTCAGGAATAAACGTTATTTTGCAGTTACTCTAAGACTTGTAGCACAACGGAGTGAACCAATACCTGCTGACATCTTCTAAATAGCGAGTTTGATTTTTGTTCGAACATTTTGGGAAGGAAATGCTGGTTGAAATCTCTGAGAAATTCGGAGGGAAAAATGATGACAAACAAATCTGATAATTTTTAAGTAGTAATCCATATGCCATAAACTTTTACTAAATATGTATTAATCAACAACTACAATCCTTAAAGTATTAATTTAATTTCAATAATGATTCTAACATCAAGTTACAATTTTAAATTTGTTATAGCCCCATAATATACCACTTTAGAGACTGGAAAGAGGACGAGAAGCTTTTAAAAAATAATAGTTGATTCTCGCCACTCTGCAGGGTACATAAAAAAGTGGAGGTCTGAGTATCCCCTCGACATCGCTACATACTTCCTTAGAGAAGGGTTGAACCGTGGTTGGTGATGTCCCTTAGGATTCAACCATAGTTCCAGCCAGTGATGCTGTAGAGGTCTTCCGGTTATTCAGTGCTTTAATACGCGAGGCTTTGTCGGGTCGGAGAGTCAGCAATATAACTTACCTCCTTAATATTAAATAAATTCATTTTTTATTCTATACAAAATAGTAATTGACAGATTTTTATGAGTTAACAAAAATAAATATTATACAAAACTGCCCACACCCTTCACTTTAATTCAATTAACCTTGTCTCCCTGTAATTATTACAAAATTGCATATTTATTTTTTACTACATAAAAGGGAGGGATATTAGAAAAGAAAAGCTTCTTTCTCTTTCTCTAAATGAATTACAAGAAACACCTGCTGTTTCTATGGCGTCATCTTTATTATTTTATTTATTCTTGTTAGTTATTCTATTTTCAAAACCAGCGGTAACGCTTTCGAAAAATATTTTATGAAATATTATGACATTAAGCAACAAAGGAGCAGACATCCATACAGTTAGTAACAGACATCCATACAGACACACTTGTATTCAGAAACAATAGTGTCTGGAAATTTTTAAATAAGAAAAAAGAATATGTCGTCATAGAAAATCCATATTGCTCGTGCGTTCTGCACTCATTGTTTGTACATAGAAATGCCATTCAAAAAATTTACATCAAATATGCTTATAAATTGTTTATGATGTTTGATTGTTTTGCCTTTGCCTTTAGATAAGTTTATATTTTTCATTCAGTATATAAATTCCCGTATTATAGATATTCTGCTTTTCTTATGTAATTAACTTTTGTACGAATCATTTTCTTGATTATTTCTGTTAACAGAATTAGAAATGACAAAATCAACAAAGAAAGATTTTTGAAAAAAGAATTAATGAATATTTATTTGCTAGTATAGACAAGCCATCTTTGGCGATAGTAATACTCGTCTGGATTAAACGTTACTAAATACCCCCCAAACTAATTTGGTACTAATGGCTTATTGGGCAAACAATATTTTAAATATTCAAATTTCATACATCTAATACTATTTTAGAGATTTTACATTATATCACTTATTTTTCAATATATTTCCTTAATTTTGTCTACATATCATGTACACTTTATCAGAGGAAAATCAGTAATACAGCCAACACTACTGTTTAAATATTAATGACTTTGAAACTTGACTTTGACCTAGAAAATTTCAAACAGTTGAAAAAAGGGCAGGATGAAATAAAATGTAAACAATTTCACAATTCACTTAATTTCAATATACTCACAGATACACACATTCATTTGTATTGTTAGTAAAGCTATAGATTTTCTTGTGTTCTAACTCTGAAATTATTTACGGATCCTACTTAACTTTCTTACTAATTTAATGCTTTATCTTGCACTTTAATTAAAATTCCATTTAAACTGGTGTGACAGGATTTTCATAAACTGTTTTATTATCTTCACTAAATTTTTACTAAGAACAATGCGTCTGTGAATACGAATACCTACCAGAAACAGGATGAAAAATCCACATTGGATAGTATTTTTTTTGGTGCAATACCAGAAGAAAATGACGTATGTGAATCTGTTTCATCATTATTGCTCATTCCATTGTACTCTTTGGAAAATCAATAACAAGAAATATGGCGATGCTCTTTTTAAGTGACAGCATGCCAGAGAGCTGGATTAATTTGTTATTCATAATCTATGCGTTATATTTATAATAAATAGATAACTCCTTGGATTAACTCATCAGAACTTCGATTTAAAAAATTGCCACGCAGAAATAAAATCTTGCATTTTCAATATACTGAAGCATTTTCCCTTATGATGCTCTTGTCAAACATGCTTCTTCACAATGACTTTCAATGTACTAGACATACTCATACGCCAAAGACATATTTTTCTTTCATAAGCATATGCACATTTTTTTTATTGAGGGGTAGAGGTGAGAAAGCCAAGAAAGATCTTGCCATTCATTAAAGTGGAAAAATTCACTTTAATTCAATAAGATAATTTTGCATTAAGCTTTATCGAAGAAATAGGATTCTTTTGACCAAGTTTTTGACCATGTCATTTTTTATGCTCCAAACGGTAGAAAATAATATTGGATTCTATTTTGAATAAAAATTGCGCATATATTAATTCTAAAATGGTAAATTAAATACAGGGCTGACACATTATTCTCCTCTTAGAGACTATGTCTTATCCTTATATATTTCATATTCTTTTATTGGTAACATTCGACCTTCCATAATTCATTGGATAAAAGCAAAATTTGCACATAAACTAAATGATCGATTTTAGCTATTATTATCATGTGTCCAGTTTCTTGAATCGTAAGGCTTTCAAATTCTCATTAATTGCTCTTTCTTACCCAGTTTTGTAAAAGTTTTAAAAATGAAATCAATGCAATTTTTTTTACTTATATAAGAAATTTGCAGGTACTATATTGAATATAAATTAAAAAGACAAGTGAATATAAATTTTAAAAAAAGGTAATAAAAAAGGTTCTCATCAAGAGAATTACTTTTGACATTTTCTTCATTCCTTTCGTAGCAATAAATTAAATTAAAGATTTTCGTCTTCTCCCTTCGTACAAAATTCTCATTTACATATTTATTATGCTGCAGACACTTCATACATCATGTGATTTACAATATAATGTTATCATATTATATGCATTCTTAATCTAATTAATTTTTTGTTATATTTTGAATTGTATCAAAAAAATTTTTTTTTCAAAAATATTGCTTTATTTAACTGAGAATCGAGAAGCCTTTTGGTAGCATATTTGCCGGAAATAAAGTTAGATTGCAGGAATATTTTCTATTTAAAATTCAAAAGTATTTCTAGAGCCTATAGCTTTATTTCCTAATCTAATTTCAATTTTAGATATATTCCTTTTAAGCTTAAAAGCATTTTACATTTCTTTTGCTTCGAAATATTTTTTTTTTCATAATTACTCCTGATTCTACTGCCAACATAAATTTTCATCAGTTTATCTATTATCTATTAAACTAATTTTGACATTCGATTTGTTTTTAATTTCATAGGGAAAATAATTCTTCTTTTATAATTGTATGTTAGCAAGTACGTCTTTTCCTTGTAAAAATTCCAAACTTCAATACAAACTCGACACAAATTTTTCTCCCACCGATCCTTCAGAACCAAGGGAATAAAACCAACCGAAGCATGGCGAAAAACTCTTCCACGACCGCCAAAGCAGGACGCCATCTCTGGAGGACTTCCATTTTCTTTGTGCTTCTTTTCTTTCCCGCCTTTTCAAAACAAAGGCAACGCCATATAATCCTATACTCGTAAATACTCTGTAACGTTTGCCTCTGTCACTGACAATAAAACTTGTCTTTTTCTTCCAGAGTGGGGATTGGCCCACTAGAAAAGGAAAAAGCCACCATCTTGGGCATTCTTTTTTCCCCTTTTTCTTTTGTTCTTCGAGATTCTTTTGTTCCTGTTGTGCAGCTGGTTTGATTGGAAAAACGGTTTAAACAGTATGTCGAGTCAAAATTGGGTTTCATTTCAGTTGGTGTTTTATTGTAGGCACTTGGTATCGAATTGAGGGTGAATTCTTGTAACCTCTATTGTGTTTCGCGGGAGATTTTATTGACTCAATAGCGTGATCTGTTGTTTTAGTGTATACTTCTCTGTTGCGGGGGTTTAAAAGATAGGCCGAATACACATAAGAAAAATATTAGAGGAGGAAACTGCTTTTTATCAAGAAGAAAATGACTTTCTGTTCATTGTATTTGCTTTTATTGAACTTTTTATTTGCTGCCATATTTTATTGACTCGGTTATTAAAGCCGTACGGTAATTTCTGATAAATTGTACTTTTAAATAAGTTTTACAATAACAAAAGAAGCATTGCATTAGAGAAAGAACATTATGATCATTAATCTTTAGTGTACTTAGGCGAATGAATAAATAAAAACGTTATGTTTCGTTGCGATTACAGCATTGATTTGTAGCCTAAATCATGATTTAGCAGACAGAAATAAATGCTCGTTTTCTAATCCCTTTATCGGTAAATGGAATTTATTCAAAAATTTTCTTTTTTAAGCAAAAAATAAACGTTTACTATGACCATAATTGTTTCCAGAAAATTTTTTATCCAATTTTATGATTTAAAAATAAATAGAAGCGCATTTTGCCAAGAGACTTATTTGCAATTGAATGAAATTTCATTTATGAAACAAAAAGTGGGTTTGATTTTACTAAACTTTTATTTCATTTCTCCCTCTCTTTTGTAAATTTAAAATGCATATATTGATAAATTTCAGAAATGATTATGTTTGGCTTAACTACTTATAAATGACTGATCTTTCAATAATCCAATTTCAACTATTCATATTTAAAATTTATTTTCTTATTTAATATGATTATTTTTGATTTACTCTTTATAGAATAAATCAAAACTCTATGCTCTTAACGTGTGTTTTGGAAATAAAGGCTAAAACTATAGTCAAACCTTATAAATTCAATATAGCTAAATTTTCATACCCATTAGTTAGTTATTATTTTACATTATGCTTTGAAGTCTATAAGGGTTATTCCTGAACTGACTGCATAATTATATTCAAATGGCAAAACAATATCCACACATATTTTGAGAATTCTTAACCACCTGAACATTCGTGGGTGTTTTTTTTTTGTTTTGTTTTATTTTTAATTTTTAGGATGGCTATTTATTTTTTAATGAGCATAAAATTCTAAAAATTGTAAATTTAGGTATATAACTTTCATTCATTTATTTCATTTTGTCCAGGTGAATAATTTTATTTCACAAATGGATGCATAGTGGCATTTTAAACTATGAAAATTTGTTCCTTCTATACAAGTTAGTAATAGGAATTCATACTTTCTGCTTTGATAAGAATGCAGTTTTTTGAAATTCTTAGTCGAGTTCAAGATTTTCTTTAAAGTGAGCGAGAATTCACTACTAAGATGTATTTACAATTGGAACTCACTCAACTCCTTATCCAACCAAATAGGACTAAATAATTTATATTTATTTAATCCAAGATACTATCATAAATGGCGAATTGGTAAAACTTTTTAATATGATAAATATTCTACAAAATATTATGCATGCAATTTGGTTTGAATAAATCAGTTTGCTTGTTTAAACTGATAACTGGTGCATTCACAACATTACGAAATTTTCATATTATCACTTATTTTGCAAAGCCATACTATTAAAAAATTCTCATGCAATTTACTTTTAGCGTTGCAATGATTATTTTATTATTTCATTAATGATATATTTAAAATATTATGGAATTTTTATTTTCAGAGGTTGTATAGCGTCGAATTCATTCAATTTTTGGAACGAGGATTATGGTACATATCGGCTTACAATGATGGGGATCAAATGCTCGACGTGTCCTTTGTTACGCAGAGCACAGGTAATCCATTTTTAATTTCTTTTCAATGCTGCTGCAATTCTTATTACATTGATTTTTATTTAAGAAACGTTGCTACAGAATCAAAATTATAATTGCCAAATCTATTTCCAGTATTCAGCAAGGCCTTTCTTTAGAAGTTCCTTACCAAATACATTAATTTTATTTTTAAAAAATGATATTTTCTTCTTTTAAATTTTATATTAGAAATAGTATAATTGTATTTGAAAACATAATTTTGAATTAAAGCTTTGGGTAATATTGCTTAATTCCATTATTAAATCCTGATCATGTATACATGATATTTTTAATGATGTTACTGAATTCTTCAAAATACATCTGTGAATGAAAAGTCCAAAA
>JAPMOQ010005572.1:3138136-3148470 GCA_026543055.1 Argiope trifasciata
ATATCTGTAAAATTCTCTGCCTTACCATGAAACCAAAAGCGCAGGGTAACGATATTCAAATTCATAATTTTATTAATCGTAAATATTATGGAGATTTTTAAAAATATCATTGACGAATGAACAAGGAACAGCAATTATTAAAATTATGTAAAAAATCATAAAAAGGAGAAATACTGATAAGAATATTTACCATAAAGTATGCACTCTACAAAATTCAATCAGTACAATTTTTCATCTTCGGAAGCAGAATGGTAGAGCAGCTATTTTGCAAACACTTATTACAGATGTAAATATCAGTCGTCTATAGTGGTACTTTAATAACAAAACCTGATTAATAAATGAGTGGAAGACAGCTATATAGTACACATTTCCCCCAAAGCAAGAAAAGTACAAGTTTGGCGAACATCTGTGCAAGCGTCTGGTTGTAATTGTTTCCTTCGAACTCTCAAGTATGCCGGCGGACTTTTTATAATATGAACAGTTACGTAATGATTTTTTTTGGTTCGCCGAAATTGTAACACTGAAAGAAAGAATTGACAGGCAGAAGTGTGGTGACGCTTTAGCCGATCATTTCCATCCTATGAAGAAAACTTTGTTTCTTGCAAAAGAGGTATTGTTTCGTTAAAATATTAGGTTGTTCGGAAAGTAATTTCGTTTTTTCCTGACAAAGGATTTAATTGCATTTTTCGCACCCAATTTCATACTTAAACCGCAAAATCATTTTATGTTTTAAGAGCTGATATAGCAAGGCTTGAGTGTGAAAAAGTGCAGCTGATTCTTCGCAGTAGTTTTTGGATGGTGCCCTTTTAAATATGGAGAGCAATAAACAGCATTTTCGTCATTTTTTTCTTTTTTGCTATAAAAGGTAAAAATGCTGTTCAAGCCAGAAATAAATTAGCCAATATGTGTGGAGAAGATGTGTTAACAGTACATCAGTACCAGAACTGATTTGCAAAATTTTTCCTTCAAATGCGGAGGCCAAAAACCACCTCGATCAGTTTTTTTTACAGCAAAGACCAAAACTTTTATGAGCGTGTAATCATGTTACTACCAAAAATATGGCAAAAGGTATTAGACCAGAATGGCAATTTTATAATTTAATAAATAATTTATTCATTAAACGAAAATTTCTTTTCATTTTGACAAAAAAATACGAAATGACTTTCCGAACAACCCAATAATATTCCAATTCACAAAGTTGTCCAATCCTGGTTTGATGAATACGAGGGTGAAGTAAAACAGCTACCTAAACCTCCACAAGCGTCAGTATAATCGTACCGATATTGTATATTTTATTGCGTCAAATCCATAATCTGATCACTTCCACCATCAATTCTCCCAGAATTTTTATATCTCCATGAAGAATAATACAGTGTTCCTCTAAACACTATTCAGAACTTGTATTATTCGATTCCCGGACGAATCCAAGTTTTATAATATGCCCAAAGTAGCTCTACACTTTAATAATAAAGAATTATATATTCGTTTGAGATGTTTCCATTATTATGATAATGATCTTCATTTCATAATTTATTGCAATAACTGCTGTCAAATCTTATTATGACAATTAAATGGCACTTGTCATTTGAAACAAATATTTAATAAAAATTAATTTATTGGACAATAATAAATTTCAAAAAGCATAAAATAATGTATGCTTATCGAAATCACATAATTTTACAAAAACTTTATACTAATTAAAGAACGTCTAGCAATGAATCAAAATCTCATTATAGAATTAGTTCTTCAGAAGCGCGAGAAAAATCAAGTAATAATAACTCACGCAAAAGCGAAAAAAGAATACTCTAGACTCTTTTAGACAAAAGCTACTGTGTTAACTATAAATATTTTTTTCTTATGTAGAAACAACTGTTAAATCTTTAATTCATTTTTTAAGATAATTCCAGGTAATTGTATACTTATTCTTACTCAAATTTTATCATAAGATTTTAATGGATGAAACTTTCATAAAATTGTGTAAAAAACTATAATATCTAAAACCGGATAACAGTATTTATATTAAATACTAAATTCATTAAAAAATTAGCGCACTAATATCTTTAAAATTTTTTAAGGTAGAACATGTACAAACAAGTAGCATTAACTGGTAATTTTTGATCTGTAAAAGCAGCATACTTTCCAAGAATAGTGAAAAATATATCTTAAACATAAATAAATTATTAGTAAATTGAAACTATGAAATTGGGTGTATGTTTTATACTTCCAGAATAGATATTGCAAATGAAACAATTTTACAACTTCATCCTTGTGCACCGTTGCTGAACTTCACGAAACTACCGAAAATTTGATCAAACTCGTTGCTGCATTCCAGCTGGGGAATTAACTTATTAACCTACCAAATTTAGTTAACTCATTGTTTACTAAACTGTCTGCTCACAGAAACCAGGCCTTATCCTGAAAATCTATTATTGCCTCTGAGATGTGTTTTCAGGGGTAATAGTGGTTAAAGGAGAGGCCATTTTTGAATTTTGCACTTGTGGCCTAGCAGATCATAATACAATTATTTCTCTTATGAAAATATATCTTTCTGTAACATCTTATATGAATGCAGAATTAATCACTCTAAGTCCCAGCATCATTGGTTTAATGAGCTAGGTGGTGACATATAATCTGTATTAAGGGGATTTAAATTCATGAAGTTGTAAACTTTTGATTCCACGTGAATGCATATGCTGTACCATTACGACATGTTGAAATCATGCATTTGTGATATTTCAATCGTGCAACCAACCAAGTCTCATTCCTGTGCAGCTACAAATAGTTTTGATCTCTGAGCTATGACATGATTATTTGTGTGATAGTATATTAATATAAAATAGATGTTTGCAAAAGGGGTCTTGCCATTAAATAGTTTGAAAAAAAGGAGTATAGAAATTTATTACTCTGTTACGAGTAAACAGTTTATTTTTTCTATAATCCTATCTGTAAAGTTTATTTTGATATTTCTGGCTACTTAATATGTTGGATGTTTTATCAAATAATAGTCTAATAGTTATTTTACTAACTATTAGAAATAAGTATATATTATCAGTGTGAAAAAAGTTTAAATGACATAATAAATATTTTATTATTTGTGTCGATAAATTGTTCTGCATTGCTGGAACCTTTTTGAAATTCAACTCATTATACAGAACCCTTATCCAATCTTTAGTATTTTCGTTGTGAAATTTAATAAAATACTCTAGAGACTACAGCATTTAAAACAAAAAAAAAAATCATTTCTCTTCTACTAAATCTATCTGAGTTCATTCATTCATTCTACACCCAGGGGGATTAATTGAATCTTTGGTTTTAGAACATCAATTGTCCTTTCCGGAGAAAAATACGACAGCACGAAAAGGATAAATATTAATATATATATAATAAAATATATAATAAAATCAAGGATATAAATTTTGAAAACCTTAAAACTTAACAGAGTAACATGAATATTAAAATATATAGAAATGTAATGAGTATACAATAAATATAATAATACGGTATATAATATAAGTAACCATGAAATACAGATATATATACAAATAAAAATGAGTATATAATAAAATAAAGGATTTTTATAAGAATTTTGACAGTGTGAAAACGAAAAAATAAACATTATTAAATATTGCAACGAAAGAAAAAATAGCAATGTTGCAAAATTCAAAAGTAACCTATTCTTAACACCAGCCTTGAATGAAATAAACATGAGTTCAAAAGACCAAACGAATCAAACTAAAAATAAAAAGGAAAGAAAAATATTGAGCTTGGTTTCGCCACTATTTTAGACGATTTTAGTAGCCTTCTTTAAGAACATGCCAATGTTTCAGGGTTTAGAAATTACCTATTGGATAGGAAGCATGGACATTATTTAATATATCATGTAAATTTTAATTACCTTTTGTAAAAAAATGTGAATATTTTTTAATTCAACACACACACACACGCACACACACACACACACACACACACACACACACACATACACACACACACACACATACATACATACATACATACATACAAACATACATACATATATATATATATATATATATATATAATTTAAATAAATGAATCTCAACAGATTTATTTATTTCAAGCTTGTATAATTAGTAAACGTTATGACCTACAGCCATGTTGCTTGGTATCAGCATTTCGATACTTTTCGAACATCTTGTAATAGATGAAGAGCCCTTCAACTATTGATGTCGATGTCTCAATGCCTCATTTGGGAATCTACATTTGGAAATAGAATGGATTCCATATAATAGATCAGGAAATTTAGTCTCTTGATAAGATACTAATTCAAAGGATTGTGGATTCTTAAATTTTGAATCGCTTAGTCTTATTATAGGTTATTTCAATTTCATAAAAGTACATATTTTTTTTATTTTTACAAAAGGGTTTGAATTTAAAAAAGAAACATATCATCAAAATTTTCCAACAGCTAGCGATAATTTAAAATTCTCAATTTCTTTTTATACTTAAATGGTAAATTCCAAATTAGCTCCATTTTTATTACTTAGATTTCGTTTTTTTATTTATTTAATGTTTCAGATCTTAATAAATTTCAATTTTCATTCCTAAATTTAATACTCTAGAATCAGTCACTGGTATATTATTAACAAAAATAACAATTCCTATTAAAGAATTTTGGTATTAAATTTCTTCTTAGACATAAACTGATAGATTAGATTCCTTGATAGACTTGTTGAAAACAAATGACATTTGATTGTTTAAATGCCTATCTAAAAAATGCCTTTCTTTTAAAACCTGCGAAAAAAATTCTTTTTTTAATTTTAAAAGTGAAACATTAAACGTCAGTGCCTAGTACAATAATAAAAACTGACTTTTTTGCAAAACTTAAAAATAAATTAATGCATATATTTGAAACAAAAGCCATGTGATTCCCTGAGATTTAACGTATCAAATATCTTTAATGTTCATATATATCTCAAAGATTTTTTTTAATTTACAAGTTTCATTCAATAGAAGGCTTTCAATTCTCTCTACGTGTTCCATTCCCCGTGAAAATTGCATTATTAATAGCCCTACCAGAATAGTTAATTTCTCTCCTATATGATGATAGTCATTAAGGCATAAATATAACGCCAAGGATGGTACTTATCAGATGCTTCGATGTGATGAATTAATGATTTATTCCTTCGGATGTAGAAAAACAACACATGATTAATACTCGAGGCTGTCTTAATCTAACTTAGACGTATTCTCTTGAGTAACAACTCTGTTTCAAGAACTTCCCATTTTCCACTGCAATGCTATATCTTAATTTTGTTTTTTCACATCCATCTTAATTACAGAGATGCACTTCATCAAGACATTCCTCTTTTGATGAAGAATTATCTAATGATTTATTGGAAGATCTTGGCAATTAGATTTGGTAGAAGAGTAAATACCGAATGTGTATTATCCTTTTTTTCGTTAATTGTGTCTTTTCAACAATATAAATGCCTTTTAAGCTCTAAGCGCTTTCTAATTGTTCGCCCAAATACTTTATCGTTTGTTAATAATCCAATTACTTCCTAACGTTGGTCATTTATTTGAAAAAATAGAGAAGAAAATAAAATAAAAAATATATAAAAAATGACCATTAACTGCAAAATCTTTATTTTTTATGTGAATTCTTCATTCGCTTTTTTTCTATTTGTCACAAGTGATAAATTTCAGTTAAGCGGAATCAACAAAATAATACAGATAGGAAGGAAGAAAACGATTAATAAAATGAAGCAGCATGCATGTGTAATCTATAATTATGTTTTTGATTTTAAGGTTGTCAAAACTTTATTCGCTATAAAATAACTTTCACTGTCTTGAAGGCATCATCTGTCGTCAAAATTAATGAAAATAATGGAGCTAAATTCCCTAAGCAGGCTCTCAAAAGCAAAAGTTATTGAATTTCTCACTTACATTGAAAGAGAGGAAGAATGAATTCTAAAAAGTTCTACCAATGTTCAAATAATAAAAAACATATAAAGAAACTAAAAGTTAATTTCTATTTAGGTTAATTGAGAAAACTTTTATTTTAGTAAGCTTTTATTAAATACTAATCATAAAAAATTATTGATTTTCGCAAGAATTGAACTCGCATTCTTCACCTTCTCGTGATACTAAATACTCAATAATCAATCCTTAAATACTAAAATACTCAATACTAAAATCCTTGTATTTTACCGATTGAGCTACTGCTGATTTTAATTTTTATTACAATCTGCTAAAACTCTATTTAAAGTATTAATAATTAATTAAACTTAATTAATGAATATTAGAAATTTTTTTTATTAACATCAAGTTTTATCCACTACAAGTTTTAAAAAAATGTATTTGGATCTGAGTGGATGAAAAAAAATAATTTCATTAATAATTGAAAATTTGAACAAGATAGATAAATAAATAAATAAATATAGAGAGAGTGTTAATTAATAGTAGGAATTGAAAATTAGCGGTCTAAAATAAGGAACATGCAGTAAGAAATTTGCGAAAGACAATCTTCCATCAATCAGCATTTGGATTCCCACCCATTAATAATAGCTCAATTTTCAAATAATTCTAACTTATTAATCTTGATTTATATAAGGTTGACAATTACTTAACTATTTAAAGGAAGAAAATAAGGGAATGAGATATCAGAGTCTCAGCCACATAAAGTAAGAGTTGGGATCAGAAATACTTCATATTTTGTTCTTTGAAAAAAGATTTTCGGTCATATTGTGCGTAAAAAAAACCATTCATCTTTAAAATTTTAATCAGTTTATTTATCTGAAATGATATGTCTATTAGATGGTTGATTGCATGTTCAACCCTTTCAATCTGGTTATTATTCATCTCAATGTACAAAATAATATATTTGTAAATTTTAAGCTTTTTTTATTGAATTAATTTATTGTTGTCTTCCACAATCTGTGCAAAAAATATTATTTTATTAATTAAAGATTTCATCAAATGGGGAGATTTTTTTCACTAACACCTTATATATTATATGTAAAATATAGCTAGACTTCCACAATCTGTATAGAAAATATTTTATTTTAATGATTAATTTTATTTAAAGCTGCGACGAATTAGGGAGATTTATTTCATGATCAACCTGTATATTATATGTAAAATGTAGGCTAGACTTCCATAATCTGTACAAGAAATATTATTTTATTTTATTTATTTATTTTATCTAAAGATACCACGAAATAAGGAAATTTATTTCACTATCATCCTGAATTATGCTCTTGAAACGTCATTAAATAATAAATATTGTTAGATAAACAAAGTTATATTTATATGGGTAAAATGTATTATCTTTAACTATATTCAAGAAAAATATATGAGCCTTACATAAATATTCAATATGGTAATGAAAACAGAAAACTAAAACTCATATATGCATAAATTTTCATTTAAAGACATTTTTATTGCTGCTAAATAACTCAGCACACAATATAATTATTTTTAATAAAAGTTGTTTGATAAAGACGATAATAAACATTATGCATTAAAAGTTTCCTTACGGAGCTTTAAATAATAAAAAACATATAAAATAATAAAATACGAAATAATCAAAAACATATAAAAAAACTAAATTTTTTTTAATGTCTTTCATTAATTTTTAGCTTTTCTTTCTGAATTAGGATCAATCACCATTGAAGAATTTAGCCATCCCTTTACCTTTTTGCCTCTTATCTGTATTATCTTTTAAACTAAAGAAGCTTTAGTTTTTTTTTAATATCTTTATTTTTATTGTTGACTGGAGGTACGAGGTCACCCAGTACTTCATTTGTCAATTCTGGATTGCCATTCTGGAATAAAATTTTCGAGTAATTATTTCAAATCTAAACATCTTGGCTTTTTTAATTCATGTGATTTTTTTTTTAAATTCCCCTTCTCGTTGTAAGTATTTGAATCTTCCAAATTGCACCGATTAATTCTACAAGAATTTTCTTAAACTCTTTATCCAACCTAAATAACACAATATGTTCTATAATATTGTTACAATATATTTACGATATTTTACAACTGTATAACATTCAATATATCGAATATTATGAAGATAGATCCAACCTATATTATTGTTATAATATAATTACGATATTGTACGATTATATGGCACCCCGTATGTCTAACAACATCATGAAAATATCGTACTTAAAGTAAATATAAATCCAGCCATTTATTTTTCTTATTTTCTGGCGGTCAATTAAATTTTTTTCTTCTAAATTTATATCTGGGTTTTTTTTTTTTTTTTCGTCATTCAATTTGATGCTTTTTGTCACGAATGCATGAAAGCACTCGAAACTAACGAAATTTATTTAAATAGTTCTACTTTGTCTATTTTATTCAGCTTTTACGAGACAAATGTTTATTTCATTTTTGTTTAATTTCAGACGAATCTAGTCTCACTTGTCCTTACGACTGTCATGGCCATGGGCGATGTGTTATGGGTAACTGTGTTTGCAGTCCTGACTTTGCGGGAGATTCTTGTGCTTATCGTAAGTCAATCCACTTATATAGAATATCCTATTTTATAATTTTCCACTCTAATCGCTCATCTGGTATAATTATTAGATGTGTATTTCATTCGTATATGAAAAAGGATTATTGCTATAAAGTAACATTTTTTGAATTGTTTAGACAAATAAATGTATGTACAAGTGAAAAGAATAAGGAAATTCAATTCTCGCATAGTCCTTAGATCATATTTGTCATAATTATACTAGAATATTAACATTTCAATCAAATGAAAATTCCGTTATAATATGAATTAATTAGAAAACTTTGAATTTCATTATTTTAAGATTGTCGATGGCTTTCTCGAGCAAGCATCGACCATTCATTTAAGAATCTCCCCTGGGGAAGTTATTGAAGGGGTGTAAAATTCATCTCCACGGGAGATCCAAGTTGAGGGCGTTTCCCACTGGACTGAGATAAGGATGGGGCGAAAGATTATCAGCGAAGTGTTTGGCTTGGGGAGTGTACCCAATACTTTGTCCTATGTTTAATCTGAGTTCTCGATGACCTTGTTAACATTTTAAGTGCCACAAGCACTGATTCGAAATGAAGACTCCAGTGACTTGCTGATAGAGTTTTGGTTTTTGGGAAGTCAAAGTTTGGGAGTGAGTTTCATGAGTAATGAGCCATTCGTTTGGGATTGGTGTTTATTAAATCTAATTTCGTAGAGGAAATGTCTTTATATCCAGGTTATTTAAAAATTAAGGTATACAGGCATCCGAAATATTTATTGTTTATCTTTCTTTTATTATAAAACATGATGCCCATTCCTAAATAGCGTTTAGTTTTAAAATTTGAAAAATAAACAATCAAAATAATTGTCATGGCATTTACTTTCCTAATTGAAAGTATCATTCCATACTTTTGTTCTTCTTTAAACAGGAATCTGTCCAGTGCTTTGCAGTAATCGTGGAGAATACATAGGTGGGGAGTGCGTGTGCAGCCCAGGATGGAAAGGGAAGGAATGCCAATTGAGGGAGTATGAATGCGAAAAGATCGATTGTAACGGACATGGAGAATGCGTGGAGGGAGCTTGTAGATGCTTTCCAGGATACAAAGGACCTCACTGTCAAACAGGTGAGTTAAGACATGGGATTTGTCTTTATAAAGAGTCTTTGTAAGAGGGATGTGTACAGGATGCTTTCTTTTTACACCCAAATTTAGCCCCAATAAATAAATAATATGAAAATAATAATAAATAAATCTTATCCCCAATAAATCTTATGAAATGTAATTATCAAAATCTAAGATATCTAAGAAAAATAAAAGGACTATAGATTACATTAGACCACCTGGTTAAAGATTCCAGAGTTATTTTTCTTATTTATTATCTATAACATTATAAAGGTGTTATAAAGATTTTTTTGATTTAGTAGAAAATAAGAGTATGTTGCATATTAATGTTAAGAATAGAAAATTCAAGATGTACACTTGTTTTCTCCGGAATTTCAAAACTGTGACATCATAAAAAGTGGTTAAAAGGGAAAAACAACTAATTTCCATAAAATATTTTTTTTATTTTTGTTCCTCAAACGCGTTCCTGCGATTTGACAATTTTTTGAATTTAATTTTACGTATTAGCATACTTCATTTCACTTTTTATACTAGCATATTTCAGTTCATTTTGCATATTACAATTGATGCTCTTGTTTAAGAACAATAATTCGTCATCAAAAATTCTGCAATATTAACAAGGAAGACACATACTTGTTACATTGTTCCATATATAGCTACATCGATATGTATACAATTATATATATATATATATATATTAATTAACAAAATAAGACAACCTAATCAAAATAATCAATAGAAAA
>JAPMOQ010005572.1:3149396-3171911 GCA_026543055.1 Argiope trifasciata
TATATATATATATATATATATATATATATATATATATATACAGAACGACACATACATCTCCTGAAGGGAAAAAGTAGTTAGCAATCACTTTTATCTCAGAAAAATAACATTTTGTCCTTTTTTCTACATCTTGTGACATCACGATTTAGGGAGATACGAACAAATAACTATATAGTTGAAGTGTTTCTCTTTTGTATTAAATCGATAAAGTTTTATAACTTTGTAATTGACATCGCTTCCAAATCTTATTTTGTTTTCGAGATATGAATGGTAATTTCAAAGCTCTCCGCCATGTGCCATCATCGTAAGTGGTCTCATCACGTAACGAATAGCTGTTTCATTTTTGCCAAAGCGCCGCTGACTATAGACGATATTAAACGTTAATAGAAAGATATAAATTGTATAATTGGTTACCATTTATGTAATATCTTGATGTAACTATGTCACAGACATGTAATTTCTTTGATTTAATCCTCCCTTAACAGATGCATAACGAATGGGATATTTATTTTATATTCCTTAATGCATATTTTAAATAATAGAATGGTTAATATCTTTTAAAAAATATGTTAATGATATCAACAGACACACAAGACAATTTCTTTGAAAAAAAGTTATATACTTAAATATAATAAATTTGATAATATAGTAAATACAATATATGTTATAATATATAATAAATATATATAATAATAATAAAATATATAAATATATATACAATATTATACTTAATATAATATATAAATTTTAATTTAAAATCATATAAATTTAAAACAATATAATTATTTTTATATACTTAATATTAAAAAGTTAAAATAATTAAATCAATTAAAATATGTAAGAATTATACTTTTATCAATATTCTGTTGATAAGAATCACGCATTAAAAATACAAGAAAAAAGTTTTGAAGTAAAAAAAAAATGGCTTATTACATTTGAAGTCTGATATTTTCAAATCTATTATGAGAATATTTTTCTATGCCTTGAATTGTACAATTGTTTAAAAAAATTCTAGCTCTTCTCATTTATTTTATTATACTCACTCAAATGAACAAATTTTAGTGAAATAGAACTATTGAAACGATTTATCCAACTTTTACTAAAACCCTATTCAAAAGATAAGCATATATATCTCAAGTCACTAAATTATTATTTTCAATCACAATTCATAAATCCGGAGATATCGGAAACAGTACAGCAATAGTTTCAGATTTGTATATCTATTTATAAATTTATTTCTTGGGCATGATATATATCGTATCTGAATCTGATTCCAAACGCAATTTTCCGTATACTCTACGATATTCTTATCCGCTGTAGTAGTCAGATGTAAATTTAAACCTTCATCTCGTCCACGACATGTCACTGTCCCATGTTGGAATAAAGTTCGCCCTACGAAATCATTTGTATGCACATAATAAAGTTACAAGCTCTCCGTGAATACCTGGCTTAGACATGCGGATATTCTAGAGAATAACATGCCATGACACATAAGAAGCTGTTATTGGAACATCGAATAGGCTTTTATTTATGCCGATGAATTGCTGCTTGTCACAGACGTGGCTTGAGGAAGGCGGTATCAAGAAGGTAGTTCTGAAGAGTTAGTTCCTTGTGCGCTTCTTATAGAAGAAATTAATGTGGGTAAAAAAGAAACTCTTGAGTCATCAAAGAAGTTCGTAAGAAGCTTGGGTAGAAATGAATACTCTAATATAGATGAAAATAATAATAATTTTTTGTTGTTATTACGGCTGATTCCTGGAATATTTTAATGATTTTATTTAGTCTGAATATCTTAGTTATGTTCTTAGGGCGCATGAAAAACGTAATAAATAACACTAAAGAATATTTTATATTAACCCGATGATAGTAAATTTGTTTAGTTTATTTTGTTTAATTAATGTCCAATTTTAAAGCAACATTTGAGCTATTTTGTAATGGACTTCGTGATTTTGAACCGTGGTCAGATGCGAGGGCGACATCTGAGTTGGCAATCCCCTCTCCAAGCTTCCACACCACACCATCATGGGATGTTTGACATTGATGGATTTAACATGCACCAGATCCGCTTTATACGACTGCTCTTCGTTGAATTTATTCCTGGAATCTGAAACCCGACCCGAAATCAAGACCTTAGCACTTGATTGATTCTCAGGATTTGATAACGTTAGGAAATTTATAAAAAGCTAATAATAGTTTCCAAGAATTTCGAAAACAATTTTAGAATTTAGCTGCAAAGTATATTTTTTATCGGAAATGTGTAGTAATAAAATTGAAACAAAAATAGTCTTAAAAGAATTTATTTTAACAATGAGGTATTTCCTTTGATTTTTTAATGTCTCTAAAACAGATTATCAAATAAATTATCATAATTTTTGACGTTATTCAGATTCGATACAAAATCTGGAGATATTATTCATACAGTCCTTCACTTATTTTAAAATTTTAGTGTATTATTTGCATAGTATATTGAGATTTCTTCTTTTATATTTACAGATACTTATTTCATTATCCTAAACTATCTGTGTTCAAAATCACGGTTGAACTATTTTAATATGCTTCTTCACATTGTAAAGGATACCAATAATGCCAGGTAGCCAAAGTAGCTGGCGTAAAACAAAGCAAATTATATTTGTTTGTTTGGGTTGCTACTCTGGCAGCAAACTTAAAAAAATGCCTTTAAAAGATTTCAACAAATGTTATTAAAATTGTTTATTATCTGTTTACTGTAATCAGTCAAAGGGAAACAAATTGATGTGTATAATCTAATAAACTAAGTAAATAATGATGAAAAATAAACGAGGTTCATGTTTGAATTCATAATGAAAACACAGCTAATAAATCTTATAGTCAAAGAAATAAATTGCTAGAATCTGTCTTCTCTTTAAATTTCATTTGTAAATAAAAAAGTAAAATGTATTCAATATCTCAAAGTATTAAATAATATTCTTTACAATACTTATTTTTTACGAATAGTTAATATATATATGAAATACTTCAGCAAGGCAAAGTCTGTAAATGCGAGAAATGAATAACTCTGTGGAAAATTAAGTCACAGAATTGAAACAAATACATATAGAAATAAGCAATGATAAGAACGGTTCTAATTGAAAAATGTTATCAGGTTCAAAGAGTTACAAGTCACAAAGTAATACACTTCCAAGTTTGTTAACTAAGTAACTCATAACATGCAGGTGGAGAACTGATCACACTGCTTGTGGAACTCAGAATTTATACATATTAATCTTGAATCAAAAAGAAGGTTATAGAAAGCTCTTGAAGCGTCAAGAATATTATCAAATAAACGAGAAAAAAATTGTTCCTTCCTTTAATTCAATGAAATTTGATTGAGATTCGAATCTCACATCTTGTGCTTGGCAAAAGCATACTTTACCTCCTCACTTTGATTATGCGCTGATTTTTCTTTTACAATATATTGCTACAGATATTTGTAAGTACTATTACTGGATTTTATTATAACGATTATAAACTTTATTTTAATGAATTAAATGAGTGTTGCAAATTTAAGCTGATGGTAAGATTTTGAAATAAAGTTTTATTTTCCAAATAAAACTGATAACTTAGTAGATTTTTTTATACTTTTATTTTTACTATTGAAACAACCGTTTTGTTTTCTAAATCATTTTTGATATGTCATAATGTTCACCATCAACACCATCATTGGAATAAATTTAAAGAAGGCACGAATTTCATAATTGAACTATCGTTTCATAATAGTATTTCAGAATTATTTCATTTTTTAGTATTATTTTTTACACTTAATTACAGCAACAATATCTATGCACACAAAACGTGAGTTAGACACCGTAACAATGGCCTTGAGTACAAATCCACTAATAAAAAAAATAAAAAATTTATTTGAAAGATAGTTTTTTAAAATTATTAAAATTAAAAACTAATTTCCAGCAATAAAATTGGTGTAATTTGAAACATTTAGTATAGTAAAGTATAATAAGAAATGAAATGCAGGTCTTATTTTAATTTTAATGCAGTAATATGTCCAAATTATTTAGATAAACGTTTATTAAAGTTTTTAATTAATTAAAAGCAAGTCAAGAAGTTTGAAAACTCCTTTCTTGATGATGTTTTACTGCTTACAAGGAAGTCTGTGTTTGCCTGATGGTAAGTTATCAGCGTGGGAGCAAGAAGGTTTCAAATTCGATACCAAATTTCACTGAAGAACTGTCGTGTAAGTGGGTCTTGTACACTTTAAATCCAACGAGGCTCCTCCTGGTGTCTCCTGATTGTCCTCCTGATGATGTGGTGTGGAAGTTTGGAGAGAGGGTGCTATTTCAAGTGTTGTCCTCGTTATCTGTCAGAGATTACGTCCGTCCTCATATATCCCTAGTGTTGCTTGTAAAACGGGGCGTTAATATAACTAAACTACATTAAATTGCTCACAAAAAAGTCATCATATCCTAGTGGAATAAGGTTCAAATTCAAAAATGGTCAGGATTGGTTTAAAACTACAGTCACTCAGTCATGTGTGGTTTGCAATCTGAACTGCTATAAATTATTGCAACTTGTGGTTGAATTACAAAATCAAAATGGATAAAAAATTGATTTCAGTATTCAAAAAAGTTGAAATTTTATATAAAAATTAAAATGCAAGTCTTTCTTAAATGTATCGACACAACACTGTGGTCCAGTTGAAAATAACACAGTATATCTCTTGTAAAATTTTATATCATTTTTATTATTTAGCGACCAGAGCGAAGCAAAAAATGTTCATGATCCTAAACGAGATAAAAATGTTGAAGAAAATCATCAAATAAATACTGAAATGAATCAATCTCCTTATATTTTGAAACGCATTGTACACCCACTTTCAAAAAATTGTAAAAAAATAGTTCAAGTATGAATGGTTTATAATCGAATTGCTAAGTAAGAATTGTAAACAAGCAACCATTAATTTTAAAAATGTGAAATTAATTATAGATAGTTTTGAGGTAAGAATTTTTATTTTCCCTTGATGTGATAAAATTATAATGATCTAACTATTATTATTTTCACATTTGTTCAGACCGAAATGATGATATTAACCCTTTAACAACTTAGCACCTTTAAGAGGCATTTCATATAACAACAAGCGTTTCTCGGCAAGCCATTGCAAGACATGAGCTGTTCCAAGTTGAGAGTCAGTTGCCCCCCGTCGCTCGAAGTAATAAATCTATCAACACTCTACTTTGAGCAATTTCTTTGCGATTTTTTCAACAACGATCTTACATTTCTTCAGCATAAAAGTTTTACTCTCTTGTATTTACATTTTTTAGAGTAATTTTCACTTATTAATTTTTGGCGAGTAATTTTTTTATTACAAAAAAAAATTCGAAACATATAAGACGTAAAGAATACATTTTTAAAGAAAAATTTCATATAAAGCTTCCTAATATTTTAGTTTTAAAGTATTGAAATAAAATATGTATAGATTTTAAAAACATGTCTGTTTTTCAATCAATGTTCACTAAACTTTTAAAATGCTAATAAAACGTTTATCAAAGCTCTATAATACGTCACATATTTATAAGCATTTTTTTATCTGTTAAAATGATTCAGTAATAAATGTGATGATGTTTTTTCATTTAATACAGAAATAATAAATTCTATTGAGGAAAAAAAACTGTCTTTGAATTACTTTTCAAAAATACTTCCAGCTAAGAATTTTCCCTCGATTGCTTTCAGTATTTCATTTTGACAGTATAAACTATTTTAGTCATGGAATTTTTGAAACTCAGTTTTTGCTGATAGAACTTTATTCATAATTTTCTATAATACTACTAATTTCTTTTTTCTTTAGAACTTTAATTAATTTCTTAAATACACATTTTCATGTAATGGTTCAAAACACTTACGCATTCTTGTTTTGTACTTAAACGTTGAAAAAAGAGTTGGTTATCCACAAACACCTTACCTTGCTACTTATATATGTTAAATTTTTATTTTTTTGTTGAACTGAATGAACTTGTTCAACTGTTGATTGTTGAATGAACTGAATTATAGTTTTTAAAATTTTGCCAAGCCAATGAGATATGTCATATATTATAATTTCAAAAATTTTATTTCTATGAAGCTATAGATGAAATAACTTTTTTTAAAAATTAATTTAACAAACAAGTACTGTATTCTTTATATTCAGTTCCTACTACAAGTTCACTCTTTCCCTTTATATATTTATACATCTTATTCAAATGTTCAATAGCTAATAAAATACTTTTTATTCATCCACTCATGTCCAAATACATGTTTCTAGAACTTGTTGTGGATAACACTTGATGTTAATAAAATTTTTCCCAAATATTAATTCATTAATTAAATTTAATTAATTTTTAATACTTTAGAGTTTTACCAGTTTGTAATGAAAATTAAAATCAGCGGGCAGTATCTCAATCAGTCAAATGCAAAGATTTCAGAATTTTTTTCACGTGAAGGGGAAAAAATGCGAGTTCAATGCTTAGGGAAATCAATAATTTTTTCATAATTAATAATTTTTTGATAATTATTTAATAAAAAGAAACTAAAATAAAATTTTCTTTAATGACATAAGTAGAAATTGAATTAAATTATTTTTATATTGCATGCTTAAAATAATTCGTAAATAAAAAGTTTCCAATTGAAAATAGAATCTAAAAGCTTAAACAAAATTGATTTCACTTTTGGAGATTCATGTGCGTCTCAATATGCTTACATAGATCGAGTAATGAATCAATTTGTCATTGACTCGCCTCCTAATAATTTCCCCGTTCTCCTTCCAGTGGACTGTCTTGACCCTGATTGCTCGGAACACGGCGTTTGCGTATCCGGTTTGTGTGTCTGCAGGAAAGGATGGAAGGGCAATGACTGTAGCGAACCGGACACGGACGCCCTGAGATGTTTGCCGGACTGTTCTGGACATGGACAGTTTGATCTCGAACTTCAGAAATGCGTGTGCGATGAGCAATGGACTGGATCAGACTGCTCGCAAGGTCAGTGGTTCAGTTATTTGAATATGTAACCAACTTGTATCAGAGTTGCAATTTCCATTGCAATTAATATCTGATAAGTTGGGTATAATTCATTCGTCTCCTGATATTAATACCTCCTCTTGATGTAAATGGGTTCAAGAGTTGATCTAGGTAAATAGATATTCGGAACTTGAATAAAAGAAATCATAAATGATGCAATTGTCAAAAAAACATAATTTAAACGCCATTTTTCACATTAAGTTGATAAATGAGGAATGGATTATTATTGTGAGAAATGCAATTTTTCATAGTTATCTAACTGTTTATGTTTAAAATTATGCTTAAAAAAAGCTAGTGTTCTTCATGAAATTTTTCAGTATTTCTTCTCTATAATTCCATAATTTCTCATTTTTTCCTGTCAATTCTGCAATTTCTCAATATTTTCTCACAACAATTTTGCAATTTCTCAATATTCTCACATAATTCTGAAATTCCTCAATATTTCCTCACAGTAATTCTGCAATTTCTCCATATTTCTCAGTATTTCTTCTTTTACCTCTAACAACATTTAGGACTTATAAGCCCAAAATTTGTATTAATAATTCAACAAGAGTATTTAATCCAAAGCTTTTATTTCTTCAATGTTTTTACACCCTTAATAATAAAATAATATTATTTTACACTTTCTACGTCTGTATCCGTAAAGTGTTTCGCTTTAAGACTTTAGTTGGTCATTATATTATCTGTTAACAAAACTAACAAACAAGTTTTCTGTAAATAATCAGATAACATACCCAATACGATAATACTTCAAAATTAATTTCCTAGGTTTCATTTAATGTACTTATTAACCCTTTGCTCTCTAATGGTGACTCTCATTGACCTTTCAAGTCAGTGCATCATTTTGACATTTTATTCATTTCTTTATTTAATTTTTATAGCTGAAAATGCCTGAAGAATACCAAAAAAATGCAAATTATTAAACGGAAGAAATGGAGAATATATTTATTTTTCAGAACAATAAACAAATATTTGTACTATGGGAATAAAAATGCATCGAATATTTTTCCTAATGTAAAGAATTAAACTGAAGCTCTTCACTGTTTCGCAAAGGAGACAGTTAAGTATATATATGTTTCGCTAAGTATATAATTAAGTCCTAAATACATGTAATACAGTTTTTTATTAAACAATACTGATAGAGCTTCATTGAAATTGCAGTGTCTAATCATGATTGTTAATCAAAGTGAAAGCGCTTTTTTATTTACCTGCTAACTGAGTACGACGAAATATTTCTATGAAAAACGAATTGAATAGGATTTAATTACACGGTTAATAGATTCAAGAATTCAACCGGCAAATGCGACTAGCAAAATATTATAAGCATCTAATTAATTTTGGAAAGAAAAAGAAGTTTAAAAGTTAGTATCTTCTATATATGAAGCTATGTGACTACTAGTTAAGATCGATAATCTCAACTTTGAAACATGACTGACTAACAAGAAATTAACCATACCATTATTCGTAATATTTATCAAAAACTATTACAATCTTCATTTACTGGCTGTTTATAAA
Organism: Argiope trifasciata; assembly: GCA_026543055.1. Lineage (NCBI taxonomy): Eukaryota > Metazoa > Arthropoda > Arachnida > Araneae > Araneidae > Argiope > Argiope trifasciata. Next base: position 3,157,931 of record JAPMOQ010005572.1, read on the forward strand.
GCTTAGCATAGTAATTTGAAAATTATTTGCATGTTTTGCGTTATAATAAAAAATAATGAAACCCAATAATTATGCCATACCATAAATAGATTATTTATTTATTAAACAATTTTGCAGCCTTTAAGATTTAAAATAATGAAATGTGTGAAAGTATATATTTGTACAGAAATCCCAATTTTCAACACTATGCTAAAAATTGATCTATGATGACAAATGCAAAATACGCTGGGCTTACCAACACGGTGAATGCTCTTGGAATTTTAATCTTCCTATCTTAAACCTGAGACTATACTCTTAATCATTATAATTCGCAACTGTCTATTACATTTGTAGAATAAAATGATTATTTGAGCGAAACTATTTATTTAAACCAACTATCTTAATTTTCAGCACTATGCTAAAATTAGGTCATATATAAAGTGAACTGGACTTACATATACGGCAAATGCATTTGAACCTGTAATCTTCCAATTTTAAAGTTGATACTGTACTATAAATAATTTCAATTCACAATTGTCTATTATATTTATATACTAAGATATCAATTTTTAATTTCTCAGAGAATAAGGAAAGAAATAACAAATCTTGAGATTGTTTAGAGTCAATGTCGAAAAATAATTTTCCAAGTTGATACTTGCATCTGCTTACATTATTTAAGTCATATAAAGTAACAATAGTTGATGTTGGCAAACTACCAAGGTAAACAGTCCGACTAAAATCCTCCAAGCGAAACAGAACAGTAGATCACTGAGTGTTGCTTGCTGGATATGGAGGTCAGATTTAAATCTGCCTTCACTTTGCCTGCACAGCAAAGATAATTAAAAGAAATTTATTATCAAAATCATGCTGCTAATTTCTTGGAATGTTTAATTATACATGACTCGTGGGTAAGTTGTTTAAACATTTATTTACAAATTATAGTTCATATAAAAATATCCGCCTGTAATGAATTGGGATTATTTTTAGTACGTAATAAAATTTATAGATTTGGGACTTTTTTATATCTAAATGTGATCTTTAGAAGTGGAACACATGTTTCAAATGTATTTTGATATATATTTCGAGTTTCTATATTCTTATGTTTTAGTTTATGCATTAATTCATCTATTTTCATATAATATCAATCCTGATTCAGGAAGCATAAGTAAAATGGTAAATTTTACCAACTCCATGGCATTGTGGAAAAAAAAAGAATAATTATTAAGGTTCAGTATATATAAGAACCATAACAAATATGAGTAAGTAGCCATTAAGGACTTAAAAAGTGGCTTTAGAAATAATATTATAAAACGAATGAACAGGCTGTCAAAAATATATTCAGAAACTTGTTATTACTTGTAATTAAAGAAGGTTGAATTCAAAAGTTAAGTACCATTCGATTACGAAAAATATCGGTTAGAGAAGTATGTAATTTACATTCACAGAAAGGTGATCTACATATATATATGTGCATAATTTTCCAATTTTCCAATTGCAGACGCTAATTTTTCATCTTTAAACTGATTCCTTTTGCATAACGAGATATTTCCAAGTTTAATATTTTTTACAATGTGGTTCAAAATTCCCGGAAATATAAAGATAGTAGTATTTAGGGGCTGTTTCAAATGAATTAAATATTTATATGCATCTATTAATACGTTCCTTTTTTCAAGTTTACATTACTGACGTTAATACAGCAATTTTGTTCAAAAAATTTAATGTTTTTTTTTCTCTTTTTGATATTTGGAGTTATTAACAATGAAACAAGCTTAAATAAGAATGCGAAATGCATGTATTTATTTATATATTTAATTACAAATAAAAAGCGCATAAATATAACATATTGTTGCTGATATATTCAAACGTATTGTTAAAAACAATAAAAAAATTCTAGCTAAGCTAAGAAATTCACGTTCATAAAACAAGCCCAAATGTAAAATTTTAGCAGCAAGTGAAGAATAAAATTACGATGTTTATATTTTGAATCTTTCCTTTGTAATTGAACAACAATAACGTTAGGCAAGTCATTTGCATGCATAAAGTTCCCTCAAATAATTCTTTAAATCCTTTATAAGAGCAGCTTTTATAATGTCTTTTTAACTGAAAAATATATTAAATAAAAGTAATAAAATTTTAATGTCTCTTTCATTGTTTTAAGGGTTTTACAAATTACTTCAATTGTAACTGATTTCCATTTGTTCCAAAATAAACCTCGCATATGTAATTGCAATAGAATCGGTTGCATTTATGAATTTTTTTCCACCCTTAAGTTTCATTTTTAAAAGAAACAAAAATATTTTAACCTAAAACTAGGATGAAGCCTAGACTAATATAAAACTAACTAACCTAAATATGTTTTATTTTCAATTTTCTTGCAAAGATTTGTCTATTCCTACCAGAAAATTTAAAATTTGAAATACTTCTTAGAAAATGAGAAATTTTTAGTATTTTAAAAGCCTTTGGTTACTGCAATATATGATAAAATTCCTATAATGAAAAATGATAAAATGTAGAAAAGTAGTTGACCAGGTCTTATTCATTCGATTGGCTTCAAACTTTCATGACTTTCTATCAAAACATTACCAATTTGTAAGTTTAAAAATTACTTAAAAATCTAAAATATACTTTAATATTTTTAAATGTATAATTACTTTATGGATTATTTAATATTTAATGTATAGAAAAAACTATTTTGGAACATTCATTACATCTTGAATACACAGAAAAAGCTAGAAAATTCATTGAATATTAGGAATTCAAAATTTCAGTATAACTCATCAACCTTATATGAAAAATTACAAAATGTTTAATGTATTTTTACTATTTTAGTCTAAAAAATTCAAATACATATTTTAAATTACGTATTGCTGTTGAAAAAAGTGAGCTTGAAAAAGCCCAAATATGGTGACAATTTCTTGCATGTAAAAATACCACATACATTTACGGAGAACATACTCCTACAACAATAGGCATTTACAATTTTATTGTGGGATAATTAATTTCTAATAAAACGCAATATTAGAATCTCTTTCAAGGAAAATTATATAAATTCCATATCCAACTACATGCCAAGAAGCTATTTATTCCTTTTTTAGGAATGACACTGGAAATCGGGGACTTATTTCTGGTGACCAATCTAGTCATGGCTGAAACAATACTCCCATTTGTAGCAGAGAGCCATCCATGTGTGTGAAGCTTCTAAGCAACCTTTCAGATACCCATCTGTCTCGGTCCGTTTGTTCTGCTCAATCGATGGGCCTTCTGCAGGGTTTTGCTATAAACGCGCTCCAGGATCATTACTGCATGATTTAACAAAGGTGGAATCCCATCTCAGCAGGTGAACCGGACGCGAGGTTGACAGCTTGCACCGACTCTGATTAGATTTTGCATCCAATCCACTGAATGAGACACAGTTAAGGCTCGCATCTGCTCTTGACTTTTAGGTCCACCTCTCTTGTGTTTCGTTCTTTGGTTAATTGAGTATTGTTAGTAACTATCATGGATCTTGTGAAAAACGTTACTAATACAAAGATATAAAATATCTATTTAATTCGTCTGTATCGAAAAATTGCAAGAAGCAGCACAATAATAGGGAAAATTGCCTTATGTTTCAAGCCAAACTATTGAATTGAGGTTGTCTATTTTTCTCTGTATCTGCTCTTGACTTTTAAGTCCCCCCCCCTCTTTTCCCATTGTGTTTCATTCTTTAGTTAATTGAGTCATTATAATAATTATCATGGATTATCTGAAATAAATTTTTACTTATACGAAGATATAAAATATCTATTTAATTCGTCTGCATCGAAAAATTGCAAGAAGAAGCACAACAATAGGGAAAATTGCCCTATGCTTCAAATCAATATAATGAATTCGGCTCTTGACTTTTAGGTCAAGAGCCGAAGGCTTGACTTTTAAATCTTTTACCCTCTTTTCTGAATCTGTCTAATTCTTTAGTTAATTGATAATTCAGTAACTATAATTTATTATTATATAAAATATATCTTTACTTATACAAAGATATAAAATATTTATTTATTATATTAAAATAGTGAAGTAATAAGGAAATCTGATCTATGTTTCAGGTTATACTGTTGAATTGCGGTGGTTTTATTAGGTTGGGAATTATAAAACGGGCGTTTTCTGTTTAGTTTTACTATCATTCAACGCCCGTTTCATAATTTCCACTAATATTTTCACCGCATTATTCTTGATTTTTATTTGCCCCTCTTTTCTCATTGGGTTTCATTCTTTATTTAATTGACTAATTTTAGTAATTATCATGGATAGTACTAAAGAAATTTTGTATAAAAATACAAAATATCTATTTAGTTTGTCTGTATAGAAAACTTGCAAGAAACAGTTAAATTATAGCGAAATCTGTCTTAAATTTCAAGTCAAACAATTGAAGGGCCGTTGCCCACGATAATTTTCAGTTATAGATTTTAATATCATGAAATATCTTTTAGAGCTTGATTTCCCTAAATACCTACCACACTGATGACCAAGTACAGATTAACTATTAAATGAGTTAAATTATATTATTATGCCGAAGAAATTCAAATTTAGAGAGATTGATGAACCCTGAAGAAGTGTTTTCACCATCTAAAAAAGATATAGTATTTCGAGTTCCAACTTTAAACGAGTTTCGAGCTCCAACTTTAGTGTATTTCTAAATTCGGGCGCAAATGCAAATAAAGTATAATTCATATCGAATTCGTAAGCAGAACATTTCGGCTAGTTGAAAATGTAGATATAACGAAAAGCAATAAATTTTAAGTTGAGTCAAATTTTTATAACTTAATTACTATTTTTATTACAGAATGGTAAATACGTAATTAGTGTAATATGAATGCAAGATGTTTTCTCTTAAGTAAGAAATTTAAAAATATGTTTTATCTTCTTACATAACATTGAATGTTACTGCGAAATTTAATTAACTTCAATCTGTTTTCTACCTCGCTTTCCCAATGCTAAATATTTCAAAATATTATATTTAATCCTTAGATTGATAAATTATTATTTCTAATCATTAATTTTTCAAACCAACCGTTAATTCGGTGTAGTTAAGGGTAAAAAAGGCAAAAAAACCACATATATATATTTTTTTATTTTCAAAAAATTATTATTCTGTATTTCCATGCCATCTCGAACACTCATTTTTTGAGTTCTACAAATTTACTATGTGCAATAATGTAATATTTTAATGAGATAATGTCTCTAATTGCATTATAAAGCTTAAAAATTCATGAAATAATTATTTTTAGCTTTAAAACATAAAGAAGCATCGCAATTGCTACTTATGTAGGACCGATTTTGCATATTAGCGTGTTATTGTATCACAAAAAATATACATTTTTCTTTCCCAAATTTATCAGCGTATTCGAAACTATACGTATTATTCATTACTCATACCTTGGTACAATCCAAAAAACCTTTTTCTTGCACGTTTTTTATTACTTTTTGTCAAAATAATCGTAATTCGTAACACCCGCCGAGATGAAATTGTATTCAGAGAGCGCGCCAACAATGAAAATTGTCGCAGATAAAGAATTTAACTGTCAAAGACTCTAGTTGCTTTTGGAAACGATAAAATAGTTTTGATAAAATTAAAATTTAAGTAAAAAAAACACTGTGCAACTTTTACTAGATTAAGAGATAGGAAGATTTAAACACACGTCGTAGATTCTACCTCGCTATGCATTTAAGAATTAATAAGTAAAGAAACATGAATTATAACAAAGAAAGATTCTAAAAAGTTTCTTGAAATATTACCTTCAAATAGATTAGATATTAAAAAGAAGCACTTTAAATATCGGCTTTAAATATTATCAACAGAAGAATTTAATATAAAAAGGAAAATTCCCAAAATATCGTCTTTAAATGCTAGCAACAAAGGGATTAGATACTAAGAAAGAAGAATTTCAAAATAAGGACCTTAAATATAATCTAAATACTTCAGGAAACAAACCGCGCTTTACCTGAAACTTCATTTAAGACAACCCTTTTCTCCAACATTTAAGAGACCACATCCTTTCTATTTTTTACACTCCCCTTCAATCTTTTCTTCTTCATTCCGATCACCGTCGTACCAACACATCTATTATGTCACAAACTTTCTCCTGTGCGTCCAACACTCTTAAAGTGTCTGGAGTGCGGGGGAAGGGAAGGAACGCAAAAGGGGTAGTTCTTTGATTAAAAAATCGAAATTCAACCAAGAACGACTCTTGAAAAGTCCTCAGCGACTCAGCGTTTTCCGATATGCCTTAGACTTTTCTCTTCCAACCATCGATCGAATTCAACTCTCTTTTGGTCGAGGGGGTGGGTCTTTTGTAGGAGAGGGGTGGACGAGGGCTGAAAAGGCCCCATTAACATATGAGTCTAATGATCAGGATTCCGCGACCTACAGAGTACTCGGAAATCAGTGTTGCGCGAACAGAGAGGCCAGCCTTGTAATTTGGACAAAAGGAATGCTGATATATTCTCCTACATGCGGCGAGGTCTATTTTTGGGGTAGAAAAGCCCCGAGACAAGGATATCGTGGCACTTTGTGAGGGTTTGGGCATCAAATAGGACGTCAGGCACGTGAGTTTCTGTGCACCAGGAAAACGTGGAATGCATGTAAAAGCTCTGGAATTTAACTTGTTTCTATTTAAATGTACAGAAACAGAAAATATTAAGGCGTAAATTTTTGCATAAATTATTCCTATTTTGCCTTGTGTTATAAAAGGCTCGGATTTAGTGTTAATTATTTTAACTTTAAGACCTGTTTTAGACCATATTTATTCGAACCTTTAATTAGACCATATTTATAATTTCGAACCTTTTAATTTGTCATAGACCCATAATTTGACAATGGCTCACAATTTTGTATCATTATCAGATGGCCTAAATAGATATATTATCTTCATACTTCTAAATCACACAAATCAGAGGATATCAAAGTTAATTAATTTAATTACATTGTCTGAAGTCTTGCTTGAACCAGATTGATAATTTTGAATCTTTCAATTTGACATAGACTCACAATTTTGTTTACCCTCATTATTATACATCATTTTCAGATGACCTGAGCAAATACATCATCTTCATACTTCTGAATCGCACTAGGACATCAGAGTTAACTAATTTAATGATATTGTAGTAAATATTATATTCGACTAAACTCTTAATTTTGAATGAATTCATAAATTCGAATTGGTGTTGTTCCTTTCTTTGGTATAGCACATAATTTTGCTTTGATATCAAATACCTGAGCAGACACATCCTCTTTAAGCATTTGAATCACAATATACACTAGAATGAATTAATTTAATTGTATAGTATTAAATCTTATTTTTTTATCAGATTCATAATTTTGAATCTTTTAATTTGGCCCAAGGATATAATTTTCCATTGTGTATCAGATGACCTGAGCAGATACGTTGTCTTCAAAATTCGGAATAACATTAGTTGAAGGATAGCAGACTTAATTATTCAAAAGCAGATTAAATAATTCAAACCATATTCTTAATTTAATTTACTTGTATTAAGTCTTGTTTTTGACCAGATTTATAATTTTGAATCTTTTGTTTTGACAGACGCACAATTTCATATATGCTCATAATTTTGAACCTTCGTTCAATCGTCTGAGCAGACACATCCTCTTCAAATATCTGAATCACACCAAAACATCAGAGTTATTCAGTTTAATTCTATTGTATTAAGTCTTGTTTTGGATCAAATTTATATTTTTGAATGCCTTAAATTGGCGTAGATCCATAATTTGGTAATTTCATGATTATCATATGATCTTATCAAACACATCCTCTTCAAACTTCTGTATCACAACAATAGGAGAACATTCGACTCTCGTTTTAAGTTTTAATGTGAGCTATTGTCCAGAACCGTACAATTTGAATTAGAGAATTATATCAGTTTGAATTAGAGAAATTTTATAGATTACTGGGTATCGAATCGCACCTTAGGAACAACAGCTAGACGAAACTTCGTATCACACAGGAACTGTGATTTAGATGTTGAATAATACATTAGTTTTAGTTACTGCAGGTTTAAAAAAAAAGAAAAATTTGGCCAATTAATTTTGAATTAAAATAAGCTATTCGAAATGTAACGCAAATTTCGAATAATAAACCTATGATAAAAGAGTTAGGATTTTATCTATATGAAAATTAATATAGTTTCATAATTTAATTATATTTTTCTACCATCGTGGAACATTCATTTTCAATGTTTGAAATTCTAAATAAGGATACCATAATATTTTCTACAGGTTTAGGAATTAAATCAAACATCTGAAACAAGTATCGAAATACATTAAGGAAATATGTAATGCTTGCTAAAATTCGGGGAAATTTAATGTTTCCTATGAGAGCAATAAATTCTCACAGAAAATTATCGAACTCCTTATTTCTATTTTAAATGTATTAAAATATGATGTAAGGAGTAATAAAATGCACGATAAGCTAATTTATTGTATGCTCATAATATTAGAATCAGCACACAACCATATATTATTCATAATTCATTATTTGATATCTATAGGCTCTAATATTGAGTTTTCTCGTTCATGTGTAGTATAAAATAGGGATTACTCTAGGTAATAATAGAGTTGCATTTTGTCAAATAAAGAAGGAAAAATTTGTTACTTTAAAGAATAGAGAAAATCCTTTTGATATTCTTGAATAATATTTCTCGGAAATAATTAATCAAAATACAGGGTGGCTATAATTGAAGTTCAACTTTGAAATGGTCATAAAAGGAAAGTTACACCACCAAATGTTATCAAATTTGGTAATAATTCATAAGAGGTCATGGGAATTTCTTTTCTGCAAAAAAAAGGCTCACCTCCAGGGGAGAAATGACGCTATATGCAATATTATTGAGCGAAGTAAGATTTGAAAACATCAGTTTAAATTTGAGTTTAACTGTTTTTGAAAATACAGGGTGGCTATAATTAAAGTTCCAATTTGAAATGGTCATAAAAGGAAAATTACTGCACCAAATGTTATCAACTTTGATAATAATTCAAAGGAGATCATGGGAATTTCTTTTCTGCTAAAAAAACGCTCAGCACCAGGGGAGAAATGACGCTATATGCAATATTGTTAAGCGAAGTAAGATTTGAAGACATCAGTTTAAATTTGAGTTTAACTGTTTCTGAAACGTATTAACGTTCGATTTTGCGTCCACCATTTTCTGAAAACATATCCAACCACATTCTTAACAGTTGCTCTTAGCATATCAGGAGGAATGTTACTCACTTGTCGATGTATCGTATCTTCCAGATCTGCCAAATTTTTAGATTATCACCATAAATAATATTTTGTAATTCGTTTCAAAACGAAGTAACATATTTTAAAACGGTGTCATCATATCATATTTTGCTTTCAGCGCCATTTCACCCCTGGTAGTAAGTTTTTGAACTTTCTCTTTTGTTAGAAAAGAAATTCCCATGACCTCCTTTAAATTACTACTAAGTTTGATAACATTTGGTTCGGTATTTTTTTTTCATTATCATTTCAATACGGGAATTATAATCACCCTGTATATTAGCTTATTTTCTATTTTAGTTATATAAAATGAAATAATAATTTAGTTCACAAGAGAAAAAAATCATCTGTTTAAATGTCTTTACAGCAGAAAAGAGAACCGCGTTCTGGATTAGTTTTGTAATTGATATTTCTGGTTCTTCAGGTAGAATACAATGGCAATTGATCAGAATGTGAAATAAGTTAACTCAAGCCGAACATAAATTAACCCAATTTTGTCCAATGATGCACAAGATTTTAAAATATATATATTCACAATATTCTAGCATTCTTCTCTGCTGTTTACTGGAAGAGTATAAAATAAGTCAAAAATAAATAATAGTTAAGAATGAGAGAAATGTTTATGTTTACATACAGTGGGTAAAAAAAGTTTCCGTACGGTCACTAAATTTTAGAATAAATGAGCATAATTTGTAAAGTATTGCATTTTTTCTTTAAATACTGTCTATATGTGTTTGGTATAAGTCTATAGAAAGATTTTTGTAAATTTTCATTTTTAACAAAACGAGAAAAGCATATTATTTGCAATATCTAAGGTAAATTGAAAATTGCAGTGCAAAAAAAGTTTCCGTACGCTTTATGCAAATTCTTTCTGAAGTGTTTAAAACAGGCCCGCAGTAAATCTTTGACGTCAGAAAGTTAATCACTGATCAGAAAACAACATTTTGACAGTTGTTGAGTTTAAATTTGTTCTTGATCGTCTCAAAATGGATGTTCCCAGAGCTATTCGGGAATTAGTGATTAAACTGCGAAATGATGGATTATCCATGAAAAGGATTAGTGAAAGGATTAAAAAATCGAAGTCTACTGTGCAATGTATCATTGAAAGATATCGTAAACTTCATTCACTTGAGGATAGAGATCGATCCGGGAGGCCGTCAAAATTAAATCGCGTGCATGAAAGAAACATCTCACGCCAAGTTCTAGAAAATACACGAATTAGTGCACCGAAGTTGGCAGCTGATTTAATGGTTGGTTACAACATTAAAGTCTCAACTCAAACCGTGAAAAATGTCATTAAAAAAAGTGATTATCATAGACGTGCGGCCCGGAAGAAACCCTATATAAGTTTGTACAACAGGAAAAAGCGCCTCGAGTTTGCAAAGAAGCATGTAAGCAAGCCATTATCTTTTTGGGAATCCATTCTTTTTAGTGATGAATCAAAATTTAACATTCATGGGTCAGATGGCCGAGTTATGGTGTAGAGAAAACCAAATGAACAAATGCTAACTAAGAATTTATGCGGAACTGTGAAGCACGGTGGTGGCGGTGTTATGGTGTGGGGGTGTATGAGTGCTTCTGGAGTAGGAAATTTGCAGTTCATCGAGGGAAATATGGATCGATATGGATATCTGGATATTCTTAAACAAAATGTGTCATCCAGTGCAGAGAAACTATCTCTCGGAACTGGATTTACTTTTCAGCAGGACAACGATCCTAAACACACCTCTAAGATTTGCCAAGAGTGGTGCCTTTACCATGTTAAACAACAACTTCATAACCCTCCTCAGTAACCCGATTTAAACCCCATTGAACATTTGTGGGAAAAAATTGGCCGACAACTTAAAAAATATGACATAAAAGACAAAGTTGAACTCAAAAGTGCCATTAGTAGTATTTGGTGTAATATTTCTTCAGAAACAACAAAAAAACTTGTAGGGGAAATGGTACAACGTCTAAAAGAGGTGAAAAAGATTAAAAGGAGGGCCCACTGATCATTAAATGTATATTTGTTAAATATATTTTGCATTATTGTAAACTTTTTTCGTGTGCTAAGGCACCGTACGGAGACTTTTTTGTTCCATGTTTACGGCAGTTTTTGAGTTTTTAAGATTTATTATTTAATTTTGTCAGTATTATCATCCTTTTAATGTGAATAAATATTAAATAATATTAGTTTTAACTCATTTTTAAGTTTTCATTTTTATCATTATGAATTTTGTGTGACAAATTAAGCTTTGATTTGCATTCGTATCTGCGTACGGAGACTTTTTTTACCCACTGTATATGCATAAAAAAGATAAAGAAATTTTATACTCGTATTATGTATGATTTGCACATTAACACAAGTAATAATCTATTATTGCTTATGCCAAGTAAAAATATATTATTGTTTTTCAAATAACTAGCAAATATTTTGCTGAAACATGACATAATCTTTATAATCCATACCTTCGGAAACCAGCCGATTTTGCAAAACAATTGCTGAAAAATAATGTATTGTTCCAGATATTCTACCTTATAAGAATGCCCGTCATCTTAACTAGTCAGAAAATAATTATGGCAATGAACGATCCATGTGGATCGAGCCTGAGATGTTCGGGTTTGAAGGCCAGGAACATAGCCATTCGGCCAAAACGCGCGCCTCTGTCTATTGGCTGTTACTGACTTACTAAGTTGTCACCACAATACCCCCCTACCAGTGAGACACTCTACGAACGATTATTTATAGCTCCAAGCGTTATGGCGAAAGAAGAGAGTGCTCCGATGCCGCCAAGCGTATTGTCGAGCAAAGAGAGTTGTTTACGATTTTGTGTTGGTTGCATTTGCTGCGGGTAGGTGCCGCCACGATAGCAGTTTGAACGTTCAAAGTCCGAAGTCTCCAATTTGTGGAGAAGGATCGAACCTGCAATGTTTGGGTTTGAAGTCCAATAACATAACCATTCGGCAAAAACGTACGTCTCTGTCTATTGGCTCTTACTGGCTTATTAAGTTGCCACCATATCCAAAAGAACTACATGCAAACAAAAAAATATCTTCTAAGGTTTTTTTTCCATATAGTATTGTTTGATTTATATTTTTACATGACATACAAAAAAAGGTTAATGAAAAATATTAATGAAAAACACATTAAAAAAAATATGTATAAATGATTTTACTTATGAACTAGAAGAGATTAAAAAAAAAAATATTTCATTTAAATATACAACAGCCTCCTAATTCATTAAGAAATGCCATTTCATTTATATAAAGCTTGGCAATAAGTTTTGAGGTCAAAAAAACTACGACATATTTTTGAGAAAATAGCATAATAAATGTCATATATATAATTTTCCTTCTAAATCTTGCAAATAAATGCTATAATAAAAATTAATTCTTATTAAATAATTTGATGCACATTTCCTAAAAAGAGAAAACTTTTTTATGATAAGCAATAATATTTCTTTTTTATTCAATATTTGCATATTTTTTATGACTTTTTTTAACAAAATCCTATAATTTATCCCTCGCCCCCTTTTTGTGCAAATAAGTTATACATAAGAAAAATCTATGATAGATAAACCGTCAAAAAATACTTAGAAATGATTAATGATAAAAAATATAAGAAATATGATTCCCTCAATTTATAGTGAATTATTGCAAAATTTCTTGAACTTTCCTCAACAAAAAAAAAATGATTGTTGTCTAAGCCAATGAAATTTTTTCATTGAAAATATTTTTTAAAAAATCAAAATATATCCATAAATCTTGTTCAGAAATTTGTCTATACATCTATTTTTAAAATAATGAAAAATAAATATCATATATTAATCCATCATAATGAAAAATGAATCCCCCTAGTTTTATACCAAAAGTACCTTTAATATAATTTTAGAATCACGAAGACAAAATTCTTAGTTTTTGAATGATTTATTTATTAAAGTTTTGGTAATAATACAATAAAGTCTTATTTTTCATCTTTTCAATCGATAAAATTAAATTCATTTCAGATTTTGGTTTTTTCTCAAAACTATCTTGTAATTGATTCAAAAATGTTTTTAAAAAAACTTTTTAATGTGTCCTTCAAATTCTAAAAACTTCTTCTTTATCCCTGATTATATTTCATCTCTAGTGTTGCTTTAAATCGGGATGTAATCACAAATATAACTCATATTATACATTAATAAATTATTAAATTATGTATTTTTATTAAATTATTTAATTATATAAATTCTTCTCGAATATTTTACTTTGCAATTTTTAAAGTTATTTCAAATAAAGGCAGTATTTAAGTAATTTCTTATCCTTCTGCAATTTTCTAAGTAATAGATGCCTAAACCAAAAATTTCTGACCTGGAATTCTTGAAAATTTTTAAATTTTGATTTGATAAGCTTACTTGATAAACGTTTGGAGCATTGTTCATTATTTAATCAAGCTTTATGCTTCTTTATTTCGATAATTATTACGTCTGTTTCGTGTTCAAGTAAGTCTTGTATTTTATGGCATCATCGTTGTGCTGAAAATTGACTTTTTTGTGTTTACATTTTATAGCAATAACATTTTTACCTGTAAATTTATCCCTTTTCGACTTAACTCGTTAATTTTTGCTTAGAAAAGTTTTTCTTTTCTTAAATTTTATCTTTGCAATTAAAAAAGGAGTATAAGGTAAAGCATTTCAAAAAAGTAGTATAGCATAAAAAATAAGATAATTTTACATATTAAGTCTAATTTGTATCTTGAACATTAAATGCAC
>JAPMOQ010005572.1:3171921-3217468 GCA_026543055.1 Argiope trifasciata
TCTAGAATAACAATAATCAAAATCAAACATATTAGAATCCCAAGTTCAATTAAAGCACCTTTTATGGAACGTATTCAATGTACTATTTTCTTTCTTTGCAGAAAAATGCGATTTGGACTGCGGTTTCCAAGGCCACTGCGAGAATGGCCAGTGCCTCTGCTCAGAAGGATGGACTGGAGCGAAGTGTGACCAGAAGCTGTGCGACCCTCGTTGCAAGGACAACGGTCAGTGCAGGAACGGGACGTGCCTTTGCATACAAGGGTGGAATGGGAAGCATTGCACCCTCGGTAGGTATTTCCCTTCCTTTCATTATGAATACTTCGTTGAGCCCCCCTGTTATTAGGGTGGATAAATATTAAACGGGAATGCACGAGCGGACCTGAAAGCGATGACCTTACAGCTGAGTTGGACACGTTACGGGTGTTTCTATGTGAGGTTCGTGACGAAACCACATTTGGTCGTTCTGTATAATAGCGCAAGTGGACAGCGATTTTGAAATTACTCCAGGTTTTCGTTTATTTAAAGAGAAATGGAATTACAGATATTAGAAAGTTTTCTGGTTACATTAATCTTTAAATTCTAACATAATATAATATACAATATCTTTAAAATGCAGATTTGTTTGGATATATATTTTTTTAAATTATATTTATATACAAGGTATCTGTTTTTATAATGACCAAACATATCATTTCTAATCCATTAGTAACCTGCATATAATCCCAATTGGAAAAAGGCTTTGAAGTACACAATATATTTTCTATTTTTGTACGTAAATAAATTATCTTTCTGAAAAATAATGCAGATTTTGGGAGAACTTTAGCTTTTCATATGACCCCCTAATTCTATCAATCATATTTAAGAAAGAAAAAATATTACTTATATATAAAAATATTCGATGGAAAAAGTTTCATGAATAAAATTGATAGTTGTTAAACTTAAATGGAAATCGTATACTTTAAAGAGCAATTTGGAAAAGAAGCATAAAACAGAATAATATCAATATGTCAACAATCTTTTAATATCTCTTTAGAGATACTAACTTTTACTATAAAATTCATCTAAAATAGAGATTTTCAACATTTCATAATTTGGACAATTTTAATTGAAAAAGAAAAATTAAATTTGGAGCGTTACAATATTCAAAAATATCTAAATAATTATAATTTATCGGACCGTGAGATTGTAAATAAAGTTAGATTTCGTAACTTCTTGACAAATATATTTATTGACTCAAATAATCTAAAATACATTTTCACTTTGTTTTAATCCTTTCTAGAGCAGAAATTATTGTAATTTTCCGTTAAACGGGCGCAATGAAAAATTCGCCAAAAAGTCACCAAATAATCGCTACAGAAAAAATAAAATCTCCAAAAAGTCACTAGAATGCAAAATTGCGTCAAATTTCAAGTAGTTACACTTGGCG
Source organism: Argiope trifasciata (assembly GCA_026543055.1). Taxonomy (NCBI): domain Eukaryota; kingdom Metazoa; phylum Arthropoda; class Arachnida; order Araneae; family Araneidae; genus Argiope; species Argiope trifasciata. The sequence continues at coordinate 3,173,348 of JAPMOQ010005572.1, forward strand.
ACTTTGTTCGCGTTTTGTTTCCATTGGTGACATTTGTTTTGCCATTCGCTTCGCTGGACGACTTGACTCGCGTTTCACACAAGGCGACATCTTGCGCCCGTATAACGGAAAAGTACCGAAATTATTTTTCAATTTCAAGTGATTTAGAAACTAGCTAAATATTCACAATAAAAATGAGTGCCCATTGTATTTATATATTTCATAAAATTTTAAATTTATCAGACTGATATTCAGACTGAAAACTAAAGAAAAAATACTTTATAAATTCTTAATTAAAAAATAAAATTGAAATAAAAAATTGAGAAATATGTCAAAAATAATGTACATAAAGTTGAATTATGAATATATTTGTAATGAATAAAGCTACAATATCACCGACAATAAGAAAAATTAATCTTTTATTTTTAGCCCCAATAATATTTTGCAGTAATAGGGTCAAAATATATTTGATAAAATATATGTTAAGTGCACATATTAAAGGCTCAAATTAGAAAAATAAGGATCTTTTGTAAGAATTTAGATCATCATAGTACGGATTCAATGTAACAAAATAGGTTCCAATATATTTTTATTTCACTATTTTTGATTCTCGAAAGACAAAAAATATTTACATAGGCGTCTTAAAATTAAAGTGGCTTGAATTTATTTTTAAATGCAATTACATTTTTAAAGAGCTAAAATTTATAATGGTTAAGGTCAATGGAATATGAACTATTAAATATCATCTTGAAAGGAAAAAAAGTTATTTGTATTATTTTCAGAAAAAGAGATAAAAAGAATTTCAGATATTAACCAGAAAAATTCACTCAGAAATAAATATCTTGTAAGCAGATGTAATAAATTTATAATCCCTTAATATATTTAACCTCTACATAACTAAACTCAAATTATCTTTTAAAGCTTGAATATTACTTTGAAAATAGCAATCTGCCGAAAGAAACAAAAAAGGCTTCCCTATTCTTAAAGAAGTGCCAGAGAAGATTCTTTCCCAATAAGATGTGTTACTTATTATTATCTTTTCTTGTTAATAGAAAATAAAATTATCATAAATAAAGTGATACAATAAAGTTATGAAATAAAAACATCTACCTTAATTATTGTGTTAGCAAAAAATTAATTTCGAGAAAGCGTTTGATCCCAAGACCTAAAGTAGGCATATATTTTGAGTCGAGAATTTCTTAGAAATACAAAGTACATTGAAAGCAGTAAAATCTTTATATATTTCTTCAGCGATGCAGAAGCTACGGAAATGTCATTAGTTGTAAAATAAGAAGATAATCGGTGGTAGCGGTTTCATAGTACTTTCATGTCGATCACAGCCTTTGTCATAATATTAATCACTTATTTTTTTGTTCGATACATCATATGTTTGCAACATAATGGTGAGAACCTGTGAAAAAGTAAAATTTGTGCCATTACAGCACCTGAATTAAATAACATCTGTAAATATATGCACTGAAATCTATGTGTGCTTCGAGGATAGTAATTTAATGGTGACAGCCTCCCTGTGACAAGTATGATTTCTTTCATATAAAACAGAATAAACATTTCATTGAAAATAATAAAAGACAAACACAAGAAAAAACACATAAAAATTACCATTTTAAAATGTGTTCAGTAGGGTTAGTGGGTTAGTATTGACAGCCTCGGGAAAAAATAAAATGTGCCCCATTACAGCACCAGAAATAAATAACATCAGAAAATGTGTGCATTGAGGATAGTAGTTTAATGGTGACAACCTCCCTGTGTAAAATAAGATTTCTTACATACAAAACAGAACAAACACTTAATTAAAAATAATAGAAAAAACACATTTAAAACAAACACTTACTTGAAAATGTATGCATCAGAGATAGTAGGTTAATAGTGACAGCCTCGTGAAAAAATAAAATTTGCTCTACTCCAACATCTGAATTTAAAAACAAATACTTTATTAAAAATGAGCATTGAAATTTACCAAGGTAGCTTCTGAGTATATTATGTTCTTATGACATTCTGAGTATATGTCTTCTTGCTTGTTTTGCAGAAGGTTGCCCAAAGAACTGCAACAATCATGGAGAGTGTGTCGTAGGAGAGGATGAAGAATGGGTGTGCTTCTGTGATCAACATTGGGACGGACCTGATTGCTCGGTACCATTGGAAAGAAAGTGTGACGACAACGTCGACAATGACAATGGTAAGCATCGCAAATTTAAGTTATATATTGTTACCAGGAAAACTGATTACGTGGAAAATAAAAAAAAGGCTTTCAAATTGGCAATTGGTGTCATAAAATTCCATATTTAATTTCATAATTTCAAAAGAAAATTATCTCTAATTTAAGACTCTTAAACAATGCGTCACAATCTGATATTGGATCATGCAAAAATGTATTGAAGTCACGAAAATTTCATAGTGATATCTTCTATCAACTTTACATTTCTTTTCATTTAATTTAAATTGATTGTTTTTTAATTTTTGAATTAAATTTTTAAATTTATTTATACTATATTAAATTTTTCTTACCTATAATCATTGCACAAATGTACCTTTTTTCCAATTTTTAGGTTTAGATTTTTTATTCATTTAAAGTTTCTGAGGAAATCGGGATTGCGCTACTTTTTTTATCCCCAAAAAAGTGGTCATTTATAAAAAAAAATGGCCTCTCTGCTCAAACTTAATTCCAACTCACATATAAAGCAACAACGTTACAAGTAGTTGCGCGACTTGTTGTAACATCTTATCCTGCTTTGTCTAACAGTGCAAGGAATGAAATTCCAAAATACATTAGTTTTATTGCACTTGTATTAACATAAATATATTTATTTCGTTACAACTTTACTTTTTAAAAGAGAAATGCAAAATTCTCGAATACGAAAATGCTTGAAATTGGTATTTTAAATAAAAGGAATTTTCTCCAGATCAAAATCATGATCAATACAAATATACAAAAAAATGCGATGTTTTCATTATTAAAAAGAATATATTTATTTCTTGTAAGACTTGCATTTCAATAGCAAATTGGAAATGTGGTGATACTGTAACCTATGAATTCATAACTACAAATCGATGTATTTTAGAAACAAAAATAATGGTAAGTCATCCCAAAATTACCATAACATATGAATAAAAATTCAATAACTGCAGTTAATTTTTCCTTTTAATATATTTCAAGCAAATTTAAAAATTACTTTATAATATACAACCTGAAAAATCTAAAAAATAACATTTAGAATATTTTTCTTTGTGAATACCTTCTTAAAAATATAATACCCACAACTAAAAAAAATGGTTTGCAATTTATTAAAAGCATTATTTGCAAATGCATGGTGTTAATAAATAATACTACATAAAATTAATTTCCATGTCGTGAAAAGATGTATGCATATAATTCCTGAAATTAACAAAAACATGTTTTGAGAAAATCCCAAAAATATTTTTATTCTTTCGCTTCGTGTTGTTTACGTTTTTAAAATTTAATTTATGAAATTAAGACCTTTCAAATTTACGCATATTATACGTCTTTAGAAATGAAATATAAAGTACTTTATGGGGCTAAAATTGAAAAATTAGTTAGCTTATTTTATGGTGCAAAACTTTTCAATTCTATTAGATATTTCGTATTTCTAAAAATGAAGTAAATATCATCATTTCATTATGCTTCACATCAATTAACTTCAAAGGAATTAAGGAATATGAGAGAATGAAGATACATAGAAAAATTTAAAATATAATTTTAAAATGTTTGTATTGAATATACACTAAATGCAAAACAAAACAAATACTTCAAAAGGTAAGAAAGGTAGTTTTAAAGAAATAATTTCAATTTATTTTGCCTCTGATTGATATTTATAACCGTCTAGGAAAATATATTTTTTAAATTTTCTAAATGAAAGAAAATTAAATTTCTTATGCTCTTTCATGCACTCAAGTTTTTATCAAAACTCTTTTAGCTCTCTTTTTTTTTTTTTTTTTTTGCAAAGTATTTTACGAGAAAAACATTCATATCAGTTTGAAGATAAAGTGTAACGGAAAGCATTTATTTTGCAACAGTTTGAGGGTATCTGAAATTGAAAATCTTGTTAAATCTGATAAGTCGTATTTGAAATGACATTCATTTCTTCAATCGCAATTTTTATAAAGTTTTTTTTTAAACAAATGCTTTATAATATATTGAAATATCACAGATGAATTGTATAGTTTACAAAATTCAATAGAATAATTTGAATACTTTTTCATTATAATTTTAAAAAATACCTTAATAAATCGTACAATAAGAAATTGGCGTCAAATATTAGATGAGTTAAGAAAAGTTAACAAGATTTATAGAAGGGTTAAAATTTCCTGATTGAATCAACCTCACGTTTTTAAAGAAAATTTGTTCTAAATACGTTAAACATATCTTCTAAAAATATATTTCAAATGATTATTTTACATGCTAACTTTTTTTCTCAATGAACGATTGTGTTTTAAATATTTCATTTAAATCCTATTTAAATTTTTTTCATAAAACCTTATATTCATTCGAGAATGAAAGTAACTCGTTTTTGTACAAATAGATATATAATTAAATCTCCATAAATATGGTCCTAAAGTAGTGATATAACTATTAAAAAGATACATTAAATAAATCGACAGTTATGTAACAAGGATAAATGTTGTTTTATAAAAAAATAATCACACTTTTAAATTTTTGTTTATCGGATATATTTCCCTTTGATTAGCATTGCATTTGCAGTTATGTAGAATTGTATAGTGTTGTTAAAATTAATTAAAAATTTAAAATACACTATATGAACAAACTTATTATAGTAAATACCAAATTCAGAACATTTGCATGTCAAAAAATGAATAAAAGAATGACTAAGAGTAAAAAGGTTTATTAGTAACAGTAATTGAGATTTAGATATTTAAAAGTCAAAAAGGCAAATAAACTTCTTGCCGAAACATCGTGGGATGAAAATATTTTAAATCTGATTAATCTTTGTTTTATTTCCAAAATTTCATCTTAACTATATGGTAGGAAACCATACTCACAAAATTATTTAATGCTATGATGCATTTATGCATGAATACAGCAATTGAGATAGTAAGAAATGTTCTAAATATTATTATAATTTATTAAATTTAAAGAAAAGTTAAAAGAAATAAAGTGGTATTATTGAAAAAAACTTTTTGTGCTTTTAAAATGATATAAATATAGAATTTTTTTTTCTATAATATGCTTCGAAATTATGTAGGAAATTATTAAATTTCGATTGATCCTTAATTAAAATCATTTCGTCTTTGTTGTTAAGAGGAGACGTAGTTTTTGAAGTTGCTAATTTTGCTTAATTTTAATTTTTTCAATTATTTTTGACCTTCTCAAAACCCACTGTCTAGAGAACATCAAAGTCATTTACTTGAATCTTTAATTAGCATCGATTGTCCATCAACTTTTTTTTTAATTAAATGAAAGAACAGTTTCTTTTTTGCATCATAACTGTAGTATAAATGTTGTTTAATATTGTCTGACATTGATCAATATTCGGAATATTGTTTAATATTGTTCAACATCATATAATATCACATAAGATTGTGCCACAGACAATGCTACCTGGGAACATGAACAGTTTTTACTTCGCATACTTAATACCTTCTCTTTATATGGAAGTTCTGAAAAATAACTTTCTTCTCCCAAATTTCTCCTTCAATTGAAAATTTTGTTCTCATAACATTAATTATTTCTCTATGATACTCATGATAGCTATATTTCAATGACATATACTCCCTTCACTAACGAAATTCCTATCATATTATACAGGGTGGCCCAGAAGTCACTTTACATTTTGAAAATTAAATAACTTTTTTTCTATTAATATATTTCTTTTTCTCTTTTCAGAATTAAAAAATATAATCCCTGGAAATTTTTGGCATGGATAAGTTTACAACAGAACAACGACTGAAGATAATTGAATTTTACTTTGAAAATGGACGGTCAATTGTTGCAACAGAGTCAATACAGTCATTTAAGAAAAAGTTATTTAATTTTCAAAATGTTCAAAACTTACAGAGCCATGCTGTTGAAAACGCGTCACTAAGTTCCTTATTGCAGGCCTACTAGGGGGATGTCGAACATTAAAATGGCGCATATACGATCTTTGCGTTGCAACAATTGACCGTCCATTTTCAAAGTAAAATTCAATTATCTTCACTCGTTGTTCTGTTGTAAACTTACCATGCCAAAAAATTCCAGGGATTATATTTTTTAATTCTGAAAAGAGAAAAAGAAATATATTAATAGAAAAAAGTTATTTAATTTTCAAAAGGTAAAGTGACTTCTGGGCCACCCTGTATATTTTTCGTGCAGCAACTGTGTCATGTTTTGTTTATATTTTCTGAGAAATTATACGCTCTGAAAAAAGAGCCTAATATGATTTCTTACTACTCACAGATGGCCTGGTCGATTGTAGTGACAGCGAATGCTGCTTATCAGAGAAATGTCGAAACCACACTCTATGCCAAAAATCTGCTGATCCGTTGGATATCTTATTGAGGAAACAACCACCTGCCATCACTGCTTCTTTCTTCGAGAGGATGCAGTTCCTGATTGAGGAAGAATCCTTGAGGAATGGATCACCGAGGAAGATAGCTATTAATGGCAGGTACAGCCTTGCAATCTTTGTACACTTAGATTCACCTTTTAGATTGTACATGCCCCTTTGATACCGATTGTGAAAGAAATTTCTAGTTTTTTTATTAACATAAAATAAACCTGCATAAAGAAGGCTCTGTACTTTCTCATTATATGGGCGCAACGGAAAATTGCCAAAAAGTCGCCAAATAGTCTTTGGTAAAAATGAAAATCGCCAAAAAGTGGCCAAAAATGCAAAATTATGTTAAATTTTACGTATTTACACTTGGAGACTTCATTAGCGTTTGTTCACATTGCCGACGTTTGTTTTATCATTCGCTTCGTTTAATGACTTGACTCGCGTTTGGCTCACATTGGCAACAATTTTCAAGCTTATAACGGAAAAGTATTCAAGACTTCTAGATATTCGTTTGTTTCAAACGACAATGTTAAGATACAATAATAAAAATTCAGGTAATAGATATCACTATTATATTAACACCTTCATATACATTGACAAATCTTACAGATGTATCCAGCTTAATTTGTAATTGAATACATCGTACATCTTTTCATTCAACGTTTTATTAAATGTTTTAAATGAAACCTAGAATTCACTGTATGGAAGTACATGGCCAAGTATTCAAGAGAAAATTCCATAATTTTGTTGAATTTGGTTTCCAGTCTTTTTAAAAACTAAACTTTTATTATTATAAAATAAATTATACTTCTAAAATGGTTCGATAAAACGCTAGTATATTTAAATTAAAAGTTTTACAAGCATAAAAAAACACTTTTAAATATTCAATGTAAAATAATTTTCGTAATTAGCTATTTTTTAAATTTAAGTTAATTTGTTTCATAGCATATGTTAAATAATGTAAATTGAATGAAATATAAACAAAATAATACCCTCTTAATAGATGACGAAATATGATTAATTATTTTACTCTACGAAATTTCAAATTTTTCTACCATTCTTCTTATTCTCCTATTTAGATACTTCTTAATATCATTTGATTTCAAAAAAATGGAGAAAAAATATCCAAATATTCTCCTTATTCAAAGGGGAGGGCATACATCAGATATAAGAATGAGATGTTTCCGGTGACTGATTCTAGTCAGACATATTTGGAGTCGGCAACGTACTGTCGATGCTTCCTACGGAGAGGTTGTATAGTACCCAGTAATGAACCTCATGATACAGACATAATTCTCGCATGTGCTATTGAGGAGTTCCGGTCATTCATATTTATCAATGTGCCTTAGGGCCGATCCGAGCAGTCGTTTATGATCAACTCTTATTTTCCCTTACCAAAAGTGGGAGTAGGAAAGTGAAATTCTATAGTTTTTGGTTCTCACTTCTTTGAAAGCAAAATTAAGCTATGGGATCGAATTAATTAAGCTATGAGCCTGAACTCCAACAATACGATGTATCTCAGATTGAAGCGACCGAATATGATCATTAAAACTAAGCCATAATCCACAACTTCAGTGCTTTGTTGTAACTGTTATATTCCTTTACCACGAAAGTTACAGCAGAGCAGCGGTGGCTCGCTTTCGCTGTTACCAAATTATTTTGGGAAATCTTAGAAAAATGAATTGCTTTTTATTAACTATGGACAAACTGGTACTACTTTGATATTCTTATGACTTTCACATTAAACAAAGCAGGATTTTTTTATACTGATATTGTATCAGTTGTAATTATGCGATTACCATTATTTAATTTTCAAATTTCATTGTTGTATTTAAATCAATTTAATTTTGCAATATCGGAGTGATATCAATGATAACATGAAATGGATTTTCAAATTATGTTTCCAAGCGTTCGTTTATTATGTTTTAGTTTTTCTTTAGCAATTGAAAAGTCTGTGATTAGAACGATTGCAATAATCTTTATCGTGCCTAGTATTAGAATGATGCAATTACTTTCTTTTGCACTTTCAAAACAGACAATTTTGTATGAAGAATAAAATTTACAAAAAGGTTTTGCTTTAATAGAAGTATTTTCCAATTCTTATTATTTGCAAAACAAGAATTTATTTAATTTAAATATTAACTTGTATCAATTATTTATTTTTAAAACATATTTATTCATTAATTTTTGTTCTTTTGTCTCTTTACATTAATTCATTTGATATATTCGATTTACTAAATTTCATAATCATGCTATTAAGACCTTTAAGTATATAAAATTATCTGTAACGTTATGAAATAGATTACATCATACGCTTCTTTTAATTAAATTTCCTAAACATTTTCAATTATGTTATCTAAATATCTTAGTAAATTAATAAATACTTTTTATATAACAAGGACTGTTTTTCGCAATCATCCTACACTAAAATTGGCCTAGAATATTTTTGCAAAATATTATTTTTACCAAGAAATATTTACCAAATATAATGAAATTCCTTTTCTAATGAAATCCAAAATAAATGGAAGTAATATGTGCAAATATTTTCTCTCGTAATGTAAGAGCTTCAAAAGTCTTATAAACAACTACAATTTTTTATTCCTTTTTTTACTGAAGATGTTTTTGCCTAAAGTTGGTGTAGAAAAAGTGTGCAGCTAAAAGAAACCTTGGTAACTCAATTATGTTGTCATGGTAACGGTTTCTTTTAAAATAAAATTTAATCCCGCTGTCATTTTATAAGGAAAGAGTAGATGTTTTTCTTCCAAATATTTTGCAATTATTTGCCAAAAGATTTTTGCGAGAATTGGATTTATATTTTATTTAGATTGGTTTCTTCCCTTTATAACTGCAGAATTTGCATAAAATTAAGAAATTTAAAACAGATTCTATCAAAGTAAATACTGGATTACTGAATAAATTCATTGTATAAAAATAATTTTTATTAATTAAATATATATGAATTATGACTGAATATAAAGTTAAAATGCCATAAATAGTTCTTAATTTATTTTTTTAATTTGCTCATTTCTCAAAATTTATTTTTGTCATTAATTCCTTATCTCTATAAAGAAATTTTATTTTATATCTACATCACTTAAATTATTTTTGGGATATCTACATTACAACATACAACAAGTCTTTATACCTATATTATTTAAATTAAAGTTAATATCTTTTTCATTTTATAATAATCTTGCTTAAATGCTAGAGGATAAAATTAATTTCGATGTAAAAAATATACTTGAAAGTAATTTTAACTAATTATGTAGTAGAATGCAAAAAAAAAAATCTATATATATTTTTTTACCACTTTTTTTAAAAATTCTGTATTTATTTTTTTACGCAACTAATGTATTTTAATTGAAATGCTTCACATTATTGTGTATTTTTTAATAGAATTTTTGATTAATTTTCTTCAATGCTATACCCTGAAAAAAAGGTTGAATGAAAAGATTTAACTTGAACAAATTCTATCAAACTGAAATGTATTTGCGATTCGATGTTACAACTAGACAGCTTACAAAAAAATTATATTGGGGAAAGCTATTAAAATATATTAGTGGAAATTTAAAAATAATTTGAAACTCGGAAGAAATAAATTTTATTAATATTTTGTGTCAAAAAAAGATACAAACCAAAAACCATCTAGTTTAGAAAATTGTAGAATGATTTTATCAGCATTTTTCATAAAAGAAATACATATATTCGTTCCTAAACTAGGAAATAAGCTATGCTTTTATCAAATCTTTAAATATTGGAATTCAAATCTTAAATATCATGATTTCTTCATATTTTCCCCACATTCTGAAGTCTTTCGAAATTAATTAGTTCTTTAATTTGAAGTTCAGAAGGTACAGAGCATACTGAAAAAATTTTAAGCCAAATTTGAATTAAAATGTTCATTGGATTTTTATTTATAAGAATTTTAACAATAATATTTCATAAAAGTTTATAAAAGTTAAAAAAAAAACACTTTACCTATAGTATATGCTAAATATAAATTATTCAAAACATAAGCATTAATATAACTTCCCGAAGAATGAATTCAGAAACAAGATTCAAAATATTTTATCAATAAAACTGTTCAAAGATTAAGATTATCGAATAAAAAAATAATCGATAACTTCGCCAAAATTAATTTTTTTCATCATAGTCACGTTTACCTTCCTTAATCAAATCGAAATATATCTTCACCTCAATGCTTATGATATAAATACTCGGTGGCAGGTTACATCGTTCGATTTTCAGCAAACATTACCATTATTACTCTGATAGTTATTTCCAGTGTCATCGATTCTGTAATTACACCCTCCGGGTAGAGCAGAACACAGAGATCAGCAAAACAAAGTGTTCCCCAGCGAATTTGATGAATGGGAAGAAAATACAGCAATTACGGCCCGATCACTCAAATCAATGACTCGCTGTGTATCAACCGACTAATGGCTGCCAGGGAGGTTCTTTTCTAGGCGAAAGTTTATTTACAGTAACTTGATACTTAGATATAGAAACCATATCAACAATTCAGAGATATCTGATTGGGAAGTGGAATAAGAAATAAATATAAAATGCTGTGAAAGAAAATGTTTCTTTATTGAAATGTTACAGACATGTCCATTTGAGAGTAATATTATAAATAATATTACTTTAGAAATATCAATAATATAATCCTAAAAATTCGATTCTAGAAAATCACTACACTTCAAAATAGTTTAGGTACGATTATTTTAAAAAATCAATGAAGTATTATAGAAATTATAATTTTTAGAGATTCTACGAAGATATCAGAGAGAAGCTAAGATAAATTTTTAGTTAAAAATCTAATTAAAATATTCAATATATTTTCTTGTTCAACACGTACTTCTCAAGATAAAATTTAGAGTCAGATATGATAGCTCAAAATTCCAAACACCTGCTTAGTAGAATTTTTCACAAGAAGCATGTTGAATCTTATTCGCTTATAAATATTAGCATTTATAAAATTAAAGCTTTTAACTGTGGGACTTTTATTAGATTCCTCTAGGAAGAATACCTATTGCAAAGGTTCTCATGACAATAATTCTTGAAAAACAATTGCAGTTATTTACCGATCAGGGTTTCTAAAACCCAAAACTCCCCTTCGTTCTAAAGTTTATTCAAGAGGTGTTGAAATGACAAGATGCGAAACGACACTGTGGGTATAAATAAAGGCTTTATTCAAAGTATGCACCATAAGCCTGAGTACAATGATTTCGTTGATTTAAGAGCGGAAAGATTCCTTGTTCCCAGAATTTCTTTGGCTATGACAAGACCCAGACGCCGTCCGATTTAAAGCACTTCCCTTTCAGATGTTTTTTCAGGAGATCAAACACATGAAAATCGCAGAGCCAAATGTCCTGACTATAGGGCGAATGGTTAAGCTGCTCCCACTTGAACTTTTCCAGTTCCGTTTGTGTCACCCTGGAGACGTGTGTACGCGCATTATCATGGAACCCTCCATGAGTGACCCCGATCTTTTGTTATTTGATGATCCTTCTTGATTGCCTTCTGAATGCCTCATAGTACACATCGGAGTTAAAGATAGTCCTGTGCTAGGGAAATCAACGAGTAGCCGACCTTGGATGCTCTTTATAACAGCTTCTAATTTCCCCTGCGCACGCGGGCACCCGCGCATTTTCCGATCTTATGCGGAAAGTCCAATCTCATTCCTAGATGTATCACTACGTGCATCCATTATATATATATATATATATATATATAGTTGGGAGTACAAATTAATTGGGTCCGTTTTTTTTCGTTAAAAAAACATTTTATTTATCATCAAAATAAAAAAACATGTTATTGAAAGTATTGTCCATCGGTAGCCACAACTTTTGTCCATCTTTCTGGCAGTTTTCGGATTCCATCTCTGAAAAATGAGTCCTCTCTGGACGCAAACCATGAATCGAGCCATTCTTGAATTTCTTCGAAAGAAGTGAAGCGGTGACCAGCCAAATCGTGATGCATCCGTCGGAACAACCAATAATCAGAAGGGGCAATGTCTGGCGAATACGGCGTGTGGGGTAGGACCTCCCATTTCAACGTTTCCAAGTAATTTTTAACGACAATTGCCACATGTTTTTTAATGCCAATTGCCACATGTTTTTTAAGCGCACGGAAATTGCTTGCTGAGTGACTCCCAACGATCCTGCAAGCTCTTGTTGCGTTTGGCACGGATCTTGATCGAGCAATTCCTCCAATTCGGCGTCTTCTAACTTTTTCGGCTAGCCCGGGCGCTCCTTGTCTTCGACACTAAAATCATCAGTTTTGAAGCGTCGAAACCACTCTCTACATGATTTATCAGATGGCGCAGATTCACCATAAACTTCCACAAGCGACCGATGCGCTTCAGCGGCACTTTTCTTCCAATTAAAAAAGAAAATCAAAACTTCCCGCAAATGTTGTTTATTTAGCACAAAACTTGACGTATTGAATGCTCAGAAAACCAATGTTGTTGTATAAAACTCGAAGTTTCGTTGACTGAATATGGTTGACAAAGTTCAAACCTTTCTAACAAAGCCACAAACATCTATCATTATTCAGTAAACAAATCAGCCAGAGCCATCATTGAAAACGGACCGAAATAATTTGTACTCCCAATGTATACAAGGTGATCAGTAAATAACCCTTGGTTTCAAAATTAAAAATCTCTATAACAAAGATTGATAGAACTACGCCGTAAACTGTACGTTTATTAGCAAAACTGTAAAATTGCTGTACAAAAGTTTAGAAAATTTAGTTACGAAAATCTTTAACAGATGGCGCTTTAATCACAATGCCCATAGACGTTTTCATTGTGACGTCACAAATAAAAAATGACTCCCGATCTGACTCCTTGTGACTTCTTTCTGTGGGGAGCATTGAAAGACACTGTCTATAGAAACAATCCTGCCACTCTAGATGATCTTGAATAGTTGATTGGTGTTGCATGTGATTCCATTTCCGTTAAGACATTGCAAGACTTGATGTCAAATTTCATTGTTCGATTACGCCACCTCATTGTTTCGAACTGTGAACATTTTTAAATAATTGTATTTTCATTGCAAAGACCGCATCACTTTATTGTTTTTTTAAGACTCTTTTCATTGAAAGGGTTTTTAGCGCACTATTAACGATTTTTCTAACTGAATTTTCTAACTCTTGTACACTATTTGTGCAGTTTTGCTAATAAACGTACAGTTTACCTCATAATTATATCGATCTTTTTTGTAGAGATATTTAATTTTGAAATCAGGGCTTATTCGCTGATCATCCTGTCACATATATATATATATATATATATAATATACGTATTGCTTTTCTATTGCATGTACAATGCATCAGCTCTTATTTTTCACCTTCATGCGTGTTCCTATAGATATAAAAGCCAGCCGTTATATCACGAATAGATTTAGTGTAATTTCTTTCATTAAGGCTTCCTACTATTTCCCATTTTAGTAAAAAAAACAGCAATGAAGTCCATCAAATCTGTTGAAACGTTCCCTGAATTAGTGATGAAGAGGATTTAAAACAATTTCGATTGTTAGGCATTTCAGATTACTTTTACTTTTTGCCATCGATCTCCGTTGTCTTTCCGGGAGAATTCTATTTCCGACTTGGGATGAGTTTTGTTCTTCTCTTTTAGTTAGTTGCTATTTACTGTCGTGGCAGATGGATGAACTCATTTATCTTTCTAGTGCTATCGTGAATATATTCTTTTAGATCTTATGAAAATGTATCATCGCCATTCCACCAGTAAATTGAAATGTTATTTGCGTTATCTTTCAGTTAATTTTGCGAATCGAAATACGATTTGTTCTTGGATTTTATTTGTTAATGTGATTAATGGTTGATTTTTAAAGATCGGAATAAAACTATGATATGGATTAATGAAATTTAAGGTGGTTATAATCAAACTTCCTCTCTTAAACAGTATCCTGCAACTCAAACGTTCGAACCAATTGCAACGATATTTGGTACATAGGCTATACAAGAGATGCACACACAGTTTCGAAAAAAAAAGTTTAGTTCCAAAATATTTACCAGATGGCTTGTTTTACGGAAAAAATTAACACAATAAACAATCAAAATGGAATATAGAAACAATATTAACAATCTAGAACAATAATTATAAGTAATAAAATGTAAAGCCGGGAAAATCTGAAAACTCTTAACTCTTCATGTGCGAAACATCACAACTGAAGAGTTGCGATCAGCTGTTAAATACACTGTCTATCGAATTTAAACTATGCAGGTGAATGAGAGTCACTTGGAGCATCTTTCTCTACATCCTCCTAGGTACAATTAACAACTACTCCCCTTGTGCAACATATTAGAGCTAATATGTTATTACTTCTGCGAATTGTTTTTTCTCAAACAGCATACTGCTATTTTTCCTTGCCTTTACTTAATGTGGTTTGAGAGCAAGGGGATCAGAAACGATTCAATAAATGTTAATGTCATTTATGTATTCAATTTCGGTCATTTATTATGTTAAATTTAATGTTTTTCCAGAAAACACGCCCTCTTGTGGACATTTTGAAACGAAACCATTTTTTTTTCGAAACTTCGAGAGTGCATATCGTGTATAGTCTACATACCAAATTTCCTAGTAATCAGTACACCCGTTTGTATTGGCGGGCGCTGTTTATAGAAGAAGTCTCATAATAACGACCGTGTCTTATATACTTAATTATCGTCAAAAAATTCTTCAAAACCTTACTTATTCTTCATTATGTGTAAGAAAGAATTTGAATTGCTTGTAACATGAAAAATATTTACACTCATGGTTGATTTTATCGCATAAAATTAATTCTTAAAAACTATTTACTTTAAACTACGTAGATAAGAAATTAAAATTTATTTAATGTAATCATTCGCCTGAATCCTAAAGCACACATTAAAAAATATACTTTTTAAACAAAAACTTTTAGATAATTTTTTTACTGTAAAAGATTCTTTTATATAAAATATTGTAATACAAAAAATGGACAGATTTCTTTTATAGTCTGCGACTTTTAAAAATGTTTTGCATTAAAAATAACATAATAAATAAAATCTCTCATCTGCAAATTTAATTTAATTAAAAATGAGAGAGTATCTTACACAAAACTAGTTTTTGAAAGAACTACAGTTCTCTAAATATAATAAATGTTTTTAAAAAATGCGAAAAATTAACTTTTTATTAAATCATAATTAAGTTTTGAGGCGCAGTAGAAATTTTTATTACACCTTGTGAGTGGAAACGTAATTTGACTCAACTATATGATAAAGGTAGCCATTTTAAACTGGATATTTAATTTCCATCAAATTTTTAAAGAAATTTGTCAAATTTTTAAACGACATTAAAGACGCAGGAATTTATTACTGAAAAATTATTTGAAACACTTTCCACTATAAATGAATTCTTAAAAAAAACTATATTTTAATATCTATTTTTACCACGTTTTGACTGATTTAAATTCAAATCAAATATAGAAGTAATCAAAAATTTCAGAGATATAGAACGTCTTTATCAATTCAAATTATTATTATTAAAAATCTAAAAAATCACTTGAAGCAAATTTTTTTAAATATTATTTGAAAATTCAAATTAAGAAGAGTTTGCAAGCACTTTCTTGTATTTTATTGCTAGATATTTCTTTGATAGGCAAAATTCCGACTTTTTAAAGCATCTTCAACAGATGACGCGAAATACATGAAAGATTTTTTTCTTTTAGACTTGTTGAAACACATGATGGATGAGTTGTTGACGATGCAACAAGAGGATGCCATTCTGAAGAATACTAGTATTCAAAAAAGAAAGACTTGCTGTTCTTTATGAATGAATTATAGGCGTAACACATCCGATAAAACCCGCTTCCAGCATGTGTGTGTGTATGATTAAAAAATGACGGATGAATTAGCATTATTCAAATTAATCGCTCATTTTGACAAGATTTTGCTTATTATTAAACAAAACTAAACATTAAAAAAGTAGTTAGTTTTAGTTGGCCTTAGTACTGGTTAATTTTTTTTAACTGTTTGAGGTGGTAAGAAAGTTTCTAGAAATATTTTTATACAGTGTTAATTGATTTATTGTTAATAATTAAGGAAATAGTATTTTTCCATTATCTAGGGCACAAGCGAAAATTCGCCAAGTGATTTAGACTTGCACCCAAATAAACACCCAGATAAAAAAAGTTAGAAAGTTAGGTTAGCTTGCAAGTTAGCAAGAAATCAAATTGCAGTTCTGGAGATGGCTCCTCATCTAGATAATGCTCCCAATGGTAACTAAGAAACTTCATTTTTGGGGGGTTCTTTACCTCAAATTTGACATTAAAAAATTACAATGAATTTTTGATTATATGTTTTATTCTAAAAATATAGAAAAGGATAATCAAGTGTAATTCATATTAATTTTAATTAAGAACTGGGAAAGGAAAAGCAATAAACTTCAGTTTTCATTGTGTCTGGAGCGAATTTATTGCTGCTTCTCCTAAACACTTCAAAGGAAATCAAAAATCGCTTCCGGACAAAGATTTCCCACCTGTAAGTACCTTTGGCGAAGTTTCCAGTCTGGAGTCTTGTTAATTTTAGTTTTATTTTTTATAGTTTTGTTATTTTTTTACTTTTTATCTCACCGTACATCCTAATATGGGCCACGGTGGCCCGGTGGTAAGGTCTTGGCTTCGGAACCGGAGGGTTCCAAGTTCGAGACTCGATTCCACTAAAGAACCGCGGTTAAGCTGATCTGGTGCACGTTAAATCCGTCGGAGTCAACCGGTGTGGTGCGGAAGTTTGGAAAGGAGGATATCATCTCAGGTGCCATCCTCGTCATCTGACCATGGTTCAAAATTACGTGGTATGTCCCACAATAGCCCTACTGTTGCTTCAAAATCGGACGTTAATATAACTAAACTAAACTAAAACTTTAAAAAAGGCCCCAACGTACTTTCCAATCACATAAATTTCTCTCGATATTTTTGAGGTATTGCACGACATTCAAAATATCGAGCAATATCTTAAAGATAATGTACAATGCCTTTTACTTGAAAGTTTAGTATTCCATTTACGCTTTTAAGGGTAAATAAGGAACTTGTTCTAATATAACAGGAGGCTGGAAATGAAGAAAGAAATCCCTTTAAGGGATCATTTGTTAATGAATTCAATAGAATAAAAAAAATCAAATAAATGGTATCTCAGATTTAATGAGATGCAAGTTCACAATGGTCAAATAACACTGTTACATGAATAATAATAATAGGCAAAATGAGTATCATTCAAACTTAAATTATTTGAGGTTTTATTGTTGATATTGCATCCTTCTTGCCACCGTTAAACTTGACAAACTGCGACTTGTAACATTATTCAAACAACTGTGCTATTATTAACTTGTATTCTATTATGCCTGCTTTGCGAATTTTATTCATTTTGCTTCAATCGTAGGTAAGGAGTATCGTATATATTTAATGATGTATGTGATACTCTTGTATATCATTAAATATATATGATTTTTTTATATTCCTGGCACTAATTTAAGATGTGCAATGCTATTATAAATTAATCGCTATACCTTGGGTATGAGTTTACTACAACCGATGCGTCTGTATAAGATATGATGATGGCGTGTATGTCTTAACTCGTTATGATATTTGATGATATATCGCATGGCCTGCACGGAAATAAAGTTTCTCATGCATCTATCACATATCCAGTTTTAATTTTCGTTGCCACGCGGACTTTCAAATTGCTCCGAACAATAAGTTAGAGCACAGGCAGATCTTTGTATTTGTGGAGTTCGGATCCATAGTTTCAGTATTTGATATGAAAATAAAACTTTATGCCGGTGTGTTAATAAACATAATAATGCTATTTTAATAACCACATTAAATTTACATCCTCCCCGTTGGAAGCATCATTTGAGAAAATGCGCTATCATCACAAAAGTAATAAAACCGGAACTATAATTAATAGAACTGCTGGCCACACTGTAATTATCATTTAATAAATTCTTCATACTATCGACAGGAGGTCACGAAACTCACGCCATGAGTATGAATAATAATAAAGGCAGAATCAACCAACAAAGCGGAAAACTACTATCCCGATCTGAAATATTAGTTTTAACAACCACATTAGAGTTTACTCTACCCTGAATGAAGATATACAAATTAAATTGAATGGTCTAAATGTAACAGTAATAATGAATCGGAAATATTAATGATTATCATTCATTGGTCACAATAGAATCTTAGGCAAAAAAAGTCAGAACCAACACCAAATCGGAAACCTAGTATCCCAATCTGGGATAATAACTATATTAAAATTGCGTCCAACTGAAATGAAAATATGTAAATTTAGTTAGATGGTCTGAACGCTGAAATAGCAAATAAATGGAAGTCTTAATGGTCATCTTTGGTTCAATACAATATATCTGGTAAGAAGTATGTCCTGTCATCGGTGAAAGATAAATTAACTTCATGGTATTTCTATATTCATGAGGTAGTCCAGGACTAACTACTATACCATAAGCTTCTAATTCAACATCTACTTTCTATTCCATATTCCTGGTAAGCGTAATAGTTTCGTTAATTCGTCTTTTTATAATTTCTTTCTTCTGATGTAGACGGAATTGATGATAATGAATATAAAATCAACCTTCTTTAAATATTAAGCTGCAATTTAGCCAGGAGTATATAATTACATCTCAAATTATTTGCTAACGTGCTTTAGAAAAAAAACAGTAAACTAATCTAATTAGACCCCGGGAATATATTACAACGATCCAACATCTTTGTCAAATATGAGTATTCAATGAATAAAAATGATTTATTCATTAGATCAAAATTAATTTAAATTCACCATTGTAACTCGAATGGAGATGGTAATATGAGTGTGAATGTAATTGTATCGCCTCCTTTTGAAATTTTAATTAAATTTGGAACAAAAACTTCCTCCCGCTTATTAAATGAAATGCATTTATGTTTAATATACTACTAATAATCCTTATGCGTTTCCAAAATGCTTGGACCGTTCAGGAACAAAGTAAATGTTTAATTCTCATAAAAATCTAATTATATCTCATATTTAATTTAATACTGAATCAGAAAATATGTATTTCACCATTTTGTTCGAAACCGTTTTTCTCCGTACTGCTGCTGCTTCTCTCTTCGAGGTTTTTCTTCTATTATGTTCGAAGAATGTATGCAGGTTTATAAGGTTTCATTTGGGGCTCAATGTGTACGCAAGTGTATATTTTATTCATGAATTTAATCACATTTTGCTGCCTGTATGAATTTATTTTCATCTCTTTTTTTTCTTTTTTTTTCTGCCTCCTCCGTCTCCTTGCAGTATGTTCTGGAATCGCTACAAGAAAAGGTGAGTTGAGCTGTATATGTTCTTCCTCTTCTTCGTGTTTTTGCCTCCCCTGAAAACATGAAAATCACGAAAAGATCTTACTTATTTATTCATTTCTGTTGCGAAAGAGTAAAGCGCAGGGCATTCAAAAGAAAATCCCTTTTCCTGTCTCACAATTTTCGTAGGTGCGTCAGGCGTTTTCTCATCAATATTTTACGTTCGTCGTTAATATAAAAAAAGCGAAAACAAAACGGAATGATAAAAAAAATAATAAAAATGAGTAAAATAAAAAAAGAGGGTGAAACATGGAAAAGAATATAAAAAGGATACTGCAGCTTTGGATATTTATCTTATTTGCGCCTCTTTTTCCACCCTAAGCTTTTCTAGGAGAAAAACGCAATATCAAAAACAAAAAAGAGAGAGAGAGAGAACATTTCTAGCGATTTCGAATTTGATGGATTCGAAATCTAGTCTTTAAAATGTAAATCCCCTTTTATATTGTTTCTAGGAACTTTTTGTTTTTCTTCTTCAGAGTATATGGCAAAGATTGCTAATCTAGAGGTTCCCCTCATCTCGAGAAAAACACAAAACTATTTATTTTTCAGACAATGGTAACTGTTTCATTTGTTTCTATAAGAAAGGTGTGTTCCAATTTATTTCAATTTGATGTGTTTCTTTTGTCAAAACACACTTTGAAAGGAATATTATTATTTGTGACCTAAAAGTTTTTCTTTCACTGTTTGTTAAATTATTTATGGAGTATTTGTTTTTTTTGACCTAAAGCACTTAATTAATCTCAAAAACTGAGTAATGAAAAATTCTTTTATCTTAAAGTAACTTGAATGTTAATTGTGCCTTTACACTACAGAATAGTTTCAGAATGACATCATTATTTTTAAAATATATTTCGAATTTCAATGAATTTACTATTGATACTCAATAACAGACTATGTTTATTCCGCGAAATTAAATTTCTATAAAAGGATATTTCCTTTCACAAAACATTATGATATTGTGTATAAATATTATATTGTTATTTAGTAAAAGTACTAAGCTATATGTAAAATTCAATGTTTTTTTTTCTTCTTAATGTATCACATATATTCATTCATAGCAAGAACACTAAATTACATTAATATTGTATATTAAATTAGTATCACGTATATTCAATTACCATTTTATCCATTCAACTGACAGCGAGTGCGAGAGATTTCAAATTCGAGGATATTCTGTGACGAAAAGAAAATAAAAATGATGCAAAGATGCTTTATTTTATTTTGAACAATGTAGTTTATTACTTTGAGGAATAAATTTCCTTTTGAAATTTCAAATTAATCTCTAGCAATTAATTTTTTATATTTATAATTAGTTGGTTTAATAGCTTTTATACCCATTCATCCTCAATGTAATTTCGATGCCATGTTTTCCAGTCACTCTATATAACTAATACCTGGTTATTTATATTATTCATATTCAATTCAATTTTACACTGTGATCTTTTTTTCGATGCATGTAGACCCTGATATGCCGTTCAACTTATTTTAATGATTTAAGTTAGAAAATATTAATGTTAAATATAGTTTTAAATACACGAATTAAAATAATATTATTTTACTTTGATAGAAGATGGTTTTTATTTCTAAATTTTCTCTTAAATCTGTTAATTATTTTGTTAATGACAATGACTTACTTTTCCCACATATTGCAAAAGTACTTTTACTAAAAGCAACAATACATCCAATTCACATATAATTTAGTATTTTGATGCTTTGCTTTTCAGTGAATCAATATCTCAAAAATGACATCAGCAGGAAGTAATTTCATTTCCAAATGCACTCACACTTTGGTTGTTTTTTTTTTAAACTAAATAATATTTGTCAGATATTTTCTAAACAACATTTAATTGATGTAATAAAACAGATTTAACACACACATATTTCAATAATAACTTATTTTTCTTCTCCGCAGTCAGTCAAATTAATAAAAGACAATTTTTGGTAACATTATCACCGATGAGATATTCAACGAACTCAATCAGTGTCGTTTAGGTGGTAGTGGTACTTTTCAATGGAAACATTGCATGGTTTTCTGATGATGGTTTCAGTTCCATAAAAGGGATTTTTTTCTGTTTAGAAAAGACATTGGAAAAAGAAATATTTTTATTAATATTTTTTATAAATATATAAAAGAAATATAATATTTTTAATAAAGACATATTTTATAAGTATAATTTGGTAGTACAATCGTTAATGGTATTATAATAGTAGACATGTAGAATTTTGAACCTAATCTGATTGTTCACTCATCGTTTTGCATATGAACAATATAACAGAAAAATACGATAATCCAGATTTATGGTATTCAGTACGGATTTCAAACAAAAAAAAATACGGAAAAATATGGAATTCAGCATAAAATTCAAAGCACAAACAATACAATATTCTAGATATGAAATGTTACATACAATTTCAAACTAAGGATTATAATTGTGTAACAAATTTTGAATTAATCAATAGATTGCCTATCTTTTTACGTATCTATTAAAATTCAAATATTGAGATAGGTAAAATTTGAAATTGGGTCTTGGCACTCAAATTTTACATTTGTATTATATTTTGGTCTGTCTCCTTAGACCACAGTGTCGGATTCCGAAACATTGAATAGATATCATTTATACCTAATACAAATAATACTTGATACCTAATACAAATAATACGCCATTTTTAGCAAGTATACAAAAAGTCGAGTTGACAAAATTTCCGCTGGTACAAGAATACTTCTCGAAAGTCTTTTGATTGTTTTGTTTAGAGAAAAATATTTTAACACCTTTTTAAGTCGAAATTCAATTTCAATTTTAAACTACCACCTGCATTTGAATGCATTTATCTATTGCTTGTCCACTTTTATGCAAGTAGTTTACACACCTTTAAAAAATTATCTGAACTTCCATTTGCTTATTTGAACTGTAGGATTTCCTATGTATTTTTCTCATAAAAAAGAACAAAAAGAAATTCAATTCAATGAATGAAAAAAAATCCATTACAAAATTCTTTTTAAAAGTACGAAATAGGCTTGCGAATCAAGGAAATGCATTTGGCATTGGAACTTATCTTAAAAGTCATTCTTCTCTCAGAGCAAAAAACGATAGTAAATGAAATTTTTCTCTGCAAACTGTAAACTAGTACTAACTTTCTTTTTCATTTTATTACTTCCCATCAACTAACGTAATTTTCCACCAAATTTTTCTTTTAGTTCTAAAATACGTGAAACTTTTTTTCGTTTGGTGTTAAATCCTTTTAGCAATACATTTTACATTGCCTTTCATTTTTTATTTAATTTTAGTTTGCCTTTGCAAGAACTATTTGGCTCAATAAATTTTGTCAAACGATAAATTATAGCTTATTCAAAGTTATTTGTTATAAAAAATGCTCCTTTTGTTGAAGATATATATGGATAATGATATTGAAACACCAACCTCTGCATATAAAAATTGTAACATCTGGAAAATTTCCAAAACAAGCAGACATACTCTATTTTAATGCATTTTACCTCTAAGAATTTAAATTTATTTTACAATTTCAAAGTTAATTTTCTAAAGAAATTGGATTTTACTTTTGTTATTAGTGAGCTATATGGGAAAAACAAAATTCTCGGAAAGATTCCATAAAGTATCTTTACCATTAGGTACTACTTTCTCTAGATGAAATTAGTTTTTGAAAAGTTTTTATTTAATTATATTTGGTTTTTAAATATTTTCTTATTTATTTTTATTCAGTCAGTGTAATATTTTTTGTAGAGTTTGTTTTATAGATATTTCCAATCAACTCATTTCGATATTTTTCTCAAAGTTTTGGATATTGTTTGTTTAACCTATGCAATTCAGGTAGGGAACAAAATGCATATGCTAGCAGAACATTAAGATTACTTATTAAGTTTAAAAAATGTATTTCTATCATTGTTTCAAAATGTATTGTAACTATATGTGATCATTGCAATCGTTTTGAATTACACTCTAATGTATGAAAATAAATTCAACTTACAGTAAATATTACAGATTAATACCAGAACTATTTATTGTAATGGAGTTAAAATTCTATCCCACAAACAAAATTTTGGCAGCATAATGAATTTCAGATGAAGAATATAGCTGCTATACAAACCAACGCTCTTAAATTATGTTGGTCATGTTCTCATTTTGACAAAGACACTATACCTTTAATATTACGTTATGTGAATGTAATGTCTCATGTTGTCTTTGTAGAAACAAATAAATAATGCTATGCATTCTAAATATGATCTATTTGAATCAAGATGATTTTTTATTCACGATTTCATTGTTCAAGACACAGAGAAGGCTTCGTTGACTTGGTTACCAAATCTTAATTTCAATCAGAGGATTGCAAAAACTCCATTCCAGCATGCATGATGATTTGGTGCACGATAGATTTAATGCCTCTTGATCTTTTGTGGAACATGTGCATAATGCTTTTATGGCTATTTGTGGTAACATGATCCAGTGTTTTTTTCTATCAAACGCATTTCTGCTACTTGGATAATCTTGAATCTCGAGGCTAGAAATGGATAAATGGATATAGAGTTGGAATGGGCGTAAGGCTTCTTTCTGGGGGCTTATGGTATTTGGAAGTGACTTTTCTTGAGGAAATAGTTTCATCTTATCATTCAAATGTTTTCATCAGACATCTCTGCAAAGATGAGTCTTCATAAAACGCAGATGCAGAATTTGGTTTAGGTTTAACTTCTAGTTACTTCCGTGTTTTAAGAAACCTTTTATTGGTGTGCCATGAAATTCTGGACAATGAGATTTTGTCCCATGTTCCCTCCTCAATGTCAGATTAAAACTGTGAGTTCCTTTAAAATTTCTCAAATGCCCCCAAAATGAAATCCAATAATCAAATAAAAAGAATTTCTTATGTACTACTAAGAAATAATACTTAATTTTTGCAGTCTTTTTTTTTTTGAAATTTCTATAACTCTATAGACACAGATGGTCATTTCATATATTGATATTTTTATGTATTTTAATAATATTTTTGTCTCAAAACATGAATTTTTCACTGACGATTGTGAAGTTAAAGGCCTTTAGAAGGCTCCTTCAATGTGGTTACTGTGTCAACGGAGTTTACTTTTAATCAGGAGATTGCAAGACACTCGATTCTAGCGATGATTTGGTGCGCACTATATATATTGTCAAGTGAATCTTTGGGGAATATATGGATGATACTTTTAGGCCTATCGGGACTACAGTGTCTAGTTTTTATTCTATCAAATGCATTTTTCTTCTTTAGGAATCTCTTGAAAATCTCTTAGAAATCTCCATATTTTAGCAATGGAGAAATGGAGTTTGAACAGGTGTGATGTTTCTTTGTGGTAGTTAACGGAGTTTGACATTTGTTTCTGGCCCTTTCCTGGGGAATTAGTTTCATCTTATCCTTCCACTGTTTTCATTAGACGTATCTAGTAAGATTAATCTTCATAAAACACGGATATTGGGTTTGTTGAGGTTCATTTTTCTAGTTACTGCGGGATTTTAAATATCCCCGCATTCATGTGAAATGAAAATTTGGAGAATAAGACTTTTATTCATGAACTATACTCGGTGTCAGATCGAAATTGGGAGTTTCTTTTAATTTGCTCTCCTATATCTTCAAAATGAAATGCGTTATTAAAAATAAATGAAAATCATTCCGCAAAGACAACCAAATGATGAAAACAAAAATTTATCACAAACAAATGCTGTTAAATTTTTATTTTCCATTGTTCTATATCTCGTAAGACCCAAATGGTCATTTCATATACTAATATATATTAAATATTTTAATATGATCCTCTTGTGTCATAATATGGATATTTTACTGACAATATCATAGTTTGAGATCTTAAAAAGACTTCTTTGACTTGGATGCTGAGTCTTATTTAGAAGTCAAAAGATTATAGGAATGTATTTGGATGCACATTAGATTTATGATCGGCCAATTTTTGTGGAACACATGGTTAGTAATTATACGGATGTTCGGGGACTACAAGTTTTTTTTTTCTGTCAAAAGCATTTCTCTTCATTGGGGAGCTTCAATCTCGAGTTTAACTATGGAGAAATGGACATAGATATAGAACAGTATGATGTTTCTTAGTCCGTGGCTTACAGAGATTGACAGTGGGTAAAGGTCTCTTAAGGAAGTAGCTTCATCTTGTCCTTAAAGTGTTTCCATTAATCTTCATAAAACATGAATATCAACTTTTATGAAGATTTAGCTTCTAATTACTGCCACGATTTAAGTGTCTTCTGATTGGTGGGACAAGAAAATTGGAGAATGAAACTTTTCATCAAGTACCATTTTCGATGGCAGATCAAAATTGTGCCTTTCTTCTCTTACATTTTCAAAATGGACTGCATTAATCAAAATAAAAGGAATTTATACTGCTATGTTATCTGTCACAAACAAATGCTGTTAAATTTTTGTTGCCATCTGTTCTATATCTCCTTAGCCCCAAATGGTCCTTTCAGATATTAATATCTGCAATTCATGACGGAGTTAACTTCTATATGCAATCATCCTCATTTACCAATATATACTCAATATATGCTTACAGAACCCAATTCCCATTTTGCGGCAAAACAATATATATCAGCTTTCCCAGTATAGCAGCATCATTCCTGTCATAAATATTAAGTATAGATGTCACCAATGAAGTCATGTCAGAATAATACAATGGAGTTTAACACGCAATGACATTCAAACGTGCTTATTCGTATAGTAGTGGAATCCAACGCTATACTTGAATTTGCACGGTATGATCTAAGATTTATCAACTATTACAAACGCTTACTATGCGTTATTGCCAGCTTCCTGTTTCACCAAAATACTCAGTCAATTACCGTGATTTGTCGTCAGGTGCAATATATCAATCTGAAGGGGATGGAATGTGAACAGTGCTGACATCAGATTATCATACACTTTAGCAAATTGATAATAGTTAATGTCATTGCGCTAAAGGTTCCGGTATAACATATCTAAGCAGCTTCTCTCAAATTAAATGTATAATATTTGAATGGGATTTTTGTAGTTTAATTTTCAAAAGTTTAAATCGAATGTGCGTCATACTTAGAATTATCATGATTGATGTAAAATTGTTTTGAGCGCAATTGCAGCCAATTGGAATATCATTTCGAATCCATACAATTAAAAAAAATCATAAAACAGAAAGATGGTACAATAAGGAATTTTGACATGAAGAAGAAATTTATTGCTAATAAATAAATACATAATATCGAAAAACCTTTTTAATCTTTATATTTGAGTGTTGACCTTAACAAATAAGTATTTTGTAACAAAATTTGTGTTTTTATATTACACAAACATTTATAACATTACAGAATGTTATATAATAATTTATGTAACATAATTACTTTCTGAACTCTGTAGTGCAATAATTTATAAAGATTTTCATGCTCCATAAATGTGGATAATTTATAAAACTTATAAGGCAATGCTACACTAAACTGAAAGCAATTTATTCTTTATTTTCTTCTATTAGTAGTCATTTACCTAAAAGAAATTGTAAAATATAATTAAGATAATTGTATTAAAAATTTCAAAAAAATTAATTAACGGTACGATTTTCAAAAATAGTTTCTCATTTGTGTTCTTTAGAGAAATTTTTTTCAGTACAACTAATTTCTGATATAATGAACTATTCTATTATTGAATATATATATATATATATTGAAGTGACAAAAGTCATGGGATAGCAATATGCAAATATACAGGTGGCAGTAAAATCGCAGCGAAAAAGTGTAAATGCGCAGTTCGTTTCCCAGAGCTTTCATTTGTGTTCAAGTTATTCATGTGAACAGTTTTTTCTTGATTTAAGGAGCACGACGAGAATTAACAGACTTTGAACGTGGAATGTTAGTTGGAGCTAGACGCATGGGTCATTCCATTGCGGATATCGTTAGTGAATTCAACATTCCGAGATCCACAGTATCAAGAGTGTGCCGAGAGTATGAAATTTCAGGCATCACATCCCATCATGGACAGCGCAGTGGGCGACCACCTGCACTTAACGACCGAGACCGCCAACGTCTGTATAGAATGGTCAATGTTTATAGACACGCAACACTTCGTCAAATAACTGCAGGAATCAATGTGGGACATACGAGGGACGTGTTCGATAGGACTGTGCGGCGAAATTTGTCTTCCTTGGGCTATGACAGCAGAAGACCGACTCGAGTGCCTTTACTGACAGCACGAAATCGCCTGCAGCGACTCTCCTGGGCTCGTGAGCATATCGACTGGTCCCTAGATCAGTGGAAAACCATGGCATGGTCAGATGAGTCACGATTTCAGTTGTTACGAGCTGATGGTAGAGTTCGAGTGTGGCGCAGACCCCACGAAGCCATGGACCCAAACTGTCAGCAAGACACTGTTCAAGCTGGTGGTGGCTGCATAATGGTGTGGGCTGTTTTTACATGGCATGGACTCGGTCCTGTGGTGCAACTGAACCGATCATTGACTGGAAATGGTTATGTTCAGCTGCTTGAAGATCACTTGCAGCCATTCATGGACTTCACGTACCCACACAACGATGGGATTTTTATGGATGACAATGCGCCATGTCACCGGGCCAGAACTGTTCGCGATTGGTTTAAAGAACATTCCGGACAATTCCAGCGCATGATCTGGCCACCTAGTTTGCCCGATATGAATCCCATCGAGCTTTTATGGGACATCATCGAAAGATCCATTCATGCCCAAACTCCTGCACCATCCCCATTTTCACAATTATGGACCTCTATACAGACAGCATGGCTCAATGTTCCTGCAGATGACTTCCAACGACTTGTGGACTCCATTACACGTCGAGTTGTTGGACTTCGCCGGGCAAAAGGAGAACCGACACGATATTAACAGTCATCCCATGACTTTTGTCACTTCAGTATATATATATATATATATTCTATTACCAATCAAATCTACAGACCAAATCTTGATTAATTGTCTTATTGTGTTAATTAATCATAGTGTTCTAATACATATGATCAAAAAGTGAACCTGTGATACTTCTTTAGCCAAAATTAAAGGAATTTCTAGTTTTTTTTAAGATCATATTTAATTATACCGTTTTTGAGTTCTCACTTTAATATGTGCGTAAATAAAAAGAAAAACAAATAAATAATAATTAGATGAATTTATTTAAAATTTTGTTAAGGAACATTATTTCAGATAGTAAATTATATACAAAATTTCATCTGCATGCTGGATAAATGTCTGAAAGAAAATCGGATATTATTTCAAAAATCGTTTTCGTTTTGGAAGGCTTAAGTGTGTAGAGTTATAAAAGTATATAGGGATCGAATTTTTTAAATAATTATATAATGTTTATGTGAGAGTAAAATCACCTTAAAAATGCGTTATTCAAAAATAACTTTTCAGCTCCGTAGATTCAATAGAAGTATAAAATTTCTGTAAGAATTTCAATTGTTTTATCTCTTGATTTCACAATTTTGAAAATGAT
This sequence comes from Argiope trifasciata, assembly GCA_026543055.1. Classification (NCBI taxonomy): domain Eukaryota; kingdom Metazoa; phylum Arthropoda; class Arachnida; order Araneae; family Araneidae; genus Argiope; species Argiope trifasciata. The sequence goes on from JAPMOQ010005572.1 coordinate 3,202,726, forward strand.
GATGTTTTGTCTTCAATCAGCCGAACTAGCGTCATCAGAGGTCAAGTGGTTGGTCCAACTGGGAGTGGAATTGTTGGTGTCCGAGTTGGAATAGACCCAAATTCTAAAACTGGATCAATCTTAACCCAGGAAAGTGGATGGTGAGTTTATTTTTCATATTTAGGAATTATTATAAATAAAAGGAATTTTTGAAAATGATTTTTGTTGTAATTAATAACCATTTTTCTATCAAAATTTATTTTCAGGAAATATTGGTTGTGTTTAATTTCAATTAAATGTTTTGTGTCTATTTTGATATATACTATTTCGCCGAAAATGTTTCTTAAGCATCAAATTTTGTTGCACATTTTGTTTTAATAGAATTTCAACTGTTCCATTAATTGTGTACTTGAACCTTGGATGGAATCAAGTTCCATAATATAGTTGTGCATTTAAATATTAAAAATCAGATTAATCTGTTTTCAGACTACTTTTTGCTTTACAAGGTACCGTAAGCTCGTTTTCTTGTTATGCTTCTTGTGAACTACACAGACAATAAAAATATTATTTCTATCATAGCTTGCAGTAATGGGAAAAAAATCAAATAACGAAATAATACTGATGGTTTGAACTTCGATCAATAATGGAAACTATTGTTAAAAATTATGCAAAAAAAAACTTTTTTTAAAATTTAGAGAAGTATTGAACTACAATTAAAGTGGTATTATTAAAAAGACATTTGAAAAATTAGAATAATATAGAAACCAGTTTACTGTAATTTTTTTTACTGTAGTCATCGTGTGAAATAATTTTCATATCACTAATTTTTTAATGAATTAAAAGTCTAGTCAAATCTTCAAAAAATTTCTCAAAGCTAAATTTCCTTCCCTTTCAAACTGCCATATTTTATTGCTAATCATATGACTTTTTTACAGAATTCCTTGCCTGCTACTAATCTTTTGTTATGAGGCAAAAACAATTAATGAACTTTTAACATAAACTGTTAATTATAAATTATCGAAATTTTAAGAATATTTTTTAAAAATGGAAAAATAAAAAAATGTCAATTGAAATAGCAAAAAAGAAGAAAAAAAATGAAACTTCCTTTACACTTTATTGATTTTGACATAATAATCATAAATTTTTAAAAGCTTTCGTCACTAATTTACTTGAATTTGTTATATAAAAACAGTTTTGTTAAAAAAAAATTCACTTTGAAGTAAATTCTATATATATTATTTGGAGCAAACTCTGATTCTTTTCACATTACCTTAAACGCATTTCGTCTTATAAGAATTATTTTTAAAAAATTTTAATTACATTTTGAAACACTTTGCATAAAGTCATGCTACAAGTAATATTCACATATCAAATTATCCTAATACATATACAGAAAATTGGATATTCTAGCTCTTTTTAAAAATTTCCAGAACTTCTAGATCCTGCCATTTTCGTTGCGTGAGATTATTTTTTATTTGTTTTGATAAGAAGCAAAATACATTTTTCTGAGTCTAATAATTTTTGAATTTTTAATTCTTTGAAAATCCTTATTAATCTTAACTCAATATCATAAATATGAATTAACTTGAAAGTTTTGGGAAAACAACAATTTTAATTTCGTCATCTAGCACATAACACTGTAATAAAAAAAATATCAAACATATCAGTATTAATAAAATTTTATTCTGTGAATTCAAGCGAAAAAAATAGTAAGAAAAAGAGAAAATGTGTCAACTCAAGGCATTAAAAATGTAAAAATTATTATAATATTAGAAAAAATTTAGATCTGATGGCTTAAAAAATATGCAGCAGTTTTAAAATACAGTGTTTCATTTATGCATGCGCATATCAAAAGTTTTTTTTTTATTCTACTCTATATAATAAATAAATAAAATTGTTTATAGAAAACAACTAAACATTAACATTGACCGAATCACAAGAAAAATATGCGAATAAAAAATGAAATTGGTTTAATATTTTGATCAAAAGAAAGAGTTGATGAGAATTTTTTAAATTATTTTTACTTATTAAACTCAGAAAAAAATGTATAGCAGTGAAGTAGCTATAAAACCATGTTTCAAATTTTAAAATGGTGTAAAAAAGTATTTTTATAAGCTAATTTGTTTAGATCGAAAAAACTTATATCCTTTGAAATTTTATTTAACTGGTTTAAAGAGTGGTAGAACATTTTAATAATTCAGTTCAGCTAATCTCTCTAGATACTGAATAGCATATGTGCCAAATTTCGTTCGAATATGTTAAAGAATGTACATTTGTATAAAATTTAAGCACACAAATTAGACGTTCATTTTTTAAACTTATGTATGTACTTAATTTAACATGATATTCGAATTAGTTAACACAATAATTGCATTTTTGTTATTGCGTATGAGCCGAACATATTCGGATAACGTCATAAAGAGCCATCTCACACATATTTGAGGTACCAGTTGGTTGTTATCCTATGGCAACAATGCAAGTACCACAAAATTTATGAAATATAACTTTATGACGTTGTCTGCATGAGAAAAGACAGTAAAAAGCTCTATAGTTAGTTATAAAAAATGCTTTTTTTTGTGCATAAAATCGTATTTTTTCAGGAAAGACACCTAAATAGATAAACTTCAAAAGCTAATATCTAAATATAAAATTTGATCCCAAATCGTAAAAAATATCGTGTCCAAGATACATGAAATATATATGTATATATATAAAATTCAAGAAGCACTCATCTAAAATTATAAAGATTGAGCCAATAAATAGTTTTATTATTATCAATAAAATTATTTATTGACTTAATGAATAGTTTTAACATTTCCAATTCATAAATAATCAATTCATAATAAATGATCAATAAATAGTTTTATCATTTTCGGAAAACAATCTTGTCCTATATTTAAAAAATCGAACAAGGAAAGCACTGTGTTCTCAAAACGCCATCTAGGATTAAGAATCATTGTTTCAGAAATCTTGTTCATTGAAAAATCTTGTGAACATTAAATAATCAAATAACTAAATTAGTATAAGGAACAAAATTTATGAAAAGTATTTTCATTCCTGACAAAAAGAAATCAATTTAATTTTTCTGAAAAAAAAAAGAAATTAAGAATTAACAATATTTTGAGATAATGTGACTTGAAAAGTATACATTATCTTTCCATTATTTGGTCATTGCCATTTTTGACAACACAAAGATAAATCCAAACGTCCATTTTATCATTCGATTAAAATACATATTTCCCAGCTGCATTCTAATCATACATAAAATATGACATCCTTCCAAAAATGCATCGCATTCAATTCCAGCTTTTACTAGCAAGATATTTAAACCTAAACTATCTGAAAAGCAATCACAGAACTTAAATTGTGGTTCAACTCGATTCGCATAAAATTACCGATAGTGTCAATCAACTTAAATTCAAGTGACGCTCTTTTACAGAGGACTTGTTTTCAATTCCGGTGACGGAATAAAAATATTTTAAGTGCCTGGAAAGTCGGATATTAAAAAAATATATATATTTGACAGGTGATCCAAACTGACACAAACTTGTGGTTGCGAGCGATAATATATATTTATGAATTTTATTTTCACCCGTCAATCTAAGTTTGATTTTTGTGTTACACTCTTGCTGCTGGCTTGTTATGAATGCAGTATTTGGGGAGACGGCTGAGTCAATAAAATGCGAAACTTTTTTGGGAATAAAGTTTATTTTTAATCTTTTCAAAATTTTTGGTGTATTTTGGGTATTTAATTAGGTATGAAGTGCATCGTGTTTTTACTTTATATGTAGTTAAGAATCTGATTTATAAATCTGGTACTACTTCTATAGCTGATTTCGTCTCGTAAGATTTTATTTTTTAAAAGTATTAAAATATTATGTTCAACTATTTTTAAATGAAATATCCATGTGAGAGAAATTGATAATACAGTAAAAGCTCTTTATTCGCGGGATATATGTTCCATAAATATGCCGCGAATACAGAAACTGTGAATACGGAATATGTAATGTCCATATGGTAATTTATATGGGGTTATAGGGGATACGTTCCTAAGGTCAAAAAAGTAGAGAGAAAAATCAATTTAATTGAAGTTTTGGAACATTTTGATTAATTATCTTAAAGCTTAGGCTATGGTTTGAAGAATTTTGTCTTACTTGACAATTTTCAAAAGCTTCTTCAATTCAGACTGATACGCAGTAGTCGCATTAGCTATTTGCCTCTTAAAAATTAGACTTCGTTCCTTAGGCGTTCATAAAGAAATCGCAAAGCTCGTTTGCCATTCTTAAACCTTCACTAAGATTTTTCATGTTTCCAGTTCGTGTTGAAGCATCTTCTTCAATGGGCTGTTAATTTAACATTTCCTTCTAGTCGGTTTCAGTCCTCGGCGATATCATTTCACAACATACTTTATGCAAAGTTGTAATAAGATCTATTTTACTTTTTTTATTAGTTCATTTGATGGCATTTACAAAGGATATTGTCTTGGATACCTAATGGAATCCTTTAATTATTATGTATGTACTTATAAGATCCGCGAATATAGGAATTGGGTCGCATTTTTTTAATCCGCGAAGAGTGAAAACGCGAATGAAGGAAGCGCGAATAAGGAGCTTTTACTGTATTTATGTTCTCTCGATGAGATTCAAAAATAAACGTATACGTTCTAATAACAAATAAGTTTTATAAATAAAAACATTGGTAAAAGCTTTTTCGACTCTTGTTGGTGGTTGTGGACTAGTGGGAAGGTCTTGGCTTCGGAATTAGGCGTTTTAGGTCCAAGAACCGATTCCATCGAAGAACCGTGTAAAAGGGTCTGGTACACGTTAAATCAGTAGGGGTCAAACGCCTTCCCGCAAGTGTGCTACAGAAATTTGGAGAGGGGTGGATGCCAACTTATATATCGTCATCTGACCGAAATTACGAGTTCCGTCCAAAATTAGCTCTAGCTTTGCTTAAAAATGGGACGTTAATATAAACAAAAACCAAATTAAATCTCAGTGCTTGTTTTTATAAACCATCGACCAAATTATTTTACCATGTTCTTATAAATCCCGAGGAGGTCGCCTCGTAATTCAGGATGATTTGATAAGCCGGAGTCCCACTGTGGGCCGTTTCACAGATTTGGTCATAAATCAGTCCTCCGACCTACTGGGGGACTACACTCCCACATAGCCACGAGGTTGCGTTTCCTCTTCGACCTCTCTTGCTTTCTTTGATGCCATGGCAGTTTACCGACAAATTGTCGGTAAATCGACGGGTCATCAAAGACACCAGAAAACCGAAAGAGCTGTCAAAGGGCGGCACGTGGCTCGTCTGCAGACGGGGCGTGTAAACGGCCCTATATGGTTGTTGGATCACGCCAACCCGGTGGGTACAGTAATAGGAGAGGGTTTGTCCCTCCCATTGATGACGGGACATACTCCCAACGGTGAGGGTGGTACCGTTGACCGGTAACGGTCCTTAGGACTCAACCACAGATCCCACCAGTGTTGCTGTAGTGGCCGCCCAATCATTCGGTAATTTTTCCGTGTGCCTTCGTGTCGTTTCAGAGGTCAGTAATATGACTTACCATGTACTTATTTACATCAACTTTTGCTTGAATTTGTTCTGTTTTTAAACTATTATAAATTAATTTAGTAATTTTTTAGATCTACAGTATAACTGATATTCAATAGGTTATGAACATTCATAATTCTAAAATGATGCGAAATGTATCTAATGTTGTCATTTTAAAATATTCATATGCTATTTTGTTACATATATGTTTATATCTATTTAATTTTAGTAAGAAACCAATGTAACTGAATTTAAATTTTCTTACTAATATGTTTAAAATCTATTCTTCAAAAAACTAAGTAATGTTTTGTTATAAAAAGGTTAACTATAAATAGATTTTAAATTTTTTTAAAAAAATAATAGTCTGATTAATGCAACAATTAACAGATAATAAGTCATACAATATTTATGGTATTACTTTCAACGGCCCACTGGTACTTTTGCAAAGAAAGCATTTTATGCATACCTTAGAGTAAAAGTACAAATAATAATGGTTTTCTATTGAAATAATAGAAACAGGCAATTTTTTTAAGATCGCAACTACTAATTTTGTTTCTAATCAAAATAACAACGTTGTCTTCTCAGGAATTTAATCACTGAATAAGACTAGTAACGCATTACATAATTATGTTTAATTAGTTTTAGATAGAAAGGGAGCTAATAATAATTGAATACTAATTGTTCATAAAAATTGAATCAAAAGAGAAATTACTTAGAGTGCTCATCCAGATATTTTTCATTGACTCTTTTTGGATTGTTTTTTTATTACTTCTAATTAGCTTCGATATTACATCTGATTCTTTAATAACTTTGAAACTTAGGATTTCAATAAAAGTACTTTTCTCTAATTAATTTATTGTGGAAAAGATATCAATCGGCTCTTTTTTTTAGACTTTCTTTTCGCACAATTGTTAGTTTGCTGGTGAGATCTGCATTATAATCAGTTGCAACTTATTCACATGCATATGTTCATTATGAATATGTAGATGTTCCAAACATAGATAAGAAAGAAAAAGACATTTTTGACAATGTCACATTTAATTGACAGATATAATGTGCATATTTTGGGTGGTATGACAAAAGATCATATGTAAAAAAGTGCACGTAGAAAGGCATAAATAATTTTAAAGTAACAGCTAGACCCATTAGTAACAACGTTTCATGGCAGTATACTTCAGTCAGAGTAAAATCCATCACTTGTTCCAAAAAATCGATTCATGACAAGAAAAGAGAGAATTATTTTTTAAGAAAGAAAAAAATTCACCACCTCCATATAATTCGGATTTTCACTAAAACGATAACTATTTTTAATTAACTTTCCAGCTATTATAATTAATAACGTTTCTGACAGATTAATCAATTAGTGCTCTTTCTCTTTCCTTGGAGAATCTCAGACATAATTTAGAGGAAAAATTTGGGGAAACTTATACTCATTATATGCTCTATTAAATAACGTACCATGAGAAGGGCTCTAATGTCATTCGTATTTACGACTCATCTATCAGGCAAAAGAAATGTGCTATACTTGATAGGATCTAAGGTATTATTAAATATACATTCTGTCTGTATCACTATTTAGTGATACAGATAGATATTGTAGAGAATTGTGCATGAGAATGAGTACAGTGGCGCTTTATAGGTCAGACCATTTGACATTGTTTGGTTGATTCAAGTATATTACGAAAAGTGGGAATATGTAACTTGGAGTGACTCCTTAAAAGTTTTAATTAATTAAAAATTAAAGGATTTTATCTGAAAGAGCTAACGAAATATTTATCAATTTTTAAAATTGCATCTTTAGGTATACAAATTTAGTTATTATGCAAATTTTTTATAAATTTAAGCTACTATTTAAAAAGATTTTTCACAAAATTTTTAGTGGTATATTGATTGAAATGAACATTTCGAATTTCCATTTCATATTTAATAGCATGATTTTCTTCCATTGTTGAAAACTAAATTAGAAAAAAATCTGCTAATTTTCTATGCGATTTATGTGAGAAATGAATAAAGTGGGTATATATTATCAGAAAAAAGTGCGTGCAATTTAAAAAGTAGAATTTCGTCTCGAAATAAATATTTTATATTTATTACACACAGTTTAGTTTTACATTTTTTTTTCACTATTGATGTTGTACTAGGTCTAAATTAACGAAAAATGCATTTATCTCTCAAAGACAAGTACCTAGATATCAGAGCTTTTATGCACTTTAAGGAAAAAATATTGCCCAAGTTAAAGACACGTTTCATTAACATCAACAAATGTAGCATTCTTTTTTTTCGATTTCAAAGCAATTTTTTAAAAGTAAAATAAGAGTATAATTTAGATAAAAATATTTTAGTTAATATAAAGAGGCTGTGTAAGTTCTTACGAAAGAAGAATCCACACTTATTTTTCATTACAACTTGATATCATAGAACTCGATTCCATCAAGAAGATTCATGTGCATAGTAAATACTTGAGTATTAACCGTATACGAATGATTAATCACCAAAAATATCATGTTGTTATAATTGACGATTCAATTTCGAAAATATCATTTTAGTCTATTGACTATGTTCTCTGATTATAAAATATTAAACCTTAAGTTCACTAGTAGCATGCGATTAAGTCACAAGGTTACAATATATCGCTTACAATGTACCACATAATGAATATATGCAAAAATATTAAAATAATATACCTTTAATGCATCGCACTTTTATTTACTCGAAAATAATTTATTTTAGGAATTATGAATGTCAAGTAATTTGTAGGAAATTTAATGTACGTAAAATACAATCAATATTACTTGCAAATCATCTAGTGACTAAATATTCCAGTATGGAATAATTTTTCTCATTTTTATAATTTAATTTTTAAAAATTACAAGCAATTTTCTAATGTTTCATCAACTGTTTCTATAAAACATGCATGTTAATTCAAAAGACAATACATTTTTATCCTCTTATTGTAAAATCGTGTTCCTGTTTTAATTATCTTACAAAATGTGCAATGCCCCTGTTTACAGTCTGACATCATTATGCAGCAGAATTTTCAACTCGATCAGAATCCTTATTGAATTCCAGTGTTGAGAACGGAAAAAGTCTATTACATCGAGGCTCCTTTTTAGTCTGTTTTACCTTAATGACATTTCCGATATCTGATTACACTTTGAGCCAGCACACCTTATTATTAACCAGAAATAAAGTATTCATATGGAAATTTGTTTCTATTAGCAACAACGGAAACAGGGAACAGAAATGAGAGATAAGTTTTTTTGATGAATGTAGTATTGGATATTTTAAAAAATATTCACTTTGTGAATGTGACAATAAGTAAAAATAAGTGCATTCAGCATTTAGTTAATTAAGTTTTTATTTTCAATGAAACCGTTAAATGGTAGTTTTTTTTTACAGTCGATGAATTAAATATAAATTATTTTTCAAATAAATAAGAGAAATGCTTTTTTTTCCTTCATTAAAATGCTTATGAAATTTTCATTTGTTTAAAAAAACTTTGTTATCAAAAATGTAAAAATCGAGTGTTTATGACTTTAAACAAGTTTCATGAAGCGATACAGTAACTTGATATTTAGGTCTTAAATTTGAAGCCAGTTTCAAGAGTCGATGTGGTTTAGTGGTAAGGACTCGACTTCGAAACTGGAAGGTTTCAGGTTCGTTACCCATTTCCACCGAAGTACCATCGAATGAGTGGTTAAATCAGTCAGTGATAAACCTCCTTCCAATGATGTGGTGTGATGTCGAGACTAAGATGGCAGCTTAGTTGTCGTCATCGTCATCTAAAGCGGCTCAAAATTACTAGATCTGTCCCAAAATACTCCTAGCGTTGCTTTAAAACGGAACGTTAATATAACTAAATCAAACTATACTCGAGACAAGTTTCGGTACTTGAAGGTTAGAGTTCGAAATCTGATTCCATTTTGTATTTGCCATATATATTAGTCTTACCCAAAATTTTCATGGTAGTACTGGGTATATCGATTTTAATTTCCCTCTACCAAACCTTAGGGAAAATTTTAAAAACTGTTTCGTTGAAATCTAACAGGATAAAATTAAATTTTCAGGAGCATGATGTCTAATTTTTAATCGTATTGCCTTGTTAATATTAAACAAGCATTTTTCAATTCAGATTTAATTGACTCATCACAGATTCCGTGACCATTTAGAAATCTTATCTATACATTTTCAGCGTGCCTGCTCACGATCATTGCATCTTCGGTAATAAAGATGATATTGATCATCACGTTAATGTCTACTTTGTAACAAATATCTTCCATTTCATCAACACCAGGTTGGAAATGTATCGATCTAAAGTAAATATGTCGATCTGAAGTAGGTAATTTATCGAAAATATTTCCAAAAAGTAGAAATTCAGGAGCTTCTTCAAGAATAAGTCAGTCAATGATATTCTTGAGACAATGACATTCTTAGTCAGTGATACCATCATTGACTAAGAATGACCTTTAGGCTCGAGACTTTTCATTATATGGTCAATGTTAACCTCTCTTTCTCAGCTGTTAAAGGAAAATTCTACGTCCTTTCCACCCTTATTTCTCTTCAGATAAATTTTCAATGGATTTTATTTTGCCTTGAAAGAATACTGTTTAAAAGTCAATCTTATTCCTCACTAGTGGATTTGCATTAGTAATGAACATTATTATTATATTATATTATTCATAAATTAGTAACAATTTAATAATAATATTATATTATAATAGCTAATATTTTAAGTGTCATAACAATGGTATGCTAAACTTGTGACTCAAAAGGCTAAATTTTCTCTTGTTATTGTGAAATTTGAAATTGGCAATGCTGTATCAATGATAGTCTTTGTCATCTTACCGTGATTAAAAATAAGAGTTGAAACAACCCTTGCATCCTCAAGTAACTCTTTAAAGCAGGATATTTATTTAACTAAAATATCTAATCAGCATACAATTATATGCACATATAATATTTGCAAAGCTACCTGTATTAGCACATTTTAAGCTATCCCTACGATATTATTTGATACAATAATAAATTAATAATATTTTGAATACATTTTAAATCTATTTTGTAGAGCTTCATGAGATAATAGGAATTTAATTCATTAATAGTGAATTGTTGATTTCAAAGTTGTTACGGCAAGATCATCAATCCGTTTCAACTATTGCGAAAGGTAAATCTACTTCATTCTTAATTCAGAATAGCAAACTGGCGGATACAATCTAGCTCAATTAATTTCATTGAATCAAATTTATCACTGGCTCTTGGCTAATTTTAATAAGTGACGGTTTGTAAACTAAGGAACTAATATTGTTCCGAAGAGCATTTCTCGAAGGTGAAGTATTCGCCTATGTTATAAGTGAGTTGTATTCGTTATTAGCACATATACTATCTGATAAATGTATTTAAATTCTCTCATGTTTTAACTTATTTCAAAACGTAGTAGTTCAATATTCAATCAATTTAATTATACGAAAATGCTTTTTTTCTTTAATAAGTAAGATTGAGACTTAAATTATCAAAAGTATATTAAAAATATAACCTCTAAAATTAACCTTTTTGTACATTCTTTTAAAAACGAAATAATTAAAATAGTTTCGCTTATTTAATTTAAATATGATGATTTAATACAGGCTGTCTACCAAACGCCTCTTTTCCCAGTTCATAGTTTATTTAATAACGTACTTAGATTTCATAGACGAAAGCATATCTTACATGCAAAAGATGCTACTTTTACAATATCAATTTTACAAAAAATGTTCTTGACACCATATATTTTTATATTAAACAATAAGAAATGGCTTACTGAAAATGATTTCAATATTTGTTATATTTTACTGACCTACTTTGGCCAGAAGTTTCATGCTATGACTTTCCAATCAGATAATATTTGTTTGCATCATACCTAATTTTATAATTAAAGTATATGTATCAATAGAAATTCGCATTTTATTTCTTTATATGTGCTTTCTTCTTTCCAAGGTTCGATCTTCTGGTCAATGGTGGTGGGGCTGTAAAACTTCATTTCCAGAGGGAGCCTTTCCTCCCCCAGTCAGTCACGGTTATGGTTCCCTGGAACGAAATCGTGGTTGTGGATAAAATCACCCTTCAGTTGCAAGACAGGAGACAGAAGGCCCAGGAGGAAGACTCCAAAACCGTCACTTGTCCAGACCATGATTACGATACCATGAAGCCCGTTGTCTTGGCAACCTGGAAGCACGGATTTCAAGGTGGTTGTCCTGAGAGAAGTTCGGCTCTGGCTGAATCGCAGGTGAGTGACTTGCTGGGATCAATTACAATCAAAAAATGATTCCTTCGAATTCATAGATTTTTCTTAGCATTGAAAAATGGTTGACAATTCAGCTAAACTGCATGTGACTTATACTAAACTTTTCTGAACTTGCTGATTTAACTATTACGTAATATTTTTACTTTTACTATCTCTTTGATTGGTGTACATGTCTATCTATCTACATCTATACAACTATCTTCGCAAACATTGATGTTTAGTATTTAAATTATGGTAGTTTTATACATAATGTTTGCATCCTCTTTTGATACATTCTACTAGTTGGAAAGTCAATTAATGCGTTATTATTCAAAAATGAATTTTCTGTTCTCGGTAGTGAATGAATCGGTTAGAAAATAACTTAATATTCTTAACAGAAAGATTAAACTGATCGCTTTTTATATTTAATTAAAGAACGTATTGATGGGGACCAGATAAAGGCCTCAATCAAAATATGGTAACTAAGAATTTGGATATATTTTCCTTGAATTTGTGATTTCTAGTGTTGTTTTTAATCTGAGTAAGACTCGATTAATGTTTCAAATTTGTATAGGTAAAGAAATTTTTAAAGAATATGTGAAATATTGAAAATTCTTTGTTCTGAGAATCGGATATAGAAGTAACGAAATACATTTTAAAGTTCTAGACATTCCTTGCTTTAAAAAAATCAATACTTTACTCTCAAAAGTATGTATGTATCGGTTCTGTTTTCTTATGTTATTTTCACCATTTTACTTGAAAGAATAAAAAGTAATCCATACGAATTTATGTTTTGTTGCATTGTTACATGGTTATATTTCATGGCATTATGCTTTTGTAACATAAGATTTTATCTTTGAACTTCATTTTACAAATTTTCCCAAATCTGTAATATTGAATCTAGCGCATTTAGTGCCACTGTAAATAAGAGAAACTGACAGATATTTTTAATAGATGCCGAATGGTTACTAGATCAATAACTGCTGGCCTTGGTGAACATTTGTCGGCAAAAATGAAAAATTTAGAAAATACAAGATATATGTTTGTAATCGTAATTAGAGAAGTCTAAAATATTCATGCCACCTCAGAAGATCTAAATATAACAAAAAGACTAGAACGATTCAATATAGTGGATTTTTCTTAAAAGCGCTGGTAGAGGAAAGAGCTCTTCAATGTCAATGAGCGCATATTGTCATTTTCTTTTTGCTTGTTTTTAAAAGTTTCTTATGCTTGAATTCTCTCTTTCTAACTTCGTGTTTTCCGTTGAATAAAGCGGATCTCTCTCATCGTAACATCCACTGGGTGAAGTTTTGCATCTATACACATTTTAGATCGAATAATAATTAAAATTTAAATATTTAATCAAAAATTTACTTTTATAATTAAGTTATAATCTCAGCTGCTCCAGAGTAACGTAACAAAATTAATTAAATACAAGAAAGTTGACATATTTTTGCAATATACAACTTTTATTTTTGAAATAACCACAAAGTTATTTAAATTTATAAGCTTTAAATTTTGAATTTGCTTTCGAAATGTACAATATTTTGTGCAATCCAAGCTACAAAAACTAGAAATTACTTAAATTGCGTCACTATAAGAATCAGTCATCTCAGAAGTATTTGTAGATCATTATAAGACTCAAAAATAATTGTATTGGATTTTTGCCTAAATTAAATTTTAATATTAAGTAGATTCAGTTTAATCTTAATTCAGATTTCACTTTAAAATTGTTTTTGAAGTGTGGAACATGTAGTGCAATCGAAATTATAAATCAAAATTGCTTTAAACGATTCTGGTAAAATTTCTAACACCATTTCAGCTTTGTTTTCTGATATGTATTAAATTGATTCTGAAAATGCTAAAGATAAGTATTTAATGATATTATTTTTTATTAACAGTTATATGCACTTAAGAGACCCAGTTTATAATAATTTTTTATACGACGGAAATTTTTTTCTTTAAATATGCCTAATGTAAAACTATTAAAGATTATTACAAAGACGATTTTAGTTTAAAGAATACAAAAGGTGTCTTTTATTGTTTGAATTGAACATTATTCACAAGCCTTTCAGAAAATTAAATATCGAACAAAACATCCCTTTTTCTGACTTCCAACAAATATTTTAAGATAAGCATCGATACCTTATCTCGAATCTTCCCATTTTGTTTAAATTAAAAGGTTAGACTGAAAACATCCTCCATCTAGCGAAAGCGCAACAGTTTATTATTTTTTTATGCGTCACTATGGACCTTAATGCAATGATGGCGAGGCACCAGATTCATAAAATCTTTGAAGAGCCGCCGTAAAATGACGGAATCACGATCCTCAATCCTTTCTCCGGAAAGAAAAGGGTTTTTTGTAGTGTCCATAAATTTGGATCGATGGGAAAGATTTGATTTGTTACTCGGAGAGTTTTCACAATTGGATTTCTTAGACTCGAAAATAAAATGGTCAGCAGTAAAAACGAAGAAGGATAAGAACGGGAGTGGGGGAGAGAGAAAAAAGAGAAAAATATTCCTACGAAAAGACAATGAAATAGAAGTATTTCATAAAATACGAACTAAATTTTATTTCGATAAACTGGTTTTGACGTTTTTCAGTTTTCCATTTTCCTTCCTTTGACCCGGGAATACGTATGATTCGTTTTTCAGAACAATTTCTTTTTCCAAAAAGATATCGGTGTCGAGAGGATATCATAATAATAAATGAAGCGAATCCTTTCAAATTAATTGAAAATTATTGTATTGGTTTTTACTTAGTATAGACTTAGTATACATAACATTTAGTATACAGACAGTATACATAGTACATAGTATAAACAGTATACATAGTTCATAGTATAGACAGTATACATAGTACATAATATAGACTTAGTATGCATAGTATAGACTTAGTATACATAGTATATACAGTATATATAGTATATAGTACATATACATATATAT
>JAPMOQ010005572.1:3217478-3227977 GCA_026543055.1 Argiope trifasciata
ATAATATAGACTTAGTATACATAGTATACAGTATATATAGTACATAATATAGACATAGTAGATAGTTTAGACATAGTATACATAGTATAGATTTAGTATGCATAGTATAGACTTAGTATACATAGTATATACAGTATATATAGTACATAATATAGACTTAGTATACATATTACATACTATAGACATAGTATAGACAGTATACATAATACATAGTTTACTTAGTATATATATAGTATGGATATGGAAAAAGTATCGTAGAAAATTCGAAATTGAAGAATATCTGCTCTTAACACCTCCCTGGGTTTGAACAAGCTTTATAAAAATGTATACCTGTCAGTCTGTGACAAAAATAACTCACAAACACTTTGAGCTAGATGATTGAAATTTGTTAAATAGTCTATACAGCAAATTTGAATAAAATCTGAAAGAATAAATCAGAGAAAATCTGTCCTGTTTTAATATAAGTTAAAACGATAATTACAAAACCAAGAGAGCTACATAGATAAAATTCGGAGCACAAATTAAAAATCTTTAGTATAGACACGTCAAATTTTGAACCAAATCCAACAAAGCCTAATAGTGTGCCGGTCTGTACTTTCACATAATAATTCAAAACCATAATGGTTTAAATATGTTAAATTAGTTATGGGATTTTGTGATTGCAAGTGCAGTTTTGTGTCACTTATTTTTGTTTGTTTGTGCGATTAGTTCAGAAAACAGTGTCTAAAACAAAGATTCGATTATCTGTTTCTATCATCCGATGCCTGGAATTAATCGACAAATAACTCGCCTAGAAAGGCACGAAATTCAGGAAAAACTCTAGCCAAAAGTTATAATTTCATAACTACTGTATGTTAATAATAGGTGTTCTCTAGCATATCAGACTTATTAGAGTTTTGCAGATTTTCACATTTTATTATTACTCTGCTAAAAAACTAGTATCATAAAAAAGTATTTTTTAACTATAAGGTGATAACTGTAGTATAAAATAATTTTTTGCTGTAATAATTACAAACATGTATGAGCCATGTTTTGTAAATTTAAATCAAATAATCTAGCGTATAGTTCGTTAACGTATGCATACAAAGATATTCGTCTTTATCTACATAAATAAAAATGAATGTTTGTCTGCATGTCTCTTATGAGCTGCCGTACTTCTCATTCTATTGCGATAAAACTTTGAATACTTATTACTTATAATTACGGGATGGATACAGACATAGTGAAATTATATAATATATAGAAATAAAATAAATGCATTCTTTTCCGATATGAAAATAAATATTATTATTTCTATCACTCCTAATTAAACAAGACAGTTATTTTAAATTTCAAACCATATTTTCAAAATTACTTTTTATGAGACAGCAACGCGCCAGGTACCAGCTAGTTAGTAATAACGATATTTAAATGCACCAGTTTCTGCATATGCTTTTAAAATTTCATTAGATAAACATTTTACATCAACATTTCACATATTTTG
Source organism: Argiope trifasciata (assembly GCA_026543055.1). NCBI lineage: Eukaryota > Metazoa > Arthropoda > Arachnida > Araneae > Araneidae > Argiope > Argiope trifasciata. The sequence goes on from JAPMOQ010005572.1 coordinate 3,218,962, forward strand.
CAATTTTAACCTAAATTTCGGAAACCAAGATAAAAATCCAAATTTCAGACTTTTTACCATACTATTTATATTTTATTTTGATTAAACTTAGCATTTAGATTTTTAAAATTCAGAGATATGCTTAAGAATTGAAATTCCATGCGTTTCTTTTTATGTGATTAAAACTAAAATAAAGCATCTTTTGGTATGAAAAGAAAAGTTCTTTTACATCCTAAAAGATACAGTTCATAATTTAATAAGTTTAGAATTAATTGCAATAAATTCCACCAATCTAATTACTTATATGTAGTAATAATTTTTAAGCCCAATTATACAAAATATTTTTTACTGTCCTATATGAAATTATTCGAATGTTGGTATTAGTTAATAATTAGAATTAGAATTGACAAAGGATGTATTTTGTGGTTTGCTGCATTTTAGAATTCTCTAAATTATAAGGAATTTCAGACGGTTTAGAGACCCATTGCTATTCCGTATTTAATTGCATTAAGCTTTATAATGTATAATTATTGTTTTAGGAAAGAATCATTAATATTTGAAGATATATGATTATGAACTTAATTAAGCACTTACTCCTAAAGTTATGCAAAGAATATTAATTTACTCTATAAAATATAAAATCTGTATTCCGTCAATAATTTGAGGGATGATTATATATACATGCATGGGAAAGTTGATTTTACTTCTTAAAATAGGCACTGTAAATTAATATTTCTACATTTAATTTGCAATTCAGTTAAGAGTATCTGGTATAAACATTATGTATTTTTACTTCTCAGGGGGAATTAGTAAGCATTTTCTAAGTATTTAGAAGAATAATTACAGCAGAAATTCAACACTAAAGGGAATGAAATACAATTGGAAATGTACTAGAGTTCGAAAATAGATGTTTAGCGCGGTACGTTTCCGCATTCCTATTCATTAGCTGCCTTCATCTCACTTTGTCTTAAGTGTCACCACTAATTTAATAAAGTGGCTAAAAATTATTGAATATTTACTTAACTTTGAAGCATAATTTATTGTAACTATTAGATTACTTGTAATTTAAGTAACCAAAGATAAGAGGTAAAGAATATTTATACATACTGAAGATTATTGATATTTATGTAAAGAATATGCAATTCAGTTACGTAGAGAATAAATAATTCAATTAAGCAAGAATATATGATTCAATTTATAAACTAAAAAATATGCATTAAATTATTATCAGAAAGATTATTGGATATATATACTTGGAAGGATGACTGCAGTGCCTCAATGAAAATTAATTTCTATATTTTTTATTCACATTGCAATAAAAAATAAATTGTATTCGGCAAAATTTGGAGTTTTTAAAGAGGATTCTAAAAATATTAAATACGCGTAGATTTTGAAATCCTATAAGAATAACTATGACTTGCATCAAAAAGTCATCCATCTTATCATAAAGGCAAATGAAATGAGATTATGTATTTCGGATGACAGTAGAATCTAATGCATGCTATTTGGCGCAAAATTTCGTTTTTCTGCTTCCTTAGGGCATGCATTTACTTAATCAACAGCATTCAATTTTTCTTCGTTGTAAAATAATAGGAAAGCTAAAAAGCTAAAAAAAACCTAGTGATTTTGAATTTTGTACAAAAATTCTTTATTTCATTCTATTGAAATTCTGATCACTTAATTCTGACATCCGAGACATTCATTTCAGTTTATTACAATTGGTTAATAGACTGAAAATTCTTAGAAAAGATATGAACCTTCAAAACTATAACAAATAGTAAGCATCAGCAAGAATTTAAATTTGTCTTCCCTTACTTCGAAACTGGATTTGGAAACCAGCATTGCATTTCTTTATGCTGAATTTGGTTTTCCTTTCCTTAATATCATAATTTACAGACTTTGTAAATTCTGATATGCTTGGACAGAAGATCTTTCGAAACGTACTACGATGCCAACTTGTTAGACCAAAAGCTACCAAAATTGGCATGAAGTTTCTTCTTGGGTATTAGTACTTACTAAGAAAAGTTTTTCCAAGTTTTAAGATTAGCAGACTCAATCATTTTGGTAAGAATGATATTACCTTAAAAGACTTGAGGGGTGAAAATCCCCATCAAAACCTCTTTATTTTTCTTAAAGATACTGGTATATACAAACACATTTGAGACCTTTTTACCATTTTTATTAGAAATTTACTTAAAGCATTTTTCAACCAATTCATTCTTCCTTTTGACTAACATTAAGAATGAAGTGGTTACATTATCTTCTTTTTGGTGCAGCATAGTCTTGAGCCAGAAAACCCAACCAACCAATCAATCAAAGCTTTAATTAGATACTTAATCTTTTTTAATAACTTTGTACTCTTTTCGTATTTACAAGATCCTTTTTATATCATTTTAAATTTGAAAATATTATTTTTTCAGTGATAACAATTTTCTATTCTATTTTAAGAAATTTGTAAAAATAATTTAAAAGTTTCTTTTACAACAATCCTTTTTATTTTTACACTTTCTATGATTTTACATACGGTGTTACAAATATATTAAGTACATTTTTATAGGAATATTATTGTAACTATGTTTAAGAAAAAGTTTTCAGTTAAAAGTCAAATCAAACATAAACAATGATGCTTTAGACTCGCTAGGTTTTCTTTTTCGTTATGAAGTTATACGTTTGAGTATGCAATGGATATTAATTTATTTTTACATACGTATATAAATGTATAATTTTGAAATCCGATAACATTTTGAAAGAAGATAAGAAACATGATCGTGCTATGAATTAAAAGCAAATATACGATTAGATGTTAGATAGCATGAGCAATTAGGTTATGACATTATACAAATACTTCCTATTACTATTTATAGAACTAATATACTTTAAAATATAAAATAAACCTAGGGAATCATTCTCCCTTCAACTTCCTCATAAAGAATAAAGCATTTTATTTTTGGTTCTCCTTATAAGACCCTCCATCCTCAGAAAAATTATATGGAAATAAAAATACTATTATAAAAAAATAATGCTATGAATTTTAAAGTGGCATAAAAAGGTTATGACTAGAAATTATTGTGAGGAAAATGTTAAGTAAAATTTTAAGTAAAATTTCAATTAATTTTTATTTTAAAATTTAACTTAAATTTCGAAATTCCTTTTCCTATGGCCAACAGTTTTCTCAGTTGGGAGTTTTGAATGATTTCACATATTACAAGACGCTTCGAAAAATGTAATCCTTTTTATTTTAAAACATGAATTTTTTTAACATAAAACTGAAAATACGATCCGCAGTTTGAAATTAATTTATTTTTAACAACAAATCCTGAATTTAATGCTTTAATTCAAACTTTAAACCATTTCATTATAAATCCTCAATTGATAACATTCATTGTTCCATTTCAGGTGATACAAGAGAGCCTTTTGATTCCTGGTACAGATCTTCATCTTGTATACCACAGCAGTAGGGCAGGTGGCTATTTATCCACCATTCAGCTGCAGCTGACTCCAGATATCATTCCCACAGATCTCACATTGATCCATCTGCGAATATCTATCGAAGGTATCCTATTCGAAAAGCTCTTTGAAGCAGATCCCGCAGTGAAATATACATATGCATGGAACAGGAGAAATGTTTACAGACAGAAAGTTTATGGAGTTGCAACTGCAACTGGTGAGTTTTGTTACTTTGTTTCTTCATTATACTATGTAAAAACTTTTTTTAAACAGTGAGGACATAGAGTGGCTATGAATCCTTCTACAGCATTATCAAAATTCTTTAAGCAAAACTGAAGAAGAATCAAGAGATATTCTATGTTACATTCTTCTTTAAGAATCCGCAATAAATTTGACCAAGCGTACCAAAAAAAAGAATGTTTATCTACTAGGTGATCACGAAATATTTCGAGTTATAGTCTTTCTTTTTAAATAATCTTCTGCACAAATGTCTAAACGCTCAATTGCTTTCATTCAAATCATCTCAAATAAAGAAAAACATTAAAACTTTATTTAGATGTCAAATCATTAGAAATTTTGAAAAAGCAAATCATTGTTAGACCAGAGACCGCAAAATAATTCTTGGAATATTATAGAGTTTAATTCCACCAATTATTCAGCGAGTTTTGGCAAAAAGGCTGAAATCTACAGTAAATAATGATCATCACTGGGGTTTCAAAATCTTTTAGATGAAAATTTGTTTTTATTTATTTTTTAAATATATTTCAGTGACTCTAGGCCAAAAACACCCTTCGAAACTAAATTTTATTTAAAGCTTTTCACTAAAATTTCACTGAATACATTTTAAATATTGGTGGTGAAGGTGGAAAATTTATCCCCTGCATTAAAATATGCAAAAAAAAGGGAAATTGCTTACATTTTTGTTTTGTTTTTCCTTTAAAAGATGTCTTTTTACATTCTGAATCAATAAATTTTCAACACTGAATTCCAAATGCAAAATAAAATCCATTTGGCTATCATATTACAACATTTAATGAAAGAAAGAATCTCTCTAACGTTAACTAACACTCGATAATAATTATAGGTTAGTCAGAAAATCGTTGCTTAAAAAATAAATTATTCACGATACTTCCATTTAAATTTTAAGTCAAATAATTTTCTTTATAAAAAATTATGTCTGAAGTTGATTTCTAGAAAACTTAGCCAACTTCTGCGAGGAATTAAAATATTTTAAATTCAGATATGCGTTTTTCAGATCTAATTTCTGGTTAAATATCAATAAAAATATTTAACTAAGACTTCACTGTAAACTCATTATACAGAGCTTTAAAATTCGCTAAAGTCAGCAATTTATTTTCTAAAAAATTCACTATTAAGCTCTTAAATTTTAACTATATACATATTTACTTAAATATTTATTATATATAAATATTTATTGAAGAATTTTTTAAAGTTGTGTGCCTTACGAGTACATTAAACCGACAAAATTAGATATTTCCACCTAAAATGCAAGAAAGTAAAGTAAAAACTACGATCTTCTCAATTGTCTTAAAATTATAAACTTACTTACTATTCTTAAGTAACATTATTAGTAGTAACACTTTAAAGCTTATAATAGCATAATTTGCACTAATATAATATCAGGACTTTTGTGAAAAAACTAATTTTATAAAGGGAAAAGACTCTTTATAATTTCTTTATGAGGTAGATGTAAATAATAGACGAGTTTCAGGAACAGTTATTTAATTATTTTCTATGTTCCACATTTCAAGAGACTAAACAAACAGGAACACGAAAATACTCTTCACTCAAAATATAATCTAATAATGATTCCCAAGAAGGATTATGGGAAAATAAATCTTGATGTTAATAAGGTAACCCCATCTGTTGTATCAAAAGAGAAAGTAGTAGAACCATGTAACCACAGCAGTTTTCAGTTTCCCATAGGGGAAGAACATGGACGTAACAATAATTCACTCATCATCAATAAATATAAAAAAGTGCAAGCTTTAATACGGTTTTTTACATGCAATAAAGAAATAACTAAATATTATATTAATAGTAAAATTTTGATGAATTCTGATAAAATAGACACATTTGTTTTCATGAATATTATTGTGTAGTCAAACAAATTTAAAAGTATTGTTCAAAAATAAAAGAAAGAATTTAAAAACTGTGCAACCAGTGATAAACAATATAACAATCTCGTAAAAAGCACTTTAATCTAATTGCTATATATATATATATATATATATATAATCACTTTTTATTAAAGTGTTTACAAATATCAACCATTTGCTTAAATAATATAAATATAAATTTCAGCAAGACTAGGATCTTAATAAATGAATATATAATCCCATTTGCATTTTAACAAAGTTAACTAAAATTAAAAACTTAAAATAAACTTAACTTGGTGCTAAGTTAAAATTTCTATCAAATGTAAAAATGATTAATTTATTATAAGAGAGCTCTATTAATATGTCCTGATGTTATAACACCACTAGATCAATGTTTTTAAAATTCTTACGTGCATATAAAGTAAACGAGAAAAAAATAATTCCCAACAATTTCTTACACATTTGCCTTATTTTTTTTGGTGTATAAATTCTACAAATTAGGTAAAAAAAAAATGCCTAACTTTTTTTATTTATAAGAAATTTTGTATGCCTCAAACTTGTTAGAGATACCATCAAACTATGAATCATTAATATTTATTCATTTATCATTTATATATTTATACATGAAAAAAGGTGATGATCATATCTGAATATCTGTGAGTAAATAATATTTTTTCATGCAAGTTCTTTTAAGTAAAAAAATATAATGCATTAGCATTAATTCTAAATTTATATTTTGGTGTAGATAATACAATAAAAAAAACCATCAATCCAATTTCAATAGTTTGACATTTTGATGCAAAACATTTATAGTTGGCAACAGTCTCTATTCAAACAGTCTTATGAAAAAAAACGAGATTTTTACTTAATGTTGCTTACATTTGGGACCATTCAGCTTTCATTTTCTTTTTATGCTATTTTCTTGAATATCCTTTTGTTGTTCAAGCAACATTTCAAAATGCAAAGGATGGCGAACTATTTTAAATATTCTTCTCTCAATAAGTTAAAGTTCCCAATGGATCAAAAATGATCCATGAAAGAAATTGTATGATAGCTTTCTCATACTTCAAACCACTTCCACTTGTCTGGAACTCTTCAAGTTCCTTTGTTCGACCTGCTTATAGCTTTTGCTTCTTCTACCAGAATAAAAAGATGAATATAGTCACTTTCACTTCTGCCATTTGGCGAGACGGCTAAATTACTCATCATTAATGTGGCAACGAGAAAAATCGTCTGCGTCTCTGATGTGCAATCACTTTTGGCGTATGTTTTTCATCGTTTTTGAATATAAATAAGCTGAAAAATGGGATTCATTTGGTTGTCTTCGAAAATTCCAAAGATGTATGGGATGAAATAAATATATTTAGTCGATATATTTTTTTCTTACTAGTAGTGAATAGTTTGGTGATAAAAAAAAGAAAAAGGATAATAAACTAAGAAAGCATATTTCACTCGCTACTTAAGTTAATTTGGAATATTTATTACATTACTTCTTGGCATAGAAGTAAGTTTTTTACAGTAGAACTATTTTATGTTTAAAACTTCTTTTCTTATTTATTAATACTTTTTTGCATAAATATGTAGGAATAAACTGTATTTTTGGTTATTACGTCAATTTTCATTTTTGTCGAAGTGTTTTGGCATCGAATGAAGTATACAATAAATTAAATTAAGGAAATTCGAATATCATGCTTTATGTAATTGCTAAAGTGCAGCGTCTTAATTCAGTTTGTTATTCTACGGCGTTGTATTTCTTTTCGTCTAAATAGATATATATTACTACATAAATTTTGTGAAATGAATTAATGATACATATATCCATTAGAAATTTCACTAGGGTATTCGTTATTCATCCCTTCATTCCATGAGTATGCCAATTTAAAGAAATCACATCAAAAACTTCGAGACATGTACAGTAAAATACTAACACGTATTCTTACAAGGAATTTAATTCTCAATATGTTAGCTTAAATATACTCATAATATTAAAAGCAGGACAAAATATAAATATCTCATCTTTATCGCAGTTTTAGAGTCTATTAAATCTGACGTGATCTGCTTCAAATGCGTTACGGTATTCATCTTCAAAACTCATTACATATTTTTTCAAAATTAATGAGGCACCCCCCCCCCCCAGAAACATCTTTGTATCCTCCGTAATAAAGGTTTTATTTATATATCTTCTTAGTTTAAAAACTGGTGATTTCTGTCAAAGTTATGAAAGGCACAACTGCTCAATTTTTTATTTTCAGAGTACCACGCAAAAACGTTTTAAAGCTTATTATATAATGAAGAATTTGATTTCCAATTCAGCACAATCCTTTCTGAAATGAATTAAGGCTACACATTAAATACTAAAATTCTATTCTAAGTTTCATTCATCTACCTATTTACTCTTCGCATCTTTGGTGTTCACTTACACTTAGATAGGCAGACAAAACCGATATCGTCACACTATTATGCGTCTACTTTTATCCACAATATTGATAAGGCCGCGGTGGCCCGACTTCCCAACTGGAGGGTTTCAGCTTCTAGACATGATACCATCGAAAAACCATCATGTTAGTGGGTCTGGTGCACGTTAAATCCGCCGGGAGCAAACGCTCTCTCGCTGGTGTGATGTGGAAGTTTCGAGATATGAATCCAGCTCAAATGTCGTCCCTGTAGTTCAAAATTACAAAGTCCGTCTCAAAATAAACTTAGCGTTGTTTTAAAACTGAGTGTTAATAAAACTAAACTAAATCGCAAATTTAATTTAACGACACATACCGACTTTCAACAATCTAGCTTAAATCATTTTTGTGTTAATATGTATAGGCAGCAGGATGTAATTCCAAAAAATGTGTTTATAGCGCTTTTGAATATATTTTGAATCGTAGAAATTCTCAAGAGCCTTTAGGATGAATTTTTCGGCAATTACACTTTTTTTTCTTCCTTGTATACGAGGAAAATATAAAAAAGAATAAGAATGAATGCAATGAGTTATTAGATAATGCAGAACGTGTAATATGTTTTTATGTGTATGATTGTAACATTGAGTTGATTTTACTCTGTAAGCTTATTTATATGCAAAGAATATTCAAAATTACGAAACTTTTTTAATATCTAATAGACAATTTCTTTCCAGACTTCTAAATAAAGAATGAAATTTTTAAATTATTAAAAACGGAAGTACTCTAAACTCTACAAAATCAAATAAAAAAATGTAACCTTATTAAAATAATAAAGAATTTTGCATAGATGAATTCCTGGTTGGCATGGTTTCAAGAAAAATCTATTAAATTATTCAAATTCTGAACTGAAGTACTTTTTAGTTAATTTAAACAAACAAAAAATTAATTTTAAGAAAGTTTTCATTGTAATATTATTTATAAAAAACTTACATTCAATTTCAACTTCATTAAAAACTTGTTTTAATAAAAAAAGATTCCACAGAAAAAAAATAATTCATCCATTAAGCTTTCATTTTA
>JAPMOQ010005572.1:3227987-3257343 GCA_026543055.1 Argiope trifasciata
AAAACATTATCATGTAAAACAGAACTCATAATAGAAGTGACATTCCCAGACGATTCAAAACCAAGCAGCTTTTGTGTCACCACACGTGACCCATTTCAATCCCGCTGAATGTTGCTTCTTTGGAAAATTGCTTTCACTTGTGGAGAAAAAGTTGCGGTTAAAAAAAGTACAGAACAAAAAGGAACAACAAAACGAGACGCAAGTGTTGATCGAAAAAAATCGACCGGAATTCGTCGAATGCTTTTATCCTAATTACACAGTCAGTCTCTCCAGAACACACGACGATTGAAAAGATAATGCTTCTGAGCAACCGTGCCATCCTTGTCGAAGACCCAATGACATATTATTGACAAATGCGGGGCACTGCCTCTGCACGCTGTGTGTTTACTCGATACTTTAGGAAAAGGACTTTTCTTCGAATTCACAATCAATTCGTCTCTTTTCACTCACACAAATGGCTTTAGAGGGAAGAGGTATACATTTTTAATGCTATCCTAATCCTTTCTTTCCATCGGAGTGGATTGGTTAAATAGATTGTGTTTGCTGGTGAGTCTCTGCATAATTGTGGGCTATTGATTGTGATCGTTGTGGTCTACCATTGTGTTATTCATTAGTTTATGCTTTTATTACTTGTAAATGAACTTAACACAAAGCGCCAGGTGTTTTCTTTCATCAGATAACCATTTTGAAATTATTATATATTTCGATTTTCTTGAGTGCTAAGAAAACGATAATCACAATGTTGTAGATGTGTCTAGTGCATTTATTTGAAAAATGACTCCCATATTCTTTTAATAATTCCTACATCATGATTAATTAGGAAATGATTTACATCCATTTCCAAAGACAACTTTGTGGGCTACGGTCGTGTTAAAGTCTCGGCTTCGAAACCGGGAGGTTTGAGACCCGATTCCACCGAAGAACCGTTGTGTAAGCAGATCTGGTGAGCGTTAAATCTGTTGGAACTAAATGTCTTATGTGGAAGTTTGGAGAGGGGGTGCCAACTCAGGTGTCATCCACTTCATCTGACTGCAGCTCAAAATTATGAGGTCCGTCCTAAATTAGCTGTAGTGTTGTTTTAAAACGGGACGTTAATATAACTTAACTAAACAAACCATGGACGAATTATTCTTACACATGAAAACGCAGATATTGGATGACCATAAACTAACTTTCATTGTTTGGCGGTATCTGTAGCTAAAATGAATCAACAAAATGAAGCTACATTTCATATACAGACTGAGGCAGGCATGGAACGGTATATTCTTCTGACAGAAAATAGTATTATAGAGGATAGTATCAATAGGGGAAATACTGGCGCAGCGAGAATACCATTATGAACAAGTTTATAAAACTCTCAAAAAATAACCCTTTATTCATCAACATTAAGGTTCACTGAACGTCGTGCAACATTTTCTTTAGGCTGACTTTCCCTGTATACATCATATTGTACTCGATGTATGACGTTCTGTACTAGTGCATACAAACTGCCAGTTTCGATGTTCATAATGAACCGTCTTACGTTCTATTTCAAAACAGGCTGGTTTGGAACGCCACCAATGTGTATTACAGATTTCAGGTACCCCCACAGCCAAAAGTCACATGAACTGAGGAAACGGGCAAGCTATTCCGTCTAAAATTATTGGCTGATAACTCTCTCAGTACCGATATGCTATCTTAAAAGACTTAGTAGAGAACGATGAATTTGGGGCTATGCTCTATTTCGCTTTAAAATTATTTAGATCAAGCACTGTCTTTACTGCAGTTGATGGATTTTATGGCTACCCTGTATTTATTTTCAATATTTACATTTTTGAGAAATATCTATGCATAATAAGGGTTGAAAATATGCATCCTCAAATGCTGGCTTTATTCCGAAAAAATCTCCATTATTCTGGTTTTAGACCACATTAATTCAGTTTCAAAAAAATGTTAAAATGCAATTATTTGTCCGCTGACCATTGTTAACTTCTTTAAATAAAAATGGATCCAAACTAATCATTTTTAGATATTATTTTATTTTTCATAATCGTCCTTGAGTTGATTCTGCTAACTCCAATTTCATCCAGTTAACTGTTTTTGACGAGTATACTCGTCATGGAAAAGAGGTAACATTATGTATTAAGACGAGTTTATTCGTCATGAGTAATAAGTAGCGACAATTTGCAGTTTGAATTACAATTTTTTTTAAAAAAATTCAAATATAATCGTTTTTGGAAGTTACTGTAAAAAACGCTAAAATTTTATTAAATATTTAGTTAAAATTTCAAACGTATTGTATCGGTTCCCCTAAAACTTTATTGCATATTCTCTAAAAAACTATTACCTCAGAGAAAGACGTGCACTGCAGTAACATACAATAGCTACGAAATATTGACGTCTAGATTGAATTTAGCATCTTTACTTAATCTGTTTTGTCACCTTGGCGAGTTGTTTGATGGTTACTCCATGGTTAATAGATATGTTAAATTGATCTGAAAATATTTTTTATACCTTAGAGGATTGTACTATACCTATAACCTTCGCATGCAATATGTTTTCCAAGTTTTATCGGAATCGGATGAGCGGTACGGCAGCATATAACAGACATACAGACCAGCATTCATTTTTATTTAAATAGATAATTAGAAAATGCTGGGAAATTGTTTCAGGAATCCTATAAATTCCACACCCGGAAATAAAAATTATTTTTCGTAGTTCCTTTCATATAAAATAGCTCGTTTTAAATGCATAAAATTAATCAAAATTTAACAATATCTGATTTTTTAGTATAAGGTAGTACCGTTAATTTTAACATCCTTTTTTTCCATGCCATAATCAAACTTTTAAAATGATTTGAAAGCATGATAATTTCGGGCATAGTTTCATTCACTTGTATAAATATTGTTTTAAATTTCTCATAATTACACCCTGAAGATGATGAGAAGTATTAAAAATGAAAACGTTTCTTAAAGTATTTTAAAACTTAAGAATTTCCAATAATCAGGTAAATGATTCTTTATTTCCATGTAAATACTTTTAATTATTTAATTATTCTCATTTGCCTTGAGAATATTTCTATTCGTAATCCGAAATCCTATTAGCTGTTAAATATTCACTAAAAATTGCACGCAAAGGTGCAGAGGAAAGCCAGACCAAAATACGAATTTGCAGCTGCAGCTGTTCTCACAAAATACTGCAGAAAATTCTCTAATGCAGTTTTTCTGTTTTCAAAACTAATTATTAAACTACTGGTTCTTTATGTTGAAATACTTTATAGTTGGCTTAAGTTTGCACGATAAAATAATAACACTTTGGTGTAATTTTCTATAATAACCTAGAAGTTTAGAAATTTGAAATCAATTCCCTATCATAATAATAAGCAAAAATTTAACATTCATATAAAATCTTTCATATTTTCGTGCAAAATATGTGAATTATCAAAAATTCTTAAAAAATATTATTTTTTATATAATCTAGCGCTCTGAAAATTTTAAAACAACAAAAAAATTTAAATCTCTTCTTTTCTGAGTTCTTTCATATCTCAAAGTAATATGCGACTTTATGCTACGTGAAATCTTCTTAAAACTTGACAGCTTTCAATATTTCGCATCTTAGAACGGGGAGATTTTTCTACAAGGAAAGATAAAAATATACAAACAGCCATAGACTAGTTTCAACTGCTTTTTGTCACTGAAAAGAATCCTCTGTCACTGAAAAGTGTTCCGAAATTTTCTAAAAGTAATAAATTTCGGAGAAGTAAAAGAAATTCAAAACGCCTTTATGCAGTAATACTTAGCTTGACTTTCACTAATCTGTACTTTTTCTTACATAGTATTCAGAAAGTATTATAATCATTTAAAAATTTGAACTCGATATTTTGACAAATCTTTACGCTTTAAAACTCCCCAAAGTTTTCAAGAAAAAAAACACACCATATTTTTGAAAAATATTAGTCTATATATCTATCTTTGACAAAGATAACACAAAAACACTGTGATCTAGATGGGCGAAATTCTATATTTCTGTTATGATAAGAGATAATAACAGATAAAACTCATTTATATTATTATCTTTGTCTATCTGTGTGTAAACAAGTTAATTAAAAAAGGCTTTGAACTAGACCGATGTTCTTTATATCAAATGTGTAGATTTCTGTCAATTTTGATCAAATTACCCTCAGAGAATGTCTGTGTGTCCAACTATTCGAACATAAGTTAAATGATAATTACAGGATGAATAGATGTAGATAGATAAAATGAAACACACAGATTTAACCCCTATAGTGAAAATAAATATCAAATTTTGAGCAAACATTGATCGGCAGTTGTTTGTACTTTCATAAACATGTAAACTGAAAAACGCAAAGACTTAAATATACCAAATTTAGTATAGGATTCAGTCATGGGTTAGTCAAATTTTTACTTTGATTGGTTGAGAAAAACATGTCAGAAGCACAAATTCCATTTTCAGGTATCCTTAATCGCAGCCAGAAATCCATCCAAAACACTTGCTATGGGTGATACGATAGATTCAATAAAAATGTAAAAATTTACGGCAAAGGTTAATATATCGCTACCATTGTATATCAGGGTCATGCAAGACGTTCTCAATGATAATACTTTTATTAGAGAGTATGCGGAAAAATTTTGGTGAAATAGCTTCCATTAGTTACTTATAATCACTTAATTTTATTTTTCTTGCTTACAAAAGCAAAACTCTGCATTAGCAATTGCAATCAATTCCTGATAAGCTAGAGTTTGAACTCATTTACATTAGTGAATTCATGATTATAATACACCAGTTATGTGTTATCCGAACTTAATTCTCGGTGTTCCAAAAATATAATTACATTTCTGTTACTCCCTACAAATCAAAAAACGAATTCCATATTTAATTCTATTGATGATATAATATAAACTGTAAATTAAAAAGTATAAAGATAAAAAATTATACACCTAAAATTTTACTTTTTTAATAATGAAAATTGATGACTATACCTGAAAACTGATATAAGATGTCTTTGAAAATTATGATGAATAAAAATGTGTTAAATACAGAATTTCTGTTCAGAATATTAAAAAGTCTAAAAAGCTATCTTTATTTCAAGTAATACTTGTGGTCACTCTAACCATGATCCAATGGATAATTTCTAAAATTTAAAATAATTAAAATATTTCCGATCGAAAAATTACTTGACGATTTATTTTCATTCATTTTCTTTTCTGCTTAGTTCCAGGGAAATATCATATCACGCGATCATTAACTTTTCGTGAGCACCAGCTTTTAACCTTAGTTCACCTTTCAGCGTGTGCGGCCGTCATACCAACATGAAAGGTCGCGCGTATTTCCCACCTACACTATAGTAAATTGCAAATTTTCAAAAGCTTAACTATTAAAATTATATTGTAAAGAGCTTAGGATTAATAACTACAATCACTTTAAACATTTTTTACAATATAAACATAGATTGCAATAACAATATAAAATGACCACGAATTGATTTAAAAATAATATAAGTGCAATTGTCGGTATTTTGACAGAACAATTTGCATATAAAATATAGAAGTGCAAAAATACAGAATTTATGTTTAAAAAGGAAAAAGTAATTGAAAGTTAGAAATGAAAAGGAAGAAAATAGTTTCATTGTTATTTCATTGCAGCGTTGCAGTTTGAGCAAATGTGTTTAGTGTACTCCAAACATATAAATTTCTGTCAAATCTCACAACCGAACCTGGTTATTCTAGTCCGCTTTAATTTTGGCAAGGATTTTTTCCCTGACGTCGCATTTTCCACTTCTTCAATGCCTAGTTCGGCTTTTCTCTTTAGCACCTTTCATTTTAGCTCACTTTTTAGAGATGTAGATGCTTTTTTTTACATTTTCCTTTGTAAGTGCATTTACCAGCTGTCGCCAGTCTAAAACAATACGGATTTATTTGTAAAATCATACAAAATCAGATGTGACAAAAACTTACATGAACGGTAGCTCGTATCTCTAAAATACAAATATCTGTTCGGCAATGACCTATTAACGCCACAATCTTATGACGACAACTGAAAGTAAGTCAAAGGGAGGGGAACAAATAGCCAAAGACAGGCGTTCTCAGTACCACTGGATCTGAAGGTATAAAACGAAATTCATCTCTAGTGTATCTCTCACATGCGCGCACTCGCTGGAAGGTTAAATGGCGAGATTGACCTTTGAACCCACTTTCCTTTCTTTTCTCAATCACAAAGATCCAAACAACCTCATTTTAATTAAAGAAAGCCATCCTAGAGCCTGGTATCGAATATTCTGAACTTCCGAAAGACTGTAAAGAACTTCCCGACTATTGAGAATCTTACTTAAATAACGAGAAAGATACATTATTTAATTCCCACTTCTTCCCATCGATAGCTGGGGCCGCGGTTACTCGTTTATGGTGGTAAAGTCTCGGCTTCGGAACAGGTGGGTTTCAGGTTTGAGACTCGATTCCATCAAATTCTCGATTCGACAAAATCACGAGGTCCGTCCCAAAATAGCCCTCGTGTTGCTTTAAACGGGACGTTAATATAACTAAACTAAACTCCCATCTATAGCTGGGAATACTTAAAAAAAACATTCTATTTTTTCACTTTTGAATCATTTGAATTACATTTTTTCAATAGCAAAATATTTAAAGGACATGAAAACATGTACAGTTTTGTTATAAAGTCGCATTTCAATCCCTGACTTTCAATCTCGTTTATGCCGATGGTTATCTCGTTAACCCAGTGGTTGTCTCATCGGGACAACTACTTGCCACTGTCCCATTGTGATCACGTAACTTCCTAAAACAAATATGACTTACTATTGAGTTTAATTGTTAACCTCGGGTGAACGCTACTTTATAATTGAGATCAACTTAGCAGAGCTGTTCCACAATATTTTCATGATGCTCTGTTTTCAGGAAAATTTATAATTTGCGCATCTTAATGAAAGTACATTTATCTGAATATTCATAAACTTAAAATTCCTTGCTGGGAACAAATAAGACACAAATGACATCGACATAAATTATATTATTCATCCAAAATAAATATTATATTAACAAACACAAGTGGATATATTTTAGCTGTAATGGATGAAAAATTGTAATGAGCTCCCGTGATCTAAATATATTTTCTCGCTACAATATAAAATCCCCTTAAAAACTATATATTCCATATAAAACATATCGAAATATATTCATTGGCCGCGGAAGACTATTGGTAAGTTTTTGTCTTCAAAATCCGAGAGTTTCAGGCTTTGAAACCTGATTTCACGGAAGAACCGTCGTGTAAGAGGATCTGGTGCACGTTAAATCTGTCGGGACTAAATATCCTACCCCTGTGTGGGGTGAAAATTTGAGGAGGAGGTTCCAATCCAGGTGTCCTCCCCGTCATCTGAGGGCAGTTCAAAATTACGAAGTCTATTCCAAAAAAGTCCCAGTGTTGCTTTAAAAAAAGATGCTAATATAATTAAAATGAAATAAATCAAATATATACATGTAGAATCTTTTTTAAATTTATCCATTTACTATTGTACTTCTAAAAAAACGAATTCTTTAAGTTGAAATCAAAGCATATATATTATTATCTCACTAATAAGCTTCATATATAACATTAAATAATATTTGGAAATGTTGAAATAAGAAATTCAATATAATTACAAATAATTTTATATTCTTATACATGTTATATATTCTTAAAATTTTATATTCTTTTACACATAAATCTTGATATGCTCATAATAATGAAAATACAGAAAAAAAAATTATTATTCCACCATTTAATGAGCTACTAAAAATTCTTATAATACCATAATTTTGCTTTAGGAAAGTATTTAATTATTCTTTAATATTATATTCGAAAATGGCTTTAAAATACTTTTTTTTAAATTTTATTTATGGTCACTGTCTAGCTTTATTAATAAAGAAATCCGCCATTTTTATTGTCTCATTATTCTAATTAGCTACTCATCAGAGATAGGTAATGAAATGAATGTCTTCAGGTCATAAGAGATTAAATACTAAAATAATAAAACTGCTAATTAAAGAGTTTTCTTATGAGAATTCGGGAAAAATATTAGATCTAATGGAGATCACAAAAAATGACGTTCCAATCATAATCTGCTCATTGTACTATTTTAATTATAATGAATTTTTTTAAAAGAATGTTTAAAAAATAATAATTGGGTTTAGTACTTATTTCAATTTTTTGTTTTTTTTTCCGACTTTTTTTTAATAACCTTGACCAAAATAATCGGTAGTTGTATTTTAGCCAAGACTTGAATTATACTTCGGCCATCATATTATGGATATATATTTATTCAATTCAAAGTTCCAACTCAATAAATTCCAGACAGTATTATTTGACAATGGTATTTTAAATGAAATATATCATTTCATCTGAAGTATTTATATTTGTCAAAAATAGAAAATTTAATCGGTTAGGAAGGTTATTTCTTTGCCTTTCTAATACTTATATATTTAAAATAACTAAGGCTCTAACTTTAACTACTTGACTGTAATTTTTATTTTCACGTATACGAAATATCATATACAGAGAAAACATTGCAACAAATTTATTTTAACAAATCTCCCTAAATCTGGAAAGTACATTCTTTGAATTTATATATATATATATATATATATATATATATTTGAACACCAGAATTCCTAAAAGCTTTGCGCTAGATTAATAAAATTTAGTATTTAGTCTCTACTTCCAATTTATAGAGTTCTGTTAAATTTTGCTCTAAATCTATTCATTAGAGGCTTAATACAAATTAGCACGATAATTACAAAACGAAGAGATCTAGAGAGATAGAATTTAGTTAGTATCCTGTTAGATTATCACGTACATAATCTAAATTTCTTAAGATTATATACGTAATTTAGAACCATTTCATCAAGGCGTTTCCGTATTTCAGCTTGTACTTCCACATGCATATAAAAGGAATTACTCAAAGACGCAAATATTTAAATGTCTGAAATATTTTATTTTAATTTTGTGACTACAATTGCAATTCTTTGTCAGATTTTGGTTTCGATCGGTATGAAAAAAATGCATCTGAAATACGCATTCGGTTTTTTGATGCTTGTGTATTACTCGCATTCCAGCGATTAATTCGAATGAAAAATTAAAGATTGTATAATTCCTAGATTATTTCGTAACTATTGAAATCCATTGGCATTTAGAAGAGCAATTATTAAAAGGTTTATGAGATTTTGGAAAGACCATTCTAAATAATTATTCCATGCGAAAGAGCATATCTTCTAGATATTTCATGAAGATTCTCCTCTGCCTTACAGTACTATCTTACACCTTTTAGGGAGAAATGTTGCAAACACTAGTTCATTTGATATTCAGTATATGAAACAAATTATGAGTTTTAGCCATAACTATTGCACAGATTTCTTCACTTTCGCCTAACATATAAACTTATCTTTTATATATGTTATCAAGAACCATCTTCCAATTATGAGTGATAATGCACAATAAAATCGTCTCTAAGTCCTCAGTTTTAACAAATAGACTGATATTGCTAGTTTTATTAAACAATTATTATCGAGACTTACATGTCATAGATAACTAATAAGAACGGTCTATGTTTATTATGCAATTATAATCTAAAAATTTAAAAATATAATAATAAGATATTTTACGACAAGATGTAGCTCTCGGAATTCCACTGACATAATTAAATTTATTATGTAAATACGATGAGGGACAGCTAGTCACCGAAGTCAGTTAGTATGTAGATAATGTGAAGAGTTTGTCGCCTGCTGCTAAAGAAAATTGAGCATGCATTTCTGGGACATCGTTGTTTTGAGCTGCTGAGATCGATATAAATTTACTATTATGGTAAAATTATCAATAAATATAAATTTACCATTATGATAAAATTACAAATTAATATAAATCTATCATTATGATGTTGTTGTCGTGACCGTGTTTTTCACGGAAAGGGGGTGCAGTAGTTTCTGAGGGTAAAGACCCCTGAGCACCCAGAGGGCAGAAGTCCGACCTCTTACTCACACACACGACACAACCCTTTTTAGGGGGTGGTCGAATTCATTCATACACTCATTCATCCATCAGCAAGTCAGAATTTAGATCCAAATCAGAGACCGACTCATCCCTGATTCAGTACCCCCAGAGGTATCGTTTTTCTATGGGAACTTGGAGGACTTTGCAGTCTCGACATATTTAACGTGCCCCAACTGCCATTAGCCAACACGGCGGTCTTTGGCCAAGATGAGGACAGAGCCCGCCACCTTTCAGTTACGAGACTGACGCTCTACCAACCAGGTTACCACGGCCATTATGATAAAATTACCAATTAATATAAATTTACCAATAAATATAAATCTACCATTATGATAAAATTCGAATAAATATAAATTTACCATTATGATAAAAATTACCAAGAAATATAAATTACCAATATGATACAAATTTACCATTTTGATAAAAAGAACATGTATCAAACAATTTATCTAATTTTTTTGCCTTTCATTTAATGCATTAATAAACAAATCGCCAAATGGTTTTCCCCAAGTTGGAATTGATAAACAAATGCTACAAATGTATAATATTATTAATGAATCAGTATACTAAATTGCCCTGTGTATCTTCTTGTGATTATATATTACCCTTTCAGATAACAAATATGCCTTGACGTACAAATCGAAATAAATGTTATACTTTTTACTCCATTTTACGTATCAATACAAAATATAGTTTAACATAACAAATTATTTTGATAATCTGTCTAATCGAAATTTTTAATTTGTGGTGAACTCGATTTAACCTTTAAATTTTACATATATGTAGAATAATTAAGATGGTCCCTAATATAAATATAGATTTTTTTTAATGTAAATCGACGCATTTATTGAATAAATAAATCTAGCAAATCTGATTTGACTGTACTAATACTAAGATATTTATAGGGACAAAGCATGTGGTGTTCTAAAACATTACCTAACCGAAGGAGCTTTATATATGTTGAAAACATTTCTTTTACATGGGAAAACTAGTGTTTCTTATTTGCTTAATGAATAATTTTTATTTGGATTTTTTTATCCCTTGTTATTTATATTAATTAATGTTTCGTGTCTTCAATAATTTGCTTCAAAAAATTAATGAAGTTTCAAAGAGCTCGTGCTTCTGGCTTAGTTAATGAAATTTATAATTCTTATTCATCATCTTTTGATCAAACCATGTTTATATTTTTCAGTGTACGTTGGATACGAATACAAGTCGTGCCCTAAAATTATTTGGGAAGTCCAAACAACTCAAGTCAGTGGCCATGACATGAGTGTATCCGATATTGGAGGATGGAACTTGGATATACATCACAAGTACAATTTTCATGAAGGTAAGAAACTGAAGATTGCGTTTGTAGAATTTATTTCTTGTCTTTAGCCTTAAATATCACTTACGATAACTCCATACCTTAAAAAAACAGAACCGTGGCACACCGATAAGTTCAATGTCCTCTCGCTGTTGTGGTGGGATGTTGAGAGAGGGGTGCAAGCCCAAGTGTCGTCGTCCTCTGATCGTCGTTCAAAATTACGAGGCTCTAGTGTTGCTTTAAAACAACTAAACTAAATTAAACTAAACCAATAATTTCAATTTTATAGCTCATTCATTTGATAGGAACACCGATTGAGTCACAACTGCTTTACTCCTAATCCCTCGATGAACAACAAGCAGCCTTACCCTGACCTCCCCCCGCCCGTCCCTCCAAGTATCAAAAACATCTTAACATTTTGCAAAATTACTTTGCGAATCCTCCTTCCCCTTCCTCCAATTACAACGGGACATTAATATAATTAAAACTAAACTAAACTCACCTTCTTCTTCAAGTTGAGAATATCTAAAGCATATTCTCAACTTTTCAAAATTGCCTCAAAAGTATCTTCCCAACTTGCAAGCTTACTTAATGATAATAGATATTAAAAATTTAATGTACTATATACCAGGTATATTTCTATTTACTTTACCATGCTTCGAAATTGCGAAATTACAAAATAATTCATCATGCAAAGGGTTAACTCATAAAACCTTACCCAAAAACTTAGATTTCAATCAAAAGATGTGCTTTAATGTTTTTAAATATCATAAAAGGAGTTTCTATTAATATAATTAATGTTTAATTGAAATTGCGACTTTTTGATCAGGTAATGGACGGCTATCAACTACATTGAAAACAAAATTGTGCAAATAGATATTTTATTGTTGTTATTTTTAATATTAGTTATTGCATGTGATAGGACAATTGAGAGCTGTTATTTATTTATTTTTTTTCAATAACATGCTTTATTTTCTTCATCCAAATATAAGCTTCCAGAATGAAAATTCTCTGTCTCAGATTAAAGACTATAATTATTATTTTTTTTACGTTGCGTATGTTTTCTCACTAATCAGCAGATTTTGTTTCGATGTGGCTTGTTGCTGATGTATAGAATATTCATTTGTTAGACAAAACATTCCGTGCTGAATTTTGAGCCTCTGGGTTTCACCTTTGCACTGACGGAGATCTTCATCGAGCAGCTGTGTTTGATAACCTTGTAACAAAAAAAGCAAAAATAAACACACTAATGTGGAATCATTCGAATATTTTCCCCACAGAAAGCAAAAACACTTACCTCAATATACAGCAGCTCTTTGAAGAACAAGTAAATAAATGAGAATATTTATATTACTTCATTTATTTACGATTAATTTCTTTCTACATTCAAATTGCTCGCTACATCAATATTACATTCGATATTTAATTGATGTAACGAACATCCGCACAAAAATCTGATTGCATTTATTAAATTGAGACGTCAACAAGAAGCTAATGGGACATAGAAAAAACATTTAATATTTTTTAGCTGGCTAAAGTTGAATCCATCATAAACATAAGATTTTGCGACATATTAATTATTTCCTAGCAGTTTATTATACATTCGTGCAGAACTAGCAACATAATATTGGTCAGACAAGTTTTACAGTCAGTTTACATCAGAAAATGACGAAATCAATTTCCAATATCGTTAAAGTGACTTGGAATAAATTGCTTGGTAATAACTTTTCAGTATTATTCTGTTGCTGTGTGTTATTATTTTCGGGATTATTCTAGTTATATATAATTTGAGCTTGAGTTTTTATGCCATATCACGATATTATCGTTACGTATGCAATTTTATTGCATTATTGTTCAACAAATTTATATATTATGCATATGTATTGAAAAAAAATAGCAGATTTCGCATCTAATGGAAGGTTTTGCTTTTATTCATATCCGAAAAACTTTAAAAATTGCCAAACCAGTGAATTACCGTTATATATTTTTGAGAATAAACCTTACATTAGGGAAAAATTTAGTAAATGGGTTTCAAGGATTAATAATGTGTTTGCAACAGATGGAAATATTGAGATATCAAGCAGTAATAATGGAAATATTGAGATATTCAGTTGATATCAAGCTGGAATAAGTAAACTGGGTCCTTTTATCATTAGATAGAAAATGCGGATTGGCTCTTATTCTGTTAAAAATATTGCAGATATAATTGTTACAAATTAATTAATGCTAAATGTGGTGGAAAATATCATGAATATTGGCAGCGTGCTAAAAAAATTAGTATATAATTTGTAGAAATTTTAGATGCAAATTCATATTAACATTAAAAGTTTTATTGCCTTGAGGTGGGATTTTCTTTATCCAAAATGTTCATGAACTCTCCTATTAAAACTAATCATTGATGGATAGTGATCCATAAACAGGAAAAAAAACTGGCAATACCGTATAGAAAATTTAATTTAATTGTTGACTGAAAATAGTAACAATAATCTTCATTTTGGTTTTTTGAGAAGACTATATAATGTAACAGCACTACACACTAATAAATCAATCTTTTTAAGCATTGTAGAGTAGGAGAGGACATATACCCTTCCCCCTTATTGGTCTTTGACTTTCTCCGGGTCAACGGACCTTGTCTGACAAAGTCAGGCAGTTGGAGGATAAGCCACAACAACAACAAGCATTGTAAAATGCTTTATTGACATCAAAACTGAAGATGAGATTTATGTTCCTGAGAATGAGCAAGGAATAAATATATTTTTATTTAAAGATGACAGTGCATAATTACATATACTGCTGTGTTTCACAAATAATTCGTGTTGTAACATGGAAGAAAATTCTATTAAATTATAAGGTAAAAAATACCAAAAGACAGTGAATGAAATATTTCCTTTTTTTTTTTCCTTTCTTTATTTTACTCGTCTGAGGTAAACAGAGAACTTGTGCTTTAATCAATGTAAATAATATAACTTCATTTAAATATGACTTATGTTTTAAAAAACCTTTAGCTATAGAGTTTAATTTCATTAATATATAAATTCCGAAAATTAAGATTTCCATATTTAAACTTGAATTCTATTCAAATATTTACTTTCAAATTTAATAGGATTGCATTTACGACTTCTTGACTGCAAATGCTAATCATGACTTAGCTTTCACAGTGTCTTTTCCATAATCTGGCCCTCCCGGTTCGAGTTCCTGTTCGGGAATGGTTGTTTTATGTCCGATCAGGGAATTGGATGAATGTGCACTCCTGTAAAAAAGGGTTGGGCAAGTGAATGTGAAGTAGTCAAGTCGTTCTCTTGACCCTAGTTGGCGCCACTGAACAAACAAGAAAAGCTCGTTTCGGCTTAAATCGATAAATTCTGCTTTCTATCAGCAGGCTTGTAAAGTGCCATAAGTAGCACTAACAACAGCTTTTACAGTGTTTTCAGTTTATACATATTATTCATTCACTCAATTTCCCAAAACGTTTTTCCAACCATAATACATCAGAAAATCTCATGATTGAATATCAAGAAATATTATGATGTAAATTATCTATCGCATCAATGAAGCTACTGAAATTCAAACTGGCGATTGCGGATGTAAGTATTTGACGGAGTAATCGTTCCTTTTATTTATTACCCAAGACTGCCTGACATCCCTGTCAATACAAGATATTATTGGAATGGATCTTTAGTTCTTTTGAACATTCTAATAAACAAGCGGATTAAATGATACATATAGAAACCAGAATATACCAATACTTGATCTAATATTGTCCCGTAGATAGAACTCAAGAACACAAGGAAGTAAAGTTAAACCATTTATTAATTCAACTCTGGACTAAGAACACTGTGACTGAGAGAGTGACTTTTATACTAACAGGGAAAGTTTCAGAATACTTTTCTGGAGACAGTAAGAAAAGTCCAGATCACTTATCTGGTAAACTAAAGAAAAGTTCGGAATCTTCTACAACGTAAAATAAATCAAGAAACAATATTTACAAAAATTTTGAACCTACCAGGATTCAAACGCATGATCTCTTGGCTAAGAGACCAGTGATATAACCATTCGTATATTGATACCCGACTGTTTCTTTTCAATGCGGTAATATTAATATCGTCCTCAGGTTTTATCATCAACAGATTTTGTAATTTTTTGCAAACTTATTAATTTAGCAACCTAGAAAAAGAAGGGCATTTTAATCGACGTTCTTGCAACAATTGAAAACTGACGAATGAGCTAAATTAGAAATTCGCCCCTGAAGCTGTTGATAAAAATCTCTACAATTCAGTTTTTCTAATTAAGTAATAACATAGTCCGTTTCCGTATCGACAATTCGGAGGTTACATCTTATGAAATTTAACTGCAACTTAAGTTCCAATAGAACGCAGTGCTTAATGTAAACATTATGACGCTAAAATTTAAGGAATATATATAATTGAAAGTTATTTCATCATTTAACAAGTAGCATATATCAATTTAGATCAAGATTAAATAGATAGAATTTTCTTCGGTCGTTTCTGGAAATTCTTTGAAATTACGAAAGTTTTGTATTATCCTAATAAAGAGATAAATACAAACAAGACGAAAGAGTATTGATAACAAAACGTAATTGTTATTTTAAGATGAATGAAAGTCTGTCTATATTGAGAATTTATATTATTTTTAACAAAAGAATAAAATTAACAAAAAAGGAACTCTTTTGACACCCTTACTAGGTAGTCCAAAGAAAAGCCAAATAAGATTTGAAAATCATTGAGGCATACTATTTCTAACAACGCATCATCTACATCAGTTTGTCTATGCATCATTAATTCGGTAATTACTCAAGTGAAAGATAAGGTAGACGGTACTGAATTTCAAAAGCGGAACACACTATAAATGCCCTGTTTGCATTAGTTAGCCTTCATGAATATGTCCAAAATACAGTGCATATTTACAACATGATAGATTTCAGATCTCTCACCTAATAAACTGTACTTACTTTATGCATTTGCAGAAAATCCTTGAAATTGATTACAGGTTTTGAATTTTATCGATGAAAAAGAGGAGGAAGCACAGTTGCGTAGAACAATCCTATGCAAATGATAGGACTATGTTTTTTTTTTAAATTCTAGGTCATAATGTTAGCAATCAACAAATGGCTCCATGCAATTTAGTAAATTAATTATTTTTAATAAAAGAATAGAAATTTGAGTCGGAATCCCATTTGACTTGCCATTAAGTATTCCATAGTATAGCTGAATAAAATTTGAAAATCATTCAAGCATACTATTCCTAACTACGCATCATCTGCATCAGTTCGTTTATGCATCATTAATTCATTAATTATCCATAAGAGACTTGGTATTGAATTTCAAAAATAGATAACGTTGCAGATACCATGTTTGCATTGGGTAACCGTTTATGACTATGTCCAAAACGCAATGCATATTTACAGTATGTTAAATTTCAGATCTCTCACCTAATAAACCATATTTACTTTATGTACTTCCAGAAAAGCCTAGAAACTGATTGCAGGTCTTGAATGTTAACCCTAAAAAAAGAAGAATAAAGCGCAGTTGCGTAGAACAATCCTATGCAAATGAAAGGACTACGCTTTTGTTTTATTCTGGGTCGGAGCATCGGCCCTCATCAAATGGCCGCGTTCAATTCAATAAATTAATTTAATTCAAAATAATTCAGTTTCCAGCTTTAACGACTCCATATCTAGAATTTCTCTCGCTTCTGCGAATGATTTATTCAGAGTTAAATCAACGCTCAAGCCTTTGATGCAAACCAGACAAACAGTTTGGGCTGTTTCATTGATTTCGGTGTAATTTATTCGCCCGGGGTAACAGCCGGCAAGTCACATCTAATGAGGTTTAATCATGACAAACATCAATGAATCTCCGAGTTTTGGAAGGAACATACAATTGTTTTGGCATAAGGTCCAGAAGAATTTATTCCGCTTGGGTTAGGAATGGGTAATTTCTCATTTCCACGATTTATAATGTATATTCTCCGGTCGTATTAATCGGTGCATTTTTGCAAGTGTTTCTGTAATAAATTGCTTAGTTGAAAGCCGAAATTAATGTAATATTTATGCTTATTAAATTATGTGGTATTGCTTAATGTAGAAGGGATGTTGCATTTTAGTCGTAAATTAGTCAATTTCATTTTCTAATCAAATCAGAAATTTTGGTCGTATTTGTCAGAAAGCCACGTCCATTAACATGCGGTAAAATAGGAAAACCAATATTAGCGTGTACATAATAAATACTGCTATTACAAAAATCTATATAAAAAAAACATTTAAATATCTCGATTAAAACATTTAAAATCTCGATTAGGTAATTTTTGGAATTTTTTTATTCAAAAGTTAAATTTATCTGATGATACGATTATTGCCACTTTAGATGTAGTGTTTAAACAATGATTATCACTGTTACAAATGATCATTTTGTGAGATTCATAATTAGAGCTGAAATAATTTGCATTATCTTTGAAACAGATTAACAATTCTCCTAACAAATTTGTTAAACTGATACTTCTAAAAACATAAATTTAATTTTTACATTAATATTCGACTTCAGTATTTTTATGTATATCTCAAATACTTATCGTAAAAAAATGGCGAAACTCTTGAAAACTCTAGTTCACAGAATTAATTTCCATTTTCAAGCTAAGTATCCCACATGAACCAAGCAAAGCACTTTGAATTGAACTTCGATTCATATACCGATGAAATTGAAAAATCTATTTGTCCAAATGTTCACCAATCGTAGGATTGTCAGTATATTGATAGGGATTAATTTTGAAGTAATCATGTTTATTCTCACTTTATTTCAACGTAAATATGCATTATTTAATATTTATGGATAAAATTTGACTTGAAACTTTCTCTCAGTATAAAAAAAGTTAGACATATGAATTTCTTTTTAATTTTGAAACTTTCCAATACCAAATTAATATTATTATCAACAAAGAAATTAAAATGAATATCGGATAACTTTCCGCTATTATAAAATGAGAGACTATTTTATTGACATTTATCAATCTGATTTGCATATGAAGTTATATTTCAAATAAATGAAATATGATCGATTGTTGTTCTTACGAAAGTAGTTATTTTTCGAAGATTTTTGATCGGTCTTTTAAGTGGTCATTTCGATGGTAAGATCGATTTTTCTTTATGTCTTTATTTTTTAAGTGATATTAAAAGTGATTAATTTTTTAATCTTCCAACCTAAAATCAAAAGCAAATTAAATTCTATGAAACGTAATTTTTTACTCTACAATATAAAATAATTCGTTCCAAAAAAATAACAGCAAATAGATATAAAAATAATATTTTAAATTTTTTTCTCAAAATAATTTATACCATTGCTACCAAGAACCAAAATACAGATAAATTTCGATTTCTGAGATAATTCAGACAAAGCATTAAGAAAACTCCCAAATATCCAAGATCTTAAGAAATAGCTGAAGCACATATGATGATGTGTTGCATCAAATCATATATCAGCAAGTAAATTTTAATTTATTATTTTATCTTAATCGACATTCATTTCTTTCAGGTATTCTTCAGAAAGGAGATGGCAACAACATTTACTTAAAGAACAAGCCAAAGCTCCTATTGACTACCATGGGTGATGGTCAACAAAGACCTCTTCAATGCCAGAGGTGCAATGGTTTAGCGAAGGCACAACGTCTTTTGGCGCCCGTTGCGCTCGCTAGCGGTCCTGATGGCACCATCTACGTCGGCGATTTCAATCTTATTAGGAAAATTACACCTGATGGACAAGTTGCAACTGTTGTTGAATTAAGGTAACATAATTTTACTGTAAACTTTTTTTGTTAAAAAAGCATGACAAAATGTCTTCCAACCTTTCAATTTTTGAAATATATAACAAAATTGTTACTCACAGAATGACTATTATAGAGAATTGGAGATACATCATAAAGAATAATAAAGTATAAGAATTCCTTTTTTTTTATCTCTCCTCTTTTTTCTGTCTGGAAAATCATTCCTTTTTATCTACCAATTGTTTTGCTTTCCAAACTGTATGTGAAAACAATATTCTTTGATTGACAGAATAATGAATTGTATCGATGATAAATTACTTTGTTTTAATAGTTGATAGATGCACTTTTTCTTGCATAAGTGCTACCTCTAAGTCATTGTCGATGAATCATGCAATATTGCAATAGATTATGTATCAATGTTAACATCACGAGAGTTTGATGGTATTTATTTTTAACATAGCAGCTAAATGATATGGGGGCTATCATATTTTCTGTTGCTGTCAACTTCGGCTATCACTGCTTACAATGATTGTAATTGAGTTCGAACCCCACCTACCGAAGACCTCCGTGTGAGGCACGTATAAATCTCTCGTAGTCACAAAATCCTCCATGTCGAGAGTAATACCACAGAGGGTACGGTTCAAAGGGGATCATTCTTTGATCCAGGTTTAAATTACGATCTGTAGATAAGTGAATGAAATGTATTAATGAAGCCACTTCGTAAAAAGGGTTGTGACGCTTGAACTGCTAACTCGTACTCTTGGTGCTTAATGACGCTATTGAAAAAACAAGTGACGCACAATTCGGATTAAATCACAATGACTCTTCTAATCAACTGGATTGTCTATGATGAGGATCATTGGAACGTAAATTTGCTGCAACAACACCATAACTGCTTTTTTTTTTCCTTTCAGCCCAGCTCAAGTGTCATACAGTTACCATCTGACAGTAGGACCCGTAGATGGCCATTTATACATCTCCGATCCAGAACAACACCAGATCCTTCGAACCATCTCCATTTCGGAATCTGCGAACACTAAGAACAACACCGAGGCCGTCGTAGGAAGTGGCGAGAAGTGCCTGCCTCGAGACAAGGACCAGTGTGGGGACGGTAGACCGGCTAAAGACGCCAGACTGGCTTACCCCAAAGGTATGAAACACTGGCTTCGTAATCTGATATCTTTTTACTGTACACTTTTTATACAACCATTTGCAAGGACGGAATTTTCCATTTCTTGTACTTAAGGATTTATAAATTTTGTACTGATGAGTAATTCCAATGGTGGAATAACATTTTAATAATTTCCAAACTTAATTATCTATTAAATTGTTGACTTCAGTCAAAATTTGTCTTAAAAAGTGACGTCATCTAGTAATAAGTTAAAAAAATGACTGATTTTAAGACTCCAGTTGTGAAATAGTTTAGGGATTTAAAAGAGAATAAATTATAAAAATTAAAATTCTTTTAAAGACATTCTGACAAAAAATCTAATTTCCAACTAAAATTGTAAAATCAAAAGAAATTATAAATAAGGAAAGAATTTAAACTACAATAAAAAATCCCAAAAAAGGTGTTAACTATTTTGTAATAGTTAAATGTTTTTGAAATAATATATTTTAAAAATTCAAACCACCAGAAATAACATATTTTAAAAATTCAAATATATTATTTATGTGTTTTGCTAATCGCATTTTCTTTTAAAATGCTCCTTTACAGTTTTCATATTTGATTTTTTAATTGCTTTTTTTTTTTGCACATTAATAAAAACCTTTTTTTAATATTTATATTAAAAATTTTAGTCAAATTATAAATATAGTTAAAAATATTTTAATCAAAGAGCCATGAAGTGACAATTTCTCATGATGTTCATAACACCTTAGACAGTTAGAAAAGGTTGTTGAATCCATCTGTCATAATTAATGATAAATTTAATTTCATGATGTATGGCTAACTTCTCCTTCCGAACAAAAGGAAAATAAAGAGATACTAGAAAAATCAAACTATTTGGTTAAGATTAAAAATAATTTAACGCATATGTTATAATACATATTTAAATTCAGACTAGTCTTTACTAAAATTAGGTTTATAGCGCCTATTTATTTCAGAGGATTTTGCAAGCTTTTATTATTTTTTATCACATCTGATACATATTATTATTTATTATTATAATTATTTAAGTACTGGTTGCTCACTTAAGTCGTAACTTAATAGATCTTTTCTAAACCAATAGATAGGCATATAGTTGCAATCGGATTAAAACTTTAAATGAAGTAAACAATTAAAATTTTCTTTTTTCTATTATTAAATGCGCATCTGAAAAGGATTTCTATAATTCTGTAGTACAATTATTCGTATTTAGTAAAATAATTATAATATTTGAGCGAAAACGTTTCTTCCTTTCTGCGAAATATGACCAAATTAAGAAACGCATATCGCTATTTTAGATGCTTTTATTAATTTCAATGGCTAGGCAGCAGTGGCCTGGTGGTACGAACATGAGCCGTAAGGTCTCAGGCTCGAGACCTGATTCCACCGAATAACAGTCGTGTAAGGGGGTCTGTTGCACGTTAAATATGTCAGGCCAAACATCCACCAGTTGGTGTGGTGTGGTGTGGTCTGAAGAAGGGGGTGCCAGCTCAGGTGTTGTTCTCATCACCTGACAGCAGTTCAAAATTACGAGGTCCGTCTCAAAAAATCCTCAATGTTGCTTTACCACAGAATGTTAATATAACTAAACTAAACTAAATCCCTTCAAAGCCGCAAAAAAGATTCGTCAACAATGCGAGGCGATTGCTTGAGTCGACGACAATTCAATCAGAATAATAAAATGTTAAGGCTCATAACTGAATCAATTGTAATAGGAGAGTTGAAATTTTATAAAATAGGCACAAAGACAATCTGGGGGAAAAAGAAACATTCTATTAAATTCAAGATAAATGAAAAAATTAAATATGGATGGTAAATATCAAAACTACAAACCCTAGTGTGATGATCAGGAAAAGAAAAATCTTGTAGAAGTTATAGTATTCATTCATAGATATTAAAGTAAAGAAACATTCTAGGAAATAAAAGATATATGAAAAAAATTAACTATGGATGGTAAAATCAAAACTACAAACCTTAGAGCTCTGATAATCAGAAAAGAAAAATATCGTAAAAATTAAAGTATAGATTCATTCATAGATATTAAAGTAAAAAAACTTTCTAAGAAATAAAAATTGTAAGAAAAAATTAAATATCGATGGTAAATATCAAAACTACTAACCCTAAGGTTCTGATAATCAGGAGAATAAAAATATTGTAACAGTTAAAGTATAGGCCGTTTTACTCTTTCCTGTGAAACAGAAAGTATTTCATTATCAAAAAATCAAACTGTAGATTTTCAAGCATTAACACGTTTCATACTTACCTGAATCTAATATATATATATATAATATCAAACTTTTAGATCTTTATCAAATTATGAATGAAATCCATTCAAGAGATAAGTGTCTATGTTGATATACGAGTAAAAGTAAGCACAATAAATACAAAATATAAAGATCATGATGAATAAAATTTGGAACACACATTTGGCATCTAAAGTGTACATCCGAACCAAATTTTGGTTCCAATCGTTGAAAACAAATCGTTTTTGATAATGATTATTCGATTTTCTTTACCATGTTATAAAGCAAGAAAAAAACACATTCATACATTAGACTCGGGAATCAAAAATCTGAACACTCACGGCTTCACTCAAAACTACAATTTTTATATGTAGGTAGACAGGCATCTAATATTTTTATAACAGAGTACTCGAAAATTTACGAGTGGATAACACCCTTGGTTTATTTTGAGTCAAAATGTAAATAATTAATGACTTAACACTAAACACAAACCCTTAATGCCCTCCAAAAGTTCATAAAAATCTAAATAATACTTCACAAACAATACACAAATGTTTTTTTAAATATGCATTATAATTTTAAAAAAATACATACATAAACGTTCCTAAAATTTCAAAAAGAGGGAAAAAAAAGTATTTGTTTCAACCATCCCATTTATTTTATTCAGTACTTTACTTTCAATATGGCTAATGGTTTTGTTAAATAGCTTGACGTTATTTCATTAGCAGTAAAGATTTCTCACACAAATGCTTAACAGAAATTATCTTTACCAAAGGCGAAAGCTTTGGTGGAATGTCTTAAAGCAGGTCCGTGAACATTTAAAATGGTTGCAGAACGCCTTCACGCTCCACATTTATAATTTTAGCAAACTCCAGCTTGAAGATTGTATATAATTATAACAACTCTAACAATTACCGTTGAAGAGTAGCAAGAATAATTTAAACAGCCGCTTCCAGTGACAGATTCTGCTTCAGTAGGCCAACTGCACAGTTAAAATGGCTTTAACTAAAATTTCTCGCTAAAGCTGGATAGATAAATTTGACCGCGGAACTTAGAATAGCTAAAGGAAACGTACTTTTGCCTTTAAACTTTGCTTATTAAATTATTAATATGTTCTTTGAAAAAAATGTCTACAAGTTTAAATAATATTTTCTATAATGTTTATGTAAATAAAATGATTAATTTTAGAAAATTTCTTTAAAAAATGGTTTATCCAAAATAATCGGCGATTTAAATTGATAAGAATATCAAAATTATGCATCTGAAACTTGCCATTCTCTTTACAAAAACCTATATATATTTGGACATTTTCAAATGTCTTATTTTTCATTACCACCTTCAGAATCAATTATATTCATTTTTTAATATTGTAAATTTTGAAAACTATTCTAATGAATATATTTTTTAATCCTATATTATGCTGTCTTATATGTTGTCTCATAATATCTGAAAGAAATTCACAAACATTTGAGCTTTTAACTAAGAAATTTATAACAAAAAAATTGTAATAAAAATATTCTTTTTAAATAAATAGTATCACTTATAAATTCCATTAAACTTCTTCCTTTTTAATGGTTTTGCATGCAACCAAAAATAACTTTACGGGATTATGAATATGCGGAATGGAAAAAAATTCTGGGAGCTATATATATATATATATATATATATCCCAGAATTTATTCACACACACACACACACACATATATATATATATATACACAGAATTTTTTTTGCTATTCCCCATATTCATAATCCCGTAAAGTTATTTTTGATTGCATGAAGAAGTTTAATGGAATTTATAAGTGATACTATTTATTTAAAAATAATGTTTTTATTACATATTTATATATATATATATATATATATATATATATAATACGAAATTGGCAAAAGCTTTTTTTTATCTTAAAATAGTGCTGTATCCAAGTCAGTTAGATACTATCAGAATTGTGCTTTGAGAAATATGTAAATAAATAACTATGCGTAAAAAAATAAGAATTGCGACTGGGTAAAAAATACTCGGTATGTTTGTAGCATCAATACTAATTCTGACGGTTTCGAAAGTTTACACTAATAACTCAATCGCCGTTGTGCCGCATGTTTGGGTGATAACAGCGGCTCATTTGCACAGTTATAAATTCTAAGCAATATTCGGTGTCAAAATTGCTTTAAGCATTCTGTTATGTTAAATGCCCTTTGAATATGAAAGATTCTGAAATAAGTATACGCTTGCAATTGCAAACAGATTTGTGCAATAATTGCGATTTTCTTTTCTATTCTTACTTATATTTCCTTAACGCCTTTTATTATTTCGTTAATCAGATTCATTTGTATTTGAAAAGGTAAAGTACCAAATCTTATATTTATTAAGTTTTGACATTTTTATAATTTGTAATTTTTCTTTTGCAGGAATTGCTATCACTAAAGACGGCGAAATATACATCGCGGATGGCACCAATATTCGATTTGTTGACGCAAAAGGCATCATTCATACACTTATAGGTGACTACTTCCACAAGAGTTGGCGACCCATACCTTGCTACGTTACACTCAGCTTATCACAGGTAAAATGAATTTTTTTTTATGTATATCAGTAGGTTTTGTTTCAAACATAATGCTATTTAGTATTACCTAAAATGATTATATGAAATTCATATTAAATAATGAAACCAGCCGAAATAATGTGGTTTTAAATCCTACTACATTAATTTCCTGATATATTTATTAGAAAATGATTACGAATTATTTATGCTAAGATTTTAAAATTAAAATAGATTTTTGCTGATGGGAATTAAAATTTTAAGGTTTTTTTTAATATCAATAAAAATAAAAGTCTAAATCTAGTAACTAATCGCAGTTTTTACTTTGAAAATAAATTTCACTCTTTGCTATCTACAAAATCCGTTAGAATTTTCTTGGAAATTTATCTTTAAATATCAGTTTTAAGAGAAGTAATAAATGCTTGTTATTTATTTTAATATCGCATCTAATATCTACCGAAATATTCCTTTCAAGCTTTCAATTAAAATCCTTGATAATAAAATATTTTGTGAACTTACATGTCATGGATTATAATTTATGAATTTAAAATTGTATGATGTTCTTCAGTGTCTTTATTACCTATATGATGCTAAATACGTTCTGGCATTATGTAGCTATGTTATGTTTAACCGCATTTTTCCAGAGGTTCATCTAATGAAATTGTATAGATCTAAACAAGCTATTCAGATACAGGACATACAGAATGATGCAAAAAAAATACTGAATAATTGAAAGATTTTTTTAATAATTCAGGATCAAGCTATAATAATATAAGAACATGAAAACATGTGATCTCTAAAGAAGCAATAAATCTTGAAGCAATAAAATAATAGACCCAAACACAAGCTGATGTGTCCAGTTTTTATCTCCAAAGATGAATAAATATTTTCTAAGCATAGTGTGGTCATCGTGCATAATGGGTACTTCTAGAGTTTTGAAAACCCAATAACAAAAACTCAATCAAGTGAACAATAACACTTTATTATCTATGTTTAAGCAAGCATTAATGGAGATAGTTTATTCTACCTATAATTTATGCCAGAATGAAAGTGTTTTATTAGGTATTCTTGGAAGAAGTATTCCCTAAAACGCATCGAAGGAAATATTTACTGAAACTTACTATCTGTACTTTTCATAAACACAACGACCCCTGTGGAGGTCGAAGATTGCATTTGCGATCACTTACCTAAAGTTGAGTTGTTTGTAAGCAAGATAATTTCCAGTACAAATTATTTAACAGTTATTCAAAATCAGCTCATACATTGGTGTTTATTTTCCACAATTTTGATAAATTTTATTATACTGTTTCATTTTCGATAGTTATTCATGCTTGGCGTTTTAAAAATTGCAATGTAAAACTATTTAATAAAAATATTCCTCAAAAATTGTGTCATATTTCATTTTAAAATTTTATTCTTACTTTATTAAAGAATTAATATAAATTAATAACAATAAAAAACATTATGCTGATTTATTCCATTATACCATGCTATATTTCCACTACTTTAATTAATTATCTCATATCCCATACAGGTGAACCTCCGATGGCCAACAGAACTTTCGATCAATCCCCTGGATGGCTCCCTTCATATCTTGGACGACCACCTGGTTCTCAGAGTCACTCCAGACAACCGCCTGAAGGTAGTGGTGGGTCGTCCCCTTCAATGTCCTTCGGACCCTCGAGAAAAGAGTGATTTGGCAACCGATGTCTACTTAGAATCGCCACAAGGTATCGCTTTTGCACCAAATGGAGATCTGTACATTGCTGAGAGTGATTCGCAGACGGTCAACAGAGTCAGAGTGGTAGGCAGTGATGGAAGGATCTCAAGATTTGCTGGAGCCGAGTCTAAATGTAGCTGCTTAGAAGAAACCTGTTCGTGTTTCGATGAAGAGCATGTTCTTGCTGCTACCACAAAACTCAGCACCATCTCTTCTATCACAGTTTCCCCAGATGGTTTGTTGCATATCTGTGATCAAGGGAACCTCAGAATAAGATCAGTCACAGCTTCTCTACCACAGTTAAATGATTTGAGTGAATATAATATCTATTCACCCGAATCTCAGGAGATCTATGTCTTCAACAGACATGGACAGCACATAGCAACAAGAAATACTATTAGTGGTAAAGATGTATACACTTTTTCCTATAATGTGAACACCAGTTTTGGCAAGCTAAGTACCGTAACAGATGCCGCTGGTAACAAGATCTACATACTAAGAGATTATAATAACCAGGTAAGATTTCAAAACCAATTATTAATCAGAAAAAATTCATTAAAATAAAATGATTTTGAAATAATGTAATTGAATTTGTTTGGAAAAAAAGATTGTTTCGATATGGCTTAAATAGGTAATGTTCATTCAAAAATTGCGTTACTTTAGTCATGATAATAGTTCAAAATTACTTTGTAATCTTTCTTGTTTTAACAATCATTAAAAAAATTATAAAATAATCAAATCAATGACATCTGAAGTTTACAACATCACTTTAAAACAAACAGATTTAGTGTAAATAGAACCGAATGAAATACAGAGCGTCAAAATGTTACACATATTCGAATTACCATTCTCTTTCATGCCATTCTAATTGAAAGATTCTAAATAAATTTAATTGCTCTAAGTATTATACAGAAAAAATAATTGAAATATCAATGAGTATGCTTTATATCAGAAGACTCTAGTGTCACTTTTATGACTTAAATTATTTATCTTTAGTAAAATATTCTCTTAGAGTGAAGATCAAACAACCAAAAAAAAAAAAAATTGGCCGTTTAAAGATTGCCAAAATGTTTATGTAATTTTGAATTTATATTATTTTACTTTCTTGTTTCTTGTTATTATTTCAGTGAAACAAAATTCGAATTTTTTATTTTTTATTACTTATTTATTAATTATTTACCATTTATTAATTAATTATTCAATATTGGAACAGCTTATCTAGTCAAAATCATCTCTATTAAAGTCTGTGTTTATATCGTGTAGTTATATTTTTAAATTCAACCAAACTAGGCTATATTCCTATTATCAATGTATATGAATGTTTTGTTATCTAATGACATTCTCCTGTATAAAAAAATCATGAATGTCAAAACAATTGCCTAGAAAATTTAATTTAAAAAATTCTAGTGAAATTTTCGAATCATATTTGAACTTCCTCCTAAAAAAACCATTTAAGGGGAAGTTTTTAAATGCCGGTAGTCATTAAGTGCCTTGCACTCGCTTAAAACTTTACAAATTAATGATTTGATGTCAGAGGAATCATTTAAAAATATTTTAAGTTAGATAGCATTGTTTACAACTGCTTACATAGATACTTTGCTCCACAAAAAACTCTTTTGGCTACTCAGAGCAGATATGCATGAGCAACTATTTTATTTTTGCACAATGGTTGAAAGAATTATCCTACTACTAAACTATTATAATTTCATTCACTTCCTGTAACTAATCCATATCTCCTTAATATTTTTATTTTCCTTTTTTGTTTTAAAACTATTGGTAATAAAGAATAATAATAAAAATTATTAATTTAACAAATGAAAGAGGAATAAAATAAGGGTAATTTCATCGGCTTCCAAGAGGAGCGGATAATCTGATATTAAAATGACTTAAGGTATCCGACTACGTTCGAACGAAATCTTTTTTAAAAATTAGATCTTTTAAAAACAATTTAAAGCTATTACTTTTAGATATATTGCCAATTATAATACAAAATACTATAAATAAAACACAATTATTTGAAAATATATATTTTGCTAAATACGAAAATTTATAGTAAATGTTAATGAAATTTAACCAAACAGTTATTACGCTACACAAAATGGTAATGCAGAGTTTCTATTTGTCTTTGTACACAAGCTATATAATATAATAATGAATGAAATGAACCAAAATTTAAAAAAAAAAACATTTTAAGATGCAAAGAAGTGATGGGTAAAAATATACGTATATCTGCATTTTTTCCATAAATTAGCAACTTAATTTTTCTAAAAATACCTATAAATAAAAACGTATTTTACCAACAATGGAACTTTTGATTCATTTCATCACCCATATTATTTAAAATTCACTCTGAAATTTTTATGTAAATACCTCTATTAGTTTTTAAAATATGTAAACGGGGAAGAATTTTTATGAAATTTTTTTGAGAAAGTTACTGTTAAATTTTAGCAGAAAAATATGTGAAACTGGATGGTTGTTAAGGCCTTCGTTCTTTTAAAAAAATCAAACTGTTTTGGAAATAGGAAAGTCTAAACTAGAAGAAATAACAATAAAAAACTACATATTTTTGCTACAATAAAAAACTACATATTT